>CM053788.1:33784114-34091614 GCA_028749045.1 Cupressus sempervirens
TAATACCCATAAGAATTTGGAGCATGTGAATTGTGAATACAAAAAGCTAGGAGTTGGATTAGATGTAAGATGATAAATCCCGATAGATCATAGTGAACCTTGATGATTTGGAAGAGATTATCAATATTATGTATAAAGATTATGTTCTTCCTAATGAATCTTCTATGGAAAAATTTCCTAATACTAATTTGGACCATTAAAAGGATAAAATCAATCTAGACCAAATTTGGGAACCATAAGAAGGAGCTGCTATTTTGGAGAATTCTATCAGTCCTGTACTATTGCTAAATAGAACTTTAATATGACTGTCAATTCTCTTTGTTGGCTATTGACCATCTTTGTGAAAGATATTTTATTTGGTATGTCCATAAGCAAGAGAAGGATGAGATATAGTTCCAAGAAGAAGAAACAAGTAGATAGTGATGAGAAAGAATTCAAAGGTGTTGATAATTGAGACTAGAAAAAGGAACTTCATTGTCTCTCAAAGTATTGGGAGACCATCCCTAATTTCAATGATAGTCAATTTATGCTATGCTTCTCTTGACATCCATAATGATAACATTTTTGTGGTTGTTCTTTTTAAACCTTGCACTATGGTTAAATTTTGTTGTTCTTTAATTGGTATAAACTTAAACTTTGTGATTCCTACCATTAGAGATAAGTGGGTATTTTTCTATTTTAAGTGAGTAATGAAAGACAATAGTGTAGATTATGGTGATATTGGTGTTCGATTAGTGAAAGTGGATAGTACTAATAGTTATTTTTGATTAATTATTCTCATTAATAGCTTATGTTGGCTTTTGGTTGTAATGGGTTGAAGCTTCATCCTATATTCTATTTTATAATGTGATTTTTTTGTTTTTGTTTTGGTTTAGGACCTTGTCTCTACTATCCTTATTTGATGTAATAAGTGTATTCCTCAATTTATTATATTATAATAATTGATAAAATAATATAAAGAGATTGTGTCAAATATAGGGTAAGTGAGAATTACGTTGTGTTAACATGAAGGTGGGAACAATGTTGTCCTCACATGCAAATACTAGGAATGCTAAAATAATAATGATCATTCTTTCAACATGTTTGAACTAGTAAAGCTCTTGTAAAGAGGAATTATATGGAAATGCTTGAGAAATCACGTATGCAGGTTATGCATTTGAATTTTCTTCAAGACATTTTCTTTTTATATTGATTTTATTAAGAATTCACAATATCATATGACTATTGTGATATTTCAATTTTATTTATTGTTTCCATACTTGACGCTTCTTGGTGGGCTCATCAAAGCACCTTTCAACTTGAAATTTGAGTTCTAGATTAGTACTAAAGTTTTCTACCAAGAACTATAATAAGTTAGAATATAATTAATTTTACATAGTACTACATTAACTACTTCCATATAAATCAATAAAAAAGTGAATATATAATGTTTAAAAATATGGTAATTTAAATAATTAATATATAAAAACACAACTATTGCTTTTTTTCCCATTTTATATGAGAATTTAAGATACAACCAATTAGGGCACGCAAGAATCATGTCGTCATGAGGGGGAAATACCTTGACGCTGAAGAAATGTTAATTGGCACGAGATTATGGTCGAGATAGAAAAGTCATTAAAAGGAAACTACGAGGAAGTGAATCGAAAAATCAAACGTGAATGCCACGCAATATTTATGACTAAGAGAGGCAGCCTCGTGATCTATTAATATCTTGGAAGTTTGGCAATCAAAATAGAGGCGTGGAAATGATGAGCACAGGACCAAACGAGGAAGGCAGTTTGTGGAGTGTTATTTCCAACTATATTCCTGCTTATCAATTATCTTCCTGTAATAACACAAACACCTCTTCAAACCCAGCCGCCATTAGTTTGTCTCAGAACGAGCAAAACAATTCTGTAAATGAAGGGAAAAGGAAAAGACGAGAAAACCATTACAGGGGAGTGAGGTTTGTTAAGGCTCGGGGAAAATATGCGGCAGAGATTCGAAACCCTAATAAGAAGGGTTCTAGAATTTGGCTTGGCACTTTCACTACACCCGAAGAGGCTGCAGCGGCATATGACCGCATGGCTTTCCATCTGCGCGGTTCAAAGGCGATTCTTAACTTTCCCCTCAACGTTGAGTCCGGGCTGTATGTGGAGCCCTTATCTCAGTCTTCCTCTTCTCAAAAGTGAAGAAAAAGGGTAGATGAAGGACAACCGTCACTGCTAGAAATGGGTTCGGATAACTCATAGTTTTCCTGTATAGTTTCTGCAGAGCTAAAGACTGGTAGTTTCTTTTAATGTATTCGCATAATCAGGGTAGTAGATTGTTACTGTGATTAATATGTTGTGCCTATATGTAAGAAAACTTATGCTTATAATTCTCAGTCCATTTGCTTACAATAGTAAGCAATAATAATAAAGAGACAAGCTTAAATATCTCATGTACAGTAAAGTAACCTTCATCTCTTCTTTTACTACATATTACAGTAGGGATTTTTTCTTGGGAGATTTGAATGCTAGGGATATTAAGACGAGCATTTGAATTCCTTCGGAACTTAAGCATTGACAGAAAGAATGTTTTTGTTGAAAACGTGGGCAGGCGTTGATCCACAAACCATGTATATCTGTGGGTTTGAATGGACTTTTATGGCTTAGCGTAAGTAACCATAAGAAACAGTTGTTTTGTAGAAAACAATTTGTTGGAAATAATAGGTTTGTCCTCCACAATAAACTCTTACGTATAAACTCTTGTAAAATTTTCAAGGTTTTTATTAGGTCATGTTCTATTTTAATTATTATAAAAAAATAAAAAATAAATTTAGTTATTATGTTAGATAGAGATGCATTATAAATGAGTGGATATTATTAGTAAATCTGATCAGAATCAGTCATCTAATATTTCTTTAGACTTTTCAATGTTAAAAGTAAATAAATTTTTGAATAAATTGATAGATCTTATTAGACTATTATAATTAAAAGACTATATCATATGAGTCATATTATATGAACAAATATTAATTGGTTTGTTGGATATTTTTGAATGTTTCAATGGAAAGATTGTATATAACAAAAACTTGTGATAGAATATTAAATGCACCATTTGGAATTACATTTAGTTTAATAAGATGTTTTTTTTAAAATTGTGTAATTAAAAATTTTTATCTTAAAATTTTAATCTTAAAATTTTAATCTTTATTTTAGTTTTTTATTGTAGAGAGAGGGAATCTTAGTGATATGTTAAACTAGATGGGTATTCAAATGTGTAATAATTTTTCCCATATTGTTAGTGTTTTTCTCTTCTACTACTATTTGCTATTTTGCTTTAGGAAAATCTAGACCACCTCTTCATTTGACTAAGATCTATTTTCGAAGTTCTATCATTCCATGTTGGCTTCATTACTTAGATGCATTCTTTTGAGGTTGTTGATTCAATATAATGTATGTAACTATTTTTAGAATCTAAGAGAGAAAATAAGTAAAAATTAATGAAGTCAATCAAATTTATTATATTACTCAATAATTATGAGAACAAATAATTGTATAAGTAGAAAATGAGAATGAGATGAGATGATTGGACACAACCAATCACCCACCCTCCAAGCATGCAAGACTGGTTGCTCAAATGACAAGTGTAAGAGCTAGTGGAAAGTGTGCATGCATAAAGTATTTCCACAAGAGAGGATACATGTGTACACCAAATGAGGTGAGACAACTAACACAAATAGCCTAAGTAAACATAAACCAATTGTGAAAAGGTCAAATCTAGTTTTAACTAGCTTAATAATAACCTCATTACACCAAAAATTCATAAATGGCAGTCAATGATCTTACCACACATATCTTAAGGGATCTTGTTTAGAAAGATGTCATTTTTATTGCTTGGTCACTATGAAAGAGGGCTTTGATAGAGATTTGAAAGTGAAAGATGAATTTTAAAACTTTTAAGCCATTCGTCTATTTATGTAACATGTTGCCAGTTGTAATATCCCTTTAACCTTCTTATTAAAGAAAGATTCATTTTTCTCTTGGAATAATGATTGCAAATAGACATTTGATCAATATAAACTAAATCTCACTAATCACTCTATCTTATAAACCACTCAAACTAATAAATCATTCTACTTATATACATCTACTTCTTCTAATGATTTAACTTTTATTTTAGTCTAACTTGGTAATAATCATAAAAAATAACCAATGTGTTACATTAGTCATACATGGATGGATAATGAGACCTGATATAGAATGTTAAAAAAAATGTCTAGCCTTAGTTTTTCTCTTGTGAAATGCTCCAACATTATCTTCTTAATTTTAAAATCAATGCCATTATTGGGTTTGACTCTTTTAAATATCATTTCTCAAAAACTAATCTATTAGGAATATTTGATAAATGGATTGTGGTGTTGAGTAAATTTGACTTGAAGTTCATTTCTCCAAAATTCGATTAAAGAATGAAACTTGGATGATCATTTTGCCAAATCTCTTTCACCTACTTTAACTTATTATCCTATTATATTTCTAAATAAATTTAGTTACCTATCAATATTGATGATACATGCGAATCATACTTTGAGGGATCTTGGTATAAAATTTCCTCTAGTGCTATGGTTATCATGGTATCTCCTTCAAAGAATCATATACTTTTATCATACATCATCGCAAGTTTTCTTATACTAATAATATTATAGAATATATATAAGACCTTATCACATGATTGGAATTTGATTTATCCCTTACAATGTAACATTTTAGAATATTTGGAGACTCATAGTTGATATTGAAAGATATTAATGGTATATATCAAGATAAGCATTCAATTGACACAATATCATTATTTTACCTTAAGATTTATTAGAAAATTATCTTATCATTTAGTTCATCTCTACCTTATAAGGATAATAAAATGCATATGTTATGGAAATGGTATCATCTCTTATCTCTATCGAGAATAATGCTAAAAGTATCATTTCATTACACATTGTCTTGTCTTTCCTACTATCTCTAAAATATATAATATTAACACTTATTTCTTCATTCTTCATTAGAATGAAAGGTATTCACACATCTTACACTGTATGAAAGATGATACCTTTCTTCAATCAACAATAAGAAATAGTAGACGTTAAATTTAAAAACTTCCTACAGGTCACATCATTCTTGAAAAGATTTTTTATAGATGCTCTTACAAGAAGCTCATTTAGAATTTGTAGTGGATTTTTTGGTCAAAAGTCTTTATTTAACAAGATCATTTATATGTCATATTATTGACAAACTATGACACATGATTATTTTTTCTTTGTCAAATGTTTTTGATTAGATAAACAGATTTTGAAGGGTTCCTGAAATCCTATACAAGACTAAAGATATTTAATAAGCTCAGAAACAAAGATAAAACAAACAAAAGAAGAACTAGTCTCCTCTCAAAACATAGGGTAACCAAGGTGACAAAAAGCCTATCACCAACCAAAAGAAACGATCCAGCAAGGGGCAAAGCCAGATATATCACGATTTGCCCTTTGATTTCGAGCTAGCCTTGCACAATCTGAGGTTCATATCTAAAGGAGGAGTAGATGATCTAGTGTTCTTTCTTTTAACCGCAGTCCAACTATCCTCCACCTTAGCTGCCTCAACAATCCAATCCCTAGACGAAACTAAACAATGAAGCCCATGGGGATCCAAAACACCAACATTCATCCTAGAAGAGCCCATAGCCAACTAGCCCCTCATAGAAAGGATAGGGCTAGGGCCAAGAAAAGGATCCTAGCCCCCAATAGGACTAGGAGGAACATTCAGTATTGGGGTAGGAGAAGGAGCAGGAACCTCCTCAAACACTGGCACCGAAAGAACAACTTTAGAGGAAACATCCTCAGATACAACTGTTGAATTCAGAGGTGCATCACTGGACTTTACCATCATATAATGTTCAGAAGAGGCCCCTGACCACTAGGAAGGAGGACACCTAGATTTAGTCTTCACAACAACAATGTGACCAGTCTTATGACACTTCCTATAGCGAAAAGGAATACCTTCATAATCCAAAATAAGGGACCAAGAGCCCCTCAAAGAATCCAAACAAACCTTCTCAAGAAGGCCTTTAGAAATATCCATCTCTACAAGAAATCTAGCATATGTCGAATGAAGGATATCCGAAGTGTCTGAGTCCGCATATAAAAAATCACCAATGGCAGCCCCAATAGCTTCATAAATTGAATCATGCCAATGATGCATTAGGAGCTTCGATATTCAGATCTAGGTAGGGACCTTGTTAAAAGATTCAGTTAGTGGATCAAAGTCCATATGCCATGGTTTGGCCATAAGAGGAAATCTGTCCTCCCATGAAAAATTGTACTTACACAAAATAGTCATTTTGTCTTTAACAAAACTAAACTTTACAATAAAAAAACCCTTAGCCACTGGAAAGATGTGGACCTTACTATCTAAAATAGGCTCCCAATGCATAGAAATCCAAGCATGAAGATTAGAAAGAGAGGGCTAGAAACCCCAAAATCTAAAGATAGCAACAAAAGAAGAGAGCTCATCTTTTGTACCAAAAATATTGTTGATTATTTCAAAGTCCAGGAGTACTCGTAAAGGGTTTGAAACACAAACAAGGGAAACTTCACAAGGACGGGAAGGCCTAGATTGAATAGCTCGAGAACCATGAAGACCTGCCTCAAATGCAGCCAAATCGGCATAAGAGGCAAATCTACCCCCAGAAGGCATAGTAGAAGCTGACCCAAAGAGTAGCTACCAGCAACCAACATAGAGAGGCAGGAAGCTCCCAAGAAAAAGAGCAGACCCAAAAACTAGCAACAACAAAAACCTTGATATTCCTCCCAATGTCCAGATAATCCAGACCTCGAGCACAGTTAGAGTTGTCCAGGCACAGAGACCAGATCGAAACCAGGGGCTGAAGCCAGAGCCAGGCATAGAGGCCAGATCGAAGGCAAGGGCCAAAGTCGAAGCCAAGCATAGAGGCCAGATCAAAGCTAGGGGCTAAAGCTGAAGCCAGGCACAAAGGCTGGATCGAAGCTAGAGGCCCAAACTGAAGCCGAAGCCAGGCTCTAGGAGCCAGGCGGGAAAAAATTCAAAAAATTGGGAGCCTTTGATAATGTTTTTTTTTTCTTTCTTTCTTTGTCAAATGTTGTCCTCAATGTCAAGATCATAATAATCTCATCCATGCTTCTACACATGAACTCCAGTTAGGTAGCTCATTGTCCTCTTCAATCTTGGATCTCATTTGAAGAATGTCTCCTCCTTCTCAAGGGCATATTTATATTCTCACTACTAATAATTAGTTTCTTAAATAGGTAGAAGTGGGTTCTCTTTTCTCTACTATAAGTTATGTTATTTCTAATTACCTCGTAGAGAATATTATTGTTGAATTTTGTATTTTACCAATGTTAATATGATGCAACAACATCCTAGGTCTAACGGAGTTGTATCATCACCCAAAGATTTTTTTATTTTATTTTTTTCTTAAAAGGGTGTTTGAGTGAAGAGTTTCTATTTGTGGAAAATCACTATTTTTAGTAAGTTGTGCATTCGAGCTTTGAATGTTATGATATCACAAGTAGAGATTCATCTTGATTTTTCAGCCTTCTACTTAAATTTCATTATAATACTATTTGTATTGGTAAAGTTATTGAGAATATTTTCTTGAAACTATCTGAACACAAATTTTAAGGCCCTAAAGGCTCCACAATGAGGTCAATCCCTAGTTGGTAGTGTTAATGTAATCAACATGTTGTAGCTCAAGAGGTGTCATTCTTAAAAAGTGGTTATCATAGTCAATCAGAGCTATGATTAAAAAGTTATGGTCTCTAAAGTTGGGCTACTTGAAAGTATAAAAATGAAATTATTTGTGGTGACTCTAATGTAATAAAACATGAAAAAAAGAATGTTGGGTTGGTCAACCTCAAAGGTTAGGAATAAATTTCTAGAGCCTTCTTAGCCGGTGGAGAAATTCCTATATAAAGAACGTTTATAGGATTGTCTAAGGTAATCTGGGTGGTTATTTGTGGCTCTACCTTACAGAATATTACAAGAAAAAATTCCCATGTGGCTTCACATTTCTAAATTTTTTAATTCTATACTTTTGGATATAGTAAGAATCTCATTTTCTATTTAAAAAAAATTCTCAGGTTTCTCTATTTCTATTATGTATTAAGAGGAGCACCATTCATTGATTAGTATCAGGGAGGAAGTTCTTGAGTATATAGATAGATCACCAATTGTGAGGAAACTTCCACTAGCATAGTGGTTATGGGCTTGACTAATGTGCATGATGCATCCATGAAGGGAATGTGGCAAAAGAGCTAGAGGTGTGACAACTAAGAGTTTTAGATCCCTTTAGAGACAAGTGCAAGCATTGCAAGAGGAGATTCACAAAGGAATGAATTGTGTAGAAAGGAATTAAAGTGAGGATGAAGTTACAAAAGAAGGAGATGTTGAATAAAAATGAGTTGAAAAAATTGGAACCTTGAGGAAGAAAGAGTTTTTATGGTCATTTAAAACATTGGAAAAAGAAGTAAATATCTTTCACTAGATGAACAATTTAAGTAATAAATCAAAATCTTTTATCTTCTTGATTCTATTACTCCTCTAGTTGGATACATTATAAAATGTCTATGAAGATCTGATTAATCTAAGTCAATAATTCCTATAAACTAATTGGGATGGAACATTTGGTTTAAGATTTTTCTCTTCAATATATAGCATTTGAAGAAAACTTATAAAGAGGGGTTAAACATTTGGGAACCATAGATGCAAGGCATTTTTTTGGTTGTAGAATGGATAATAATATTTGTTAAAGGGGGTGAAAATAGGAAATATTTGTGCATCACAAAATATATCTTAAATATTGCAAGTAATAATTGATGGGTCTAGGATGAATGGTCAAAATTTTATTACATGTTTCCTCCGAGTTAAAGGATCTTTCCCGTTGCAATCTATCAAAGTTGATAAAGAACCATTTACTTCTTTTACTACTTCCATTACTCAACTCCCATAATTAATATTCACACTAAGTGTGTTACCAAATACTACACTCACAACAACATAACTATGGATGTGTGAATGAGTTGGCAAGGCATAATGATTATAGAGTTTTTTTCTTGTAGCACATGTTTCCTTACTCTAGTAATTTTTTGTAGTGTATTGTGCTTATAAAATTTTTTAAAATTTATTGATTCCCATTATATGTTTTAACTCTAAATATCTTTTTTATCACTAAGAATTATTATGGCTCGAATTAAAGGTTTTTTTTTAAGTTATAAAAAATACAAAATTAATTCATAAACCATCATGTAATAGTTAAGGGGTGATTTAAGATAGTTTTTTCATATTTTTTATTTTATTACATGCCTAAGTAAAACAACAAGAAATCCTAGCTATGGGTTTTCTAATTTTAAGTTTGAGATTTTTATTTAAACTCAATTTTGATATTTAATAAGGTTTGAGATTTCTTCATTGGAAATTATAATGCATAATGTGTTGTATTCTTATCATAAAACACTAATGACTTTGCAAATTTAAATATTATTTCAAATTCAAGAGTCTTTGGTCTATTCTTGGGAGGGAAAAATTATGGGTAAAAGTAAAATAAATCTTATGAAACTTCAATATGACCTAGTCTTTTCTTACATTCTCACTAGACTCCCCCTTGAATGAAGTCATTCACTTTTTTGCAATTTCTTGTAAATGGTGTAAAGCCTAAACTTGGTTACTCTATCTCAACTTTTTTGGAAACATTTTTTATTTGTTTAGTAATAGTGATATGCATCTAGATCATTAACAAGAATCTTCTTATGCAATATATTGAGTTGGATTTTTTAAGCATTATTATTTATTTGATGAGTGTGAAAGTAGAATCCAAAAATAACTTTTATGGACTTCTTTACTTGGTGTCAAATGCATAGATTTAGGAAGCAAAACTATAGAGGTGGAGGTTTTAGAATCTTATATTTCCATGTAAGACACATCTCTATCTCTTTCATATTATAAGTTTACAAAGATACCTAACCTTTTTAGTGGTTCCTTTCAACTTGAATCCCTTTTACTTAAACATGTTTTAGCTAGCTAAGTTGACATTTGAAATGATCTTGAAACTGTGTGGCCATCTATAATGTTTGATAGTATCCCATTGTGATTTTCCTTTGATATGGACAATAATATCCTCTATCCCAAACATCTACCTTGGTCTCCCTTTTTCCCCTAAGCAACCTCCATTATCTTTTCAGAATAAAATAGTGGAGAGATTCTAGAAGAAGCTTGCTGGATGGAAATGAAAACTACTAAGTCAAGGGTGGGAATTATAACTTATAAAAGATTTCCTCCAAAGAATCCCTATTTACTTTAAGTCTATGGTGGTCACGACTAAAAAATTTTCTAAAATCTTGGAAAACAAATTTTAAAAACATTTTTTGTGGGGTGGTAATGAGGATAAAAGAAAAATGTCCTAGGTTAAATTGGATATAGTCTGCAAACCCCTAGCTCATGGTGGTGTAGGGATAAGGAGATTTAAAGAGATGAATAGAGCCCTTGTTTCTAAGATAAGTTGGTAACTAATAGAAGGAAAATAGAGTGGACTACCATCTTGAGGACTAAGTATATGCCCTACTTCCCTAGTGGCACGATATTAGAAAAGTGTAATGTTATAAATTGATTTTTCCTCTAGAAACCTATTAGTAAAATGAAAAACATCCTAAGAAAGGGCAGTAGTAAAATAATAGACAATTGGACCAACTCCTTTTCTAGTCTACACAATGGAAAGAAGATAGACAACTTAAAGATGTCTTCCTTAATAAGTCATTGTAAGAATGGTTAAAAAGAGCTTTAAGAGAGAAAGTTGAAGACTATCTAGGATGGGAAGAAGGAAAAGATAGATGTATGGATATTTTAATCTATGTGAAGGACACATTAGAATGAGGGTAACATCTTTAATGTCAAAAAACTTGAAGTGGAGGAATTTCAACTATTAGCTCCCAAATCCCCAACTATTTAATGCCACTTCTAAAGATTGGTGGATTTGGAGATATGCTAGTAATGGTTCTTACTCTATTAAAAAAAAACTATCTTTCCAAAATCTAGATTGAAGTTAAGGAACCTAAGTGGAATCTAATATGGATTCCTAAGCTTCCTCGTATAGGTAACTACTTCTAATGGACAATGATCCAAAACAAAATTTTACTATGTACAATATTTCTAAATGTGGATTCTACTTAAAAAATTGATGCATCCTATATGAAAAGGAAGAAGAGTCAACAGAGAACTTATTCTTGAGTTAATCCTTCACTAATGACCTATGGAGTCTTGTGTTTCAATCTCTCCAAACCCTTTGGGTTATGCCTAAAATTGTCATAAATTTTGTTTATCACTTGGAATTA
Organism: Cupressus sempervirens; assembly: GCA_028749045.1. Taxonomy (NCBI): domain Eukaryota; kingdom Viridiplantae; phylum Streptophyta; class Pinopsida; order Cupressales; family Cupressaceae; genus Cupressus; species Cupressus sempervirens. Next base: position 33,795,486 of record CM053788.1, read on the forward strand.
CTCTCCCCTATCCCTTCATGTGTTATATAATCTCTAGAAACAAATTCTCCCTACTATTGCTTGGAACCCATGGAAAGAAGGAAATAGTAGAACCTTTAGGGTGGAAATAAAATATGCTACTAAGTTGTTTCATATTTTTAAGAGATCTGTTAAGGAGAATGTAAATGTTGCTTGTACACCAAGTGCATTTCTCATCACTCCCTCTATGAAATTAGAACCAAACAAACTTGGAACATTAACTAGAACCTCGCCAACTTGAACTTCTTGAATATATGGAAAAGGAAGGAAACTAAATGGATCCCTCTAGACCAAAATTGGGGGAAATGCAATATAGATGGTTGTTTGAAGGTAATCTAGGAATCTCTAGAATAAGTTGTTTGATCAAGAATAGTAGAGGAGGCTTGATTCATGGTTTTGCTAAAGATATATGAATAATTTCTAATAACTATGCTAAAGGTCTAGCAATGTGGGAGGGTATCAAATCCTCTCAAGATCAAAGGGATGATACAATTACACTACAAGCGGACTCAAGACATATAGTTGACATCCTTTTGGGTAATCCTAATAGTCCTTGGTGGATTCTCAACCTTATGGAAGACTGCAAAAAAAGAATTGATTTGTTCAAGAAAGTCAATAGCAAACATACTATGAGAGAAGGTAATGGAGAGGTAGATTTCCTTTCTAAGTGGGACTTAGGATGTTAGGAAGAAAAATTGATTAACCTCAGGTTAATTTCTTGGATCGACTCAAGTTCATATTAATTAATGATCAAGTGGGAAATGTCTAGGCAAAGGAGAACTAATGAGACTTCTTCAAGGTTTATCTTGAGAATTAATATCCTTGTGTTTTTTCTCAGATCATGGTAAAGATTACTATAAAAAGGACACTACTAATGGGAAAATTCAGATTAATTATGGGAAAATTAAGTTGTTAAAATCTAGCAAATAAATTAGAAAGGGATGAGTTATTACCAAATTTAGAGGAACTCCTAAAGAGAGTATGGTGGAAAAGTACAACTCACTAAATAACATTAATGATGAAATCATTAAAATGTTCCCTCTCATAGATATTAATGAAAATATATGGAAAATATTTTATAATTGTAAGGAAGAGGAGAAGAGCAAAAAATTGAACAAAGTGGCCAATTTTTCATTACTCATTAATTGTGCCAAAGATGTTGAAGTACTGATCACAAAGGTTTCAATAAAAATAACATGATGTCCTCTATTTCAAGAAATAATTACAATCATGACATATTAAGGCTAAAAAATTCAAGGCCTACACCACTCTCGAAGTAGTGTAGTTGTCCATCCTAAGTAAAAGGAATTTAGCTATGTAAAATTTATTGAAAGGTGAAGATTATTAGAGAGCGCACTCTAAAGAAGACAATAAGACTACTCAAGAAGTGCTTAAGGAGATGGGAAAAACAAAGAACATAGGCTTGGACAACTAAATAAAGTTCAGCCAAAAGATAGTAGGGAGTTAAAGCAAAACAAGGAAATTTTGGAATATTTTCAACATGTTGAGCTCACAATAATCTCAACATTAATGAGCAGGAGAGTGGGCAATAAAGGGGCTACAGTTTTTAGCTTGGATGTTTGTGATGGTGAGGGAAAGGAGTCTAAAGAAGATGAGGATGATGGATGGGGGGCCCTCTTTGTGTCAATTCCCTCTAGCTTTGATGGGTGTTGTCATGTTTTGAGGGCAGATCTCACTGGTACACGTTGGAGTGGTTTTTCTATTGTTCAATGGGTGTTTTTTGCTAAAGGATGGTTTTCTTCTAGTGGCTCTTCTCCACACTCTAGAAGAATTTGGCTCTTATGGGTGGTAATTGGAGATGGAAGGTCCCATGTTGGTGCTTGGGGTGTTGTTGGGTTATGCATTGTTTGGTCCTCTATAAGGGGTTGGGGTTGTGGGTGGACACATTTTTTGCTGGAACCCTTTTTCCCCACTTTAGATTTAGATGTATTAGGTCTTTTGTCTCAAGTGTGTTGTTGGTCACTGCCTCCGACGGGCTCTCTTGTATTTGGAGTTTCAAGGAGATGAGGATACATATGGGTTTAGTTTGGAGGGTTATGTGTAGTGGCTTCATTGAAAATTCTTTCCCTTGGGGCCTCCTATTATGGCTCGCAAGGCCTATGTGAACCCTAGAATTTGTAGGGGCTTGGACATTGATGGTCTAGTTTGTAGGGTAAATGTGGTCCATGTCCTTGGTGCTAGTTTTATTGACAAGGATGTCTTCCCTATATGGGTTTTCATTTTCAAGGGTTTTACTATTGATAGCTCCCCTTAGCTAGGCATTTTTGTTCATCATTTGGGGATTATCTTGCCCCTTGGTGTTTGTTTCTTCGAGGATTCCTTTGGATGCTCATGCTCTAAGGTGAATGCTTCCTCTATTTTGGTACTTGCATCTGGTTAAGGCAGTCATTTCAGATCCTTGGATGCATGTGTGGTGGAGCTTTCCTCTGCCCCATTCTTTCATTTTCTTGCTTCCTATTGAAGTGGAAGACCCTATTGAGGTGGGGGCAAAGCTTATGGAGGTAGCTAGTTGATGGAGGAAAGTCATTATGAATGTGTTTAGAAAGTACTCTCCCATTTTTTGTGAGTATGTATTTCTTATTGTAAGAGATCTGACTAGAGAGAACAAGTATGGACGATGTACTTCAGGCGGTGAAAAAAGGATGACTCTGCAACTAAACACTTTGGTGTGGAGATGTGTGTTATGTCCTATGAAGATAGCCTAGGTCTTACTCTTAGCTTTTATGTTCATTGCTCCAATGGAGGTGGAGCAATCTCTTATTGAGGTGGAAATCATATTTGGGCATTGGGAAGAAGAGGAGACTCCTATATAGATACTAAATACTTGTTCTACTTTTTTTAGTTTTGTTAGTGGAGGAAGGGGGAGTTTCTCTTACCTCTGGTGCTTGGTCTTCCTCCTCTCTACTCCTCTTAGTATGATGTTTTGGAAGTTTGTGCGGCATTGGGAGACTTTTGATTACCTGTTCCAAGGTTGGAGCCTTTCCTAGACCTATTGTTGGATGATATGCATTATGTTTACCAATGCTAGAGGTATATAATCTTGTTTGGTTCTATTTCTTTGCTTACTTTTCTAATAGGCGTAAATGGCCTGAGTTTGTTCAATTGTTTCTTATGGTGATTTCTTGTCTTAGTTTTTCTTTTCCTTGTGATCGAGTGATAGCTAGAAGCTTTAAAGGGAAAACACTGGTGCTTTATTGTTGTTTCTAGTTTAATTTTGCAACTATTATGGGGGCTTGTCCCAAGTCTTTCATTGTCAGCACTGATCATGGTTTGCAAGTCAGTTTCTTGTGGACCTTTTTCTTTGACAGAGGGAGATCAAGCTTGTTTGCATCTTTTGCTACTAGACACTAGTAATGTTCTACTCTTGGTGTCTAGTGTTCTGATTGTACTTCGGGTCATCACCTGTTAATTGTTTCTTTTCTTAATCAAAACCATGTTTTTCTTGCCTCTTACATTCAGGCTATGAGGAGTTTTAACATTGAGCTTTCATCTAGGTTTTCCAATTCTTGGCATAACGGTACGATTACTATTGGCAGTATTGAGTTTGAGGTGATGCCATAACTTATTGCGGAAGCTACTAGTCTGAAGTGTGAAGGCCACCAGGTGGAAAGAAAAAAAAAAGGCAAATTTAAGTTCCTTGAGGTTGAGAGTGAGGTCGAGGATGAAACTGAAAATGAGGACATGAAGAACACAAACTGCATAGGGGAAGAGGAGGTGAGCTATGATGGAGAGGATGAGGATGTGGGCATGGTGGAACATAAGGTTATAATTGAAGTTGACTTGGGAGGGGTTGTAGATAATCAAAGTGATTTGAATGACCCTATTGAGGCCAAGAAGCAAAATTAGGAGGATAAAGGCTACCCTGAGGAAGAGTAGGAAAGGAACATGGGAAAGGAAGCCATTCTTTTAAGGGTTAAAAAGCTAAAGGACAACCTACATAGTATATTGTAAGCCATTCAGGCTAAAATTGATTTCCTAGACAAAGAATACAAAGATTCCATAACAAACACTGAGATGGGTATTTTTGCATAAACTACATGATCTATCGTATCTAGAGGGAGATTATGGAAAGAATAGTCTTGGGAGTGGTCAAGGGAAAGAGTAGGATGCACGAGAATAAGACGCGACTGGTAAGGCGAAGGAAAAGATGCAAGAGGCTAGAAATATCACATATTGGTAAGGGGAGCTTACCCAGCTGATCATGGACTGAAATGACATTAACAAAGTTTAGTTTGTCTTTCCGTTTTAGTTTTGGGTTCACCTCTTGAAGAGGTGTTAAGACTTTTATTAGTATTAAGTTTAAAATGCTTTATGTTTCTATGAACTTGCACTACTTTAAGACATCCATGTTTTTGGTTATTAAGAACTTGTGGAGTATTAAGACTTTATGTTGTTATAGCTATGTTATTGGCACACAATTAATCGATTCCCATATTTTGAATAGATCTATGTGGTTGCAAGTTGTTCTTTTGGTCTTTAGTTTGATGCAATCTTCCAACAGTTTAATTGCAGCTCTTGTGATTAGTATATTAGTAGGTGTGATAGTTCTTTAATGTTTTTTCTTATTTTGAGGAGTGACTTGTATGTTTGTTCTGGTCTTTCAGACTAGCTGCTCCGCTGTAAAGGCCTTGAGTTGTGCCTTCTTATATTTTTAATCTTCAAGTTTAGTACCTCTCCCTACCTCCTCTATCAGAAACATTGTATGTACTCCATATGCTCGCTCCTATTCATCGCCGTGTTATTGATCAATTTAAAAAGGCTAAAGAAAGACTACTATTATTACTTAGCTTTCGTATGCTTGTTTAGATGTCGGTCCTTCAATATTCTCGTGACAATATAGGCATAATTAAAACAATGTTTGAACTAGTTAAGTGTGAAAGGGTAAATATAATTTTGAAGTTTGAAGTTTCAAAATATGCGTATCCTAAACACGTTTCTCGTGACGGACTGGTCGATGACATAATAACATTGGAAAGCTGTCGTCAGAACGCAAAAACGTGAAGAAGAGTATTGACTATTTCATTTTGTGTCGGTGTACAATTGAGGAGGCCAACCCCAACTTCTTATGCCGTGGAAATGGGGTTCAAGTTCCGGACATTCGTGCAACGTATCTTTCCAACTTTTTTATTCATCTTTTCTTATCCACTTCTATTGCGTTAACTTGTTCTATACGCAAGTGAACATTTCGCTGCGGATGAATCATGATATATCATAATTAATCGCATTGCTCATAGAACAAAAATCAAGTATTCCTTCACTACTTTTCAAAGTCAGAAATAAAATTTAAATTTAAGTATAGGGTTTTATGATTGGATATACATTATTATATTTCTTGAGATTGAGTATGCCTCACGTTTTATTAAATTCATTTAAACAAATAAAGTGTTTATTTTGGGTTACTTGAATGGATATATAGGAATTTAGTGGATAAATAGAAACGAATATTGGGGGACATGTCACTCAAGTCTAGTATAATATGAAATTATTGATACATTGTTAGTTATTGAAATTATTGTCTATATATAGAGTACTAATGTTTTTGTTTATCCTCCTTATTAATTTGTGCAACTTAAAAGAATTACTAAGTTCTAAAGTTCAACAAACTTTATATTTTTAAATTAATTTATATTGATTTATTACCTTTTTCTAATTGGTCTGTTGCATATTTGGTGGGGTTTATTTTATTTTCCCACTTCAAAAAATACAATATTTTCTAGCATGCATTAATGAATTCATTAATTCCAGCTTTATCTTTTTCAATATTTGTGACAAGTTCATTATTAATTATAACTTTATCTTTTGCATATTTGTCACAAGTTCATTAGATCTATAAAAAAGTCATGTTTTTATCTTCTACAACAAAAATAATGTCTTATCAATATTAATATCACAATTTTTAGTTTTGAAAATAGTTTTTAGAAATGTTAATATATTTTAAACTATTTACAAATTAGTTTTGTATAAATCAATAATTATTAAGCTTAATTTTTTATTAACATATATTATTGTTATTAAGAGCTGTATTGCTTTATATATATAGACTTTAGTATATATTAATTAAAAAAATTAAAAACAATTAATTTCTAAATTTAACTTATGTAATAAAATTCTTAAAAAATTTAATTTCTTGGTTAAAAATCTATTAATTCAAATCTCCTGATTTTACAATGCATTGCATTAAGTTGTATATTTTTAGACAATGGCTAGTCGCCACATTATTCTATAAAACTAAAATTTAAAATATTAATTAAAAATCTAAATTAAATTTGTTAAAATTTATAACTTCTCTTTTCAAAACCATAATTTTAAATATTACATCCAATTTGTTTCCCTAGAGGCAAGGACTCCAGCTCTCAAAGAGCTCTTGTTTTAAAAGACATCTTTAAGATGAGCAAAGGTAAAAAGGGGAACATTATTAATTTGATCATTATATTTTACTTTGATGTGTTAGGAATATAATATGAGTGATTTATATAGACTCTCTCAATCAATATGACTAATAAGTATTAAGATGTGCATAAAATAATTTTGTTAGAGAGATATATCAACACTTGAATCATATTAGGTGATAAGAGGTCTATATGTGTTTAGTCTTTTACTCCCTCCATCTTATTATTTGTTAGAGAGATATATCAACACTTGAATCATATTTGGTAATTAGAGGTCTATATGTGTTCGGTCTTTTACTCCCTGCATCTTTTTATTTAGGAAGTAATCTATATAAAGAATGTAAATATCATTATAAGAATGCTTGAGGAATATAATGTTTAAAATCTCTTAGAGATACTATTTGGGTCAACCTCTTTCTATAGTGCCTGCCCCTAGGTCGCATTTTTGTTATCATTACCGAACTCTTTTACGTCAATTGTATGTTGATGATTATTATTGACATTATTTTGTGATTATCAAATATTCTTTCAGATTTAGTTGATATATGATGAGATTACTTGATACTTTATATTTCATGTATGTATGATGATTATTACAGTGTTTGTAGTTATTAATGATGATTAGTTAGATGATTTATTATCACATGTGTTTTATTATGGATACTTACCCTATACTTGCATGTGTATGATGTGTGTGTTGTTTTCTTTTTATATGGCATTTCTGATGTGGTTAAGGAAGGGAGTCGTAGTCACCTGCTAGTCAGGATCTACATGATGCACCACTTCCTGCCATTGCCTGTTTAGCTTAGTATATATTGTGCTTGTACATGCATGGATTTTATGCAGGTTGCAAGTATCGGGTATCGACTTCCCTGAATTGCCAAGATGAGCGTACCCTATCACATTATCTCAATGGTAAGAGAGGGGAGATAAATTCTCAAGTCCAAATCCCAACCCTTTAAGCCATTTGTCCTAATTGAAAATTAGGACAAGTATCTGAGTTGAGTACCCTCTGAATGCGTTAGATGATCTAATTCATGATATTAACCCTTTTGGTTTGATTTTGTATGTGTTTTTCTATGATGGGTTTTTTGTATTTTACTTTATGAGTCTTTAGTGTATTTTCTATTAATTAAGCCTAATTAAAAGATTTAATTAATGGTTTAATTTAATGGAAAATTAATATGATATTTATTTTATTTAATTAATTAAGAAATTCATTAAATAAAATAATTAAATTTGAAGATTAAAATTATAAGTTTAAATTTAGAACGTGAAAATATTTGTTAATTTAAGAATAATATATTTAAAGCTCATTTTTATTTTATCAATTAAGTTTCGAAAATAAATTTAAGAGTGGAAAATATATTAAAATTATTTAAAAATTCTAGATTGCATGATGCATGCATGTGATTAAAATATATTAAGATAAAACAAGTGGATTTATTAAAGTAAGTGCATGAGATTTAAAATTAATAAATAAATAAAAATAAATAAAGGGAATATTAAATAAATTTATGTGCATTATATTTATTCACATAAGAGTATGCAAGCTCTTGGGAGTTGTCATGTTGACAACACAAGAGGTTGCACTCTAATTATGCACGTGTTGTCTACACTTAGGAGTTAGCACATTATTTGAGCACATGGTGTCTACAACATTCTAGAGACCTCATCATGTCTATCCTCTTATCGTGGAAGTTACGTGCTTAGTTGTCATGCTTATCTCATAGTTCTTTCTAGACACATTCTAGATGCATCTTAGAGGGCTTTAAAATAGAGGCTCTCCTAGTGTGTATGGACAAGCTTACATGCATTTGAGAAGCTCATATGCTTCTACATGCTCATGTGCTTCTACAAGCACTTCTAGTCACTTGGAGGTTTTGATTTGTTTGATTCTTGTAGGAATGCCGAATGTTGGAGAAGGAAGGGATTTTTCTATGGACTTTTAAGGCATAGAAAATTAGCATCAGTATCCAGGTGTACTCGTAATTTTCACATATTTTATTTGCACTCTTTCTCTTCCTATCTTCATCGTGTCTGTTATATGTATCTGAATATACTCCATGAACGAATATTCAATCTTGTAATTGGAATCTAGATATGTATGTTAATTGTTATTAGGTTGCAAAGAAACATTAGCAAACCCTAGTTTTATTTATGAAGGAAATTCATCACAAATTGCCCTGTTGGTGCCCCTTACATAGACCCAAACGCAGACATTCATAACTTTTTATCTAGAAAAAATTTATTCGATCCCTCTGGTAAGATTTGGTGCAACTTGGCCCTCTCCAACATATTTCAAATTCAGCTCGATCCAATGGTTCATTAGGGAGATATGGCCACCGTACTAGGACTGTGTTATTCAATGACAATCATTCCTCCATTTTCCATAACTAGGAGTTCTTTGTGATTAAACTTCACAAAAATAATCTATCAAAGCATGCAATGAATTGAAAACTAAACCAACATAGATCTAAGACATTTATACTCAAGATTTTATCCAAATGAAAAGTCTTTTCAATACAAAAAGGTGGACTGTGCCCTTATGGCAACAAGCTAGGACTTTGCAGAGAATTTAATTTGGTATTGTATGAAACTTTGATAGCCCTACATCATTATGAATTTTATTAATATTCCAAAGTATTTTCAAGAGGTTTATTCCAACTTTAAATCCTTAAACTGCTCTTAAATCCCATAAACCCTCTATGAGCGTTCTAGGCTTCATTTTGCCAATTTTTGCCAATTTACATTTTTAGGCACTTCAAGTGCATTTGACACCATATAATGGCTCTACTTTCCATATTAAAATAAATTGGACATTTGAAGGTCTTTAAATAACTCATCTACCTTAGAATCCTGAAGTGAACCTTAGGTACACTAACTCCCAAAATGCCATTAAGGCTACATCATTGATCCTTTTACGAAGTGATCAATGAAAACATTTAAAACATAAACAAAACATTATTAAGTGACCATTGTGGACTTATTACAACCAAATGATCCTTCAAGGTCATGTTCATTCTTTGATCCCCCTAGGATCTATTTAGTTACCCTAGTTCCTCTAGGCCTTTTGTCCTTGGCCCTGGTGCTCCTGCACCAGTTAATAGTAGAAGAAGTGTAATTAATTATTAGTCAATTTAACTAAATATATTTTTTAATGAGGGAAAATTAAAAGAAAAGAGATATTAATAAGTGGACTTAAATAATTGAATTATTAATAAGATTGATTTTACTTAAAATCAATGAGGATTATTTTAAATAAATGATTGTCCTTGTAGTGTTTAAAGGAAATTGTAAACTAATTATTAGAAAGTTGATAAGTATTATTCTAATGTTTTGAATAATGTGAATGATTTTATCTAAAAGTCAATGAGAACTAGTTCAATGATATAAATAAGTAAATAATTATCTTATGATGATTTTAGAAATTTTTTTAAAATAATGGAGGGATAATTCTATGTTTTATTCGAAAAGATAAATGGGTTAACTTGGAGATTAAATGGAGAATCTTCCACACTTGAAAATGAAAACTGAAACCTAATTTTTGTTTTAACCACGCGATTGTGAAAGCAAACTAAAATATGTGTTTGTATCTTGTTCTTTATGCTATCCATGTTTGGGGTTTGGGTGGTCCTAGAGTGTTGACTAGTTAGGATGTTTACTAGAGGCTTGAGATTTATGCAAATGTGATGGCATGTTGATGTTATTTGGTCTCGATTCTTTTAAAACCCAACCATGGTAATGCAATGGCATGCTCTATGAGATGTTTGTATTTACTAATTGTTATTGCTTTCTAGTCTTCTTGTGTGAAGCTGAGGTGTATGTATTTGAGATACTTGACTTAACCCTTTTTGAGTCATCGATCAGTTATACTTGGACTACTCTCCAGTTGCCATGATGGGACTAAAGTGTTGATTTATTCTTGATGTTGTCATGTTGTGACATGTTTTGGACTTGACCATTTTTGGAGTCTTCGATCAGTATTACTTTGAGAATACTTTTTGGTTGCTTGTTAAGAACCAATGACTATTGTGATTATCAGTGATACCTTCAGTTGCCAATAGAGAATTGTTGTGGTCATGATTACCTATGAATGCTTTTCTTTTTCTCATGGAGATTTGATGTTCTTATTGTGGATTATCTTTTGATATTTTTCCAGTCGCTTGTATAGGACTGTGGTGATTTTGTGATTTACGATTCCATGAGCTTAGGGTAGGTTATCTACTTGTAGTGTCGAGAAGTGGCTTGCAATGGGGGCTGGGACCTACGTGGCTGCCAGGGTAATTCTTTGTAAGTTGTTTTAATAAGTGAAAACATTTACACTAAATGGGGATTAAATGAACCCAATAAGATAATTGTATGTTCTTGCCTATGCCTCAAGTGCTAGTATAGACTAGGATGGGAGTAGAGAGAATGCTTGGTTGCAACCTTGCATTCCATAGTATGCTTCCTCTATACGAGAGGATACTAGTGGCCACATAGGGATGACTAGGGGGCTGAGGTCTATTAAGAGACTGCTAGGGTAACTCTAGCATGATCCATGCGATGCCACTTTCTCGCTTGCATAGTAGGTTTCCTACATGTCTTTGTGTGCCTCTAGGATTAGATGTTGGTTTGTGATTGGAACCTTTGAGTTAGTATACTTTTAGGATTCCTCGAATTAGAGAGTATTTGTGTTATGTGATTTGATATCCTATTTCAGAATTGAGACTATCTCCTCAGCATGGTGGGAGTGGGCCATTTAGGTCCCACGCGGTTGGGTGATAGTGCTTTTTCATTTTTTCCGTTTGAGATCCATCTGTAGACACCGTGGTTGGAGCATTCTTGGTTGGTATCTATCTTCATTCTATTCTTGGATTATGATGATGGACATGTATCATTATATTGATGATTAGCATATGATAGATGATGTTGTTTACTTATCTTATGCCTTATTTTGCATGATTATATTTATAATGCCTATGTTGTAGCATGTTAGATTGCTTTCTGCATATGATGTAGTATGTATTAGGAGTGATGACCCTACTATGATAATATTGATGATCTCTTTAGTGACTTGGGATGTTATGCACGGAGGGATGGCTAGGACCCACGATGGTGTAATGATGCTATTTACGGTTGGGAGGAACTGTACACTTAGATAATTATGTGTTATGATTTATGGTTAACTTTTATGATGGATGTTGATATCTTCTAGGATGATGTATCATGTATGACATGTGGTTTCATTTACTTATAGAATTTGCATCATTGAATAGTATAAGATGATGATGTACTTTATTCTCACGTATGTATATTCTTTTAAGTCTTTCATACCCTGTGGCATGTACAGTGGATGATTGAGCTTTCTGAAATGTAGTTTATTAAGGGACATTTGGAACAAAGTATATTGGTTAAAGAATGTTGGACTTATGATAATTATTTTATGTGAATGTAGTATTAGATGGAATCATTAATAGTTAATTAGATGTGATTCAACATTAAGGGATCCATGAAGAATGTAACTTGTTATGCATGTTTATGTTTACTTTCAGTTGAATGATATCATTGCTTTTGCTACAATGTTGTGAATGATTAGCTTTCATGTTTTTTTTTTTTTTAAACGCTACCAAAGTTAGTAAAACTTTAGGTTAATTCTTTGGATCCCTTGGCGGGGCATTACACTTTCATAAGAAGTGTTTATCATCAATATATGCTATAGACCTATCCTTATCTGATGTGTATAATAATTCAAACAATCTTGACACATGAAGACCTCTTTAGTTGTGTATTGTCTATTGTATGGATTGCTCTATATTTCATTTTATACAAGGATATTATTAGACAAAATTATTTTTAAAAGGTTGTATTCTTCATGTACTCTTCTTAAGATGAAACTTTGAACAAAAACCTACCAAAAAAAACTACTGGATCCATCATAGGACCAAAGGAATAATAAAAAAATTGTAGGAACTTAAAAGTTTCCAAATCTTACAATATCTAATCCTAGTTATTAAACAAATTATTACCTAATTTAAAACTATTTAAGTTTTTCCCCAATTCTTACCTTAAATTCGTAAGTCCCACTCTTACTTTCTTAAGTCCTAAGTGTGGTCAATCTCCCTTTCCTTTTATATTTGATTCAGTAAAGAAAATATCAAAAAATATTCTTTTTTTTCCACTCAACTAATAAAGAATAATAAAATATATGACATTTTCTTATTGTCTTCCACTTATTGCTCAATAATGTACCAAAAATATTTTTAAAATGTAAAAAAAAAATCTTCGTGGACTTTCCTTTGACTACATGGAATCAAACTAATGCTCACCATTAATCCCTCAAAAAATATCAATTGTTGATAAAATTCCTCAAAGCTTTTACACTCATCCTTTTGCAAACTATTTACATGTTTAAATTTGTGAGCTCATGCTTATGGTACTATTACAAGAAACTAATTTTTTTTAAATCAAAAAGTGTTGGAGAACATTTGCCTTCTTCATGCACAACAAGCCTTTATTTTTGTCTCACTTATGCTTTATGGTTTCTTGCTGAGATATGAGGTGTAAGTTAAGATTAAATGAAGGTTTAATATTTAGTATTTACCATTTATTTTATAGTCAAGATTTGTTTCATTCTCAATGTTACTCATCTTTTAGTATTGTAAACTTTTTCTTAAGTGCTGATATTTTTACATCTCCTTGTTGCCATCAAAGTTTGGACTTGAACAACATCGATTTGGATTTCAAAATGGTGTTCCTCTTCCCCCTTTTATTGTCATTCTTGTTATGCCTTGTAGTTATCTTGCCTACCTTGTGAACTTGAACCATTGAATTATGAAGTTCAAAGTTTGTCTTGCATCTTGCATTAGTCTAAAAGGAAAGTCACGTTAATTTTTTATTAAGGTAGAATGGATGGAAATGTTTGACATAAAACTTGAATGTTCCACAAAAAAATTGAACCTCAAAATTTATGTTCAATGGTTTAAAGTTCATAATTCATAAAGCATGTGAGAGAAAAGAGCCATTCAACACAATGTTACATCCTATATTTCATGGAGAAGGGAAGTTGAACTACTGAAACTAAACTTTATGGTTCAAGGTTTAGAGTTTCCAAGATATTTTATATTGTCAATAGACATGTGGTGATGTGATAGGTTAGAATGCCTCTCGTAAAACATGTAAGGACATGCATTTAATGATGATTATAGAAGGTGGAAGTAAGGCTAATTTTCTTCATGCAAAGGATTAAGTGACTCATTAAAGAATATAATATGTCATCAATCAATACTTTTTTCCTATCATTTAGGGTAATTCCAAAAAGGTCTAATTTTAATAAACCTCTTTATCCTAACACTATGATTATATGCTTGTCATAAATTACCTATAAATTTTACAAAAGTGAAAAAAGAAGGTGTTATGATGCAGCTTCAAAAAATTTGTTCTCCATAAAAAAATTATGCCTCATTTTTTATGCTTTGGATGTACAATGATGCAATCTAACAATTTTTTAGAGTTTCGACTACATAGTAAAACAAGGATTCTAATTTCACAAATTTAGAAACAAGTATCATGGCTCCTCTAATTTTGTGTTTTCAATGGGTATTGAAAGTTAGTCATCTGATTTCATGAGTTTGCATTAAGAGGAATTTGTTGATTCCAAGATAGCAATTTTGCATTGAGCATGGATTCTTTAGTCTGATATTTCAATTTTACAACTTGTTAGCTCCTAACATGTCATTTTCACGATTTTTTTTTGGGATGAATACTTCAAGATCACAATAGTGAAAATTGATATTTTGAAGGAGAATTTCTTCAATACTATGATAAGACATCCACATTAAAAGGCTGAATATCCTTTCATTTGTCTTAAATTAGTGCTAAAATAAACATGACACTTTCTTTATGTTTGCACATGCCAATAGTTGGTTGAATTGAATGCATCACCTAACCCTTTCTTAAAAGACACTAAATTTAATGATGATTTCACATATAACATTCTTGTTGTGAAAGATTTTTCTATTATGTATTTGTGAAAATCTAGGGATTCTCCACCATGGGATTGCCAATCCAAGATTATAATGAAGATGTCATGACCCCTCCTAAAGAGAATCCTATAATTATTGGATATAATATAATTCATATACTATTCCTAAATAAATAATATTGATAAACTATAAATATTTATGATCTATTTATTTTACTTAATTATTTATATTATTTATTTGAATATAATGAAATTATTATGCATAATAATAATATCAATGTATATAGAGTGAATAAACGTTATAATTACAATGTAAATCAATAAGATGATAATTTATCTAATTGTTATCACATTTAAATACAAATATAATTTATAATAAATAAGATAAATAATATTAAATATACTTGATATATATATATATATATATATATATGTATGTATGTATGTATGTATGTATGTATGTATGTATGTATGTATGTATGTATGTATGTATGTATATCATTTTTTAATATAAGGATCTTAGTGTATGTATAATAATGATATAGTTATAATTCATCATAATATCTAAGATTACATAATATTGTAATAGTCTTTACATAATTTATATAATTTATATAGTTAATATAATAATATAGTATATAATCATTAAAAATAATATATAATTAATAAAATAATAAAATACCTTATTAATATAATTAATATTAATTTGAAAGGACACAACTCTATGAATATACTCATATATATAATACATTAACGCATTGGAAAAGATATCAGAGAAAAGATATGAAAGAAAAAAAGAACAAATTGAGAGTGCAGAAGGAAATTAACCAAAGAAATATATATAAGCTCAAAAAAGGGAAGAATAAAAGAAAAGTGCGGAAAACATTTAAGATCTCATATGGAGATCTGAGCACAAACCACTGATAATCCTTGCATCATATACTATCAGATTCGGCACCAATTACAGATAGTATTTGGGCAAGGTACAACCAGGTACTTACATTACCCAGGACTGATACTACTGCCACAAACACTGCAGGCATCCAAACCATGTTATGTTATTATGCATTAGGTATAATAAAGTTAAGAAATAAAATGGAATCACTATTAATTGTGGTATAAGATATCAACATTAAAAGCACATATGGAGTTCGATGAATAAGATCATTACATTATAATTCTTAAATCGGTTCCATTTCATTTATCCAAAGATTATAAATCTAAATTGACTATTAAATTGCTTAAGAAAATTGCATGAGAAGACCTCGAAAAAAGTTGTCATAAACGGATGACCCCCAAAAAGGGGTTCATTACAAATGGTATTAGAGCAATGATTCTGCCATCCTGTAAATGATAATGCGAACAGTACGCCTAATAAAGAAAAATCTATAATAGTTTTGACTCTAAGTCTCAAATACCAATGGAAGGCTTACAATTGGGCTGGTTCAAGTCTCTTTGATCATCATTTCATGTAGTTTGAACATTTTACTACTATGAAAATGTAATTGCAAAGCAAGAAAGTTCTGCGGCACTCCCGAAAGCGAGTGGATCATGGATGGAATTCGAACCAAAAAACATCACAGCTAAGAAGTGCCAATGTTCGCAGACATTTCCATGTTTGGAAAATCTGGTACTATGTAGATCAATCTAAGAAATATCTTTGATACTTTACATGGCTAATATCAGATCCCAAAATCTTATTTGCACAATAGTAGATACAAAAATCTTACATAATTTCAAAAATGTGAATCACCATATATGTCAAGATCATTTGGAATATAATTGAAGCACTCTTTGAAGCATGAGACTGTAATGAAACCCAATAAGAAGAATCTGTGGAATATCGGATTCAGTACTTGTCCAAGAATGCATTTAAGAACAATTATAATTAGTACCAATCATGCTGATACATGAATTTCCTAACAATGTTTCAATATCCATAACAAATGCATTAAATAACCATTCTCGTTACCCAAGAATTATTACTAATTCCATGGAAGAACTTCAAACATGGAATCCTCCAACACCAGTTAGTTGTGTTGACTGAAAGAGATGTTCTGTGAGGAGTATTGCCTCAAGGCTTTAGTAGAAGAAAAAGTAAACAAAACAAAGTATATAATTATATTAGGTTTGATATTTGAAAATGGAAAGTGTAAGAATAATATTTGTTTCTTGATTTCACCTTGAGCAAACGCCTACCATCTATATTCTTTCTTATGAGAAATGCTTGTAATTACAAAGTCTTAAAGCATGGAAGGGAAGATCGAAGGGTAGTAAAGAATAAAAATTAAGAAGTTTGCAATAAAACTTACCTAATTCAATGCTTAATCAATTCAGTGAACTATAAGGGAACATTACAAATACAACCCATAATTAATAGATCTGGGCTATTTGTCAATACACTAGAGCTCAAAAATCAATGATAACCTTGTCAATCTAATTCCCTAAGTATAGCCATTGGTCTAGGAAGTCATTTCAATATTAAAGTTTCCATTTAGCATCAATTTTCAACTCCAAAATAGTGCCAAAATATTATATATGAGATTCAATGTTACTATTGCTAATTGATTACTTCTCATACAATATTTCCTGGAGAGGAATGCTAGTTTCTTTCCACATTTAATTTGATAGCAAAAGAAAATAAAGAGGTATGTATTAAAGAAAAGAATCTACGTGGCAAGTAGAAAGTATATATAAGAAGAAAGATTTAAAAGAAGTATTTTGTTCTACCAATCAATCAAAAGATTCAAATCACTACTTGCATTTTGAAGTTCCCATACCACTTGGATATGTGGAAGAAAGTACATTTCATGGAGATTTGCCCGAGTTAGTTATAGAACATCTGAGAAAGGAAGGAAAAGCTTTACATGAAACCGTAAAATAGTAAGTGTTATGACCAAAGGTGGAATAATTAGAAATTAATGATTTTGAATTTACCATAAGACTCTCATGGTAATCTGACCTAAGGAGGTGAGACAAATGATATTGAAAGATGAAAGAGGTAAGTATATTTCCATTTTAAGATTGTTTTGTTTATATGGAAATGATGAAATATAAAAAAAGAAAAAATTATTTTCATAATGCAATAAGAATCAAATTTCACTAAAGACTCTTAGGGAAGAATCATTGAAGATTTAGCAAGCTTGCAAAACTACTATCCCTAGGTGTTGAGGGAAAGGATTAAACTAGAGGAAGACCTTAAGTGGATATGAAGATTACTCAATCACCACTTCAACTCATAAGGGTAATGAGGTAAGATATATATTTTTTGCATATATTGCTATGAAATAATTGATACTGTCTTTCTTATTACTGACACATTTGTTATTGTGAAGAATATTGAATAATCTATCAATGATTCTAGTTACAAAGAAAAAAAATCAGAATATATGAAAATGAAATATAAATGGAAAATATATATATGAAAAATGAAAAAGTGAAATATAAATAAATGTTGATTTAAGGAAAACATAGTAATTAGAATACATTTCAATTATAGTACAGAAATTCTATCTCTCGTCCAAAATTATGTAATCTTAGATAGGGAGTTGGTGGAGGGAAAGATGGGGTAGTTTTGAGCACTTGTCAGAACCGCTTCGAGCTTGTTTCAAATGCCCTTTGCACTATCATTCTACCATCAAGATGATCGTAAGAAGGAGAGAGAAAGTTGTTTGTGTACTATAAGAAGAAATATTTCAAATGAACTAAGTAAATTAAATTTAATACTCATCTTCTCATCCACATTATGATATCCTATGGTAGGGAGTTGGTGGAGGGAAAGGCAGAGTAATTTTGAGCACATGTCAAAACCGGTTGGAGCTTGTTTGACGTGCCCTCTGCACCGTAAATCTGCCATCTTATGATGATTGTAATAAGGAGAGAGAAAAAGATTCCTTCCAAAGGATTACGTAAATAAGAAAAGGGAAGCCTACCATTTCCTATGGAGTCTGCAATCAGGAGAGAACACCCTATTGTGGTACTAGTTAAGGGGAAGATAGTAAGGGCACCCTATCAACTTTCTTATGGTGTCTGCAATCAAGGGAGAGTGGTTAGGACACCCTATTGTAGTGTTAGTTAAGGGAAAGATAGTAATGGCTCCTTTTCACAAGAACCTTTCTAGCCAAACAAGCAATCCACTAAGTAAACCACCTCATGTGGATGCCTAACACCTACCATTGGGGCCAAGGGGGCCAAAGTTTCACTCTTGGGCTTAGTATGGAACTATCTTGGATTAACTTATTATCATTCAAATTTCTTTGAAGTTTATATATATGCATGTACTGATGATTATTTTGTGGTTACAGGGTTCATAAGCCTAAAGAAGAAGTATAGTCATTGAGCATTGTTAATTTTAGGATCTAATCAAGGCTTTGCATCATGTGTCTGCATCATGTCTTCACGCATCAATGTGTATGCCTCGTGTTTTCTTTGTGTCTTCATACATTCATATCTATACTTTGTATTCAAATGCATACTACATGTGTGACTCTTTTATAGAATAAATGAAGTAATATTACAAGTAAAAATTTGAATGGGATCTAGGAGTCAATTTCGTTATATAAGGTGAAACAAATATGCAAATGTTTATTGCTTGAGGACAAGCAAATTCGAGAGGGGTGGAATGTCATGACCCCTCCTAAAGAGAATCCTATAAATATTGGATAAAATATAATTTATATACTATTCCTAAAGAAATAATATTGATAAACTATAAATATTTATGATCTATTTATTTTACTTAATTATTTATATTATTTATATGAATAGGGTATGTGCAGGATCATGGTGTGCCAAAAAGTGGCGATCTGAAAAATATGTAGTTCTGAGATGCATCAAAGAATTTCAAAATCTATTCCCACTTTTTTCCCACCCATCCTGATACTAAATGAAAAAAATTAATACCTTTATAATTCCTACTATATCTTTCAATACCAACCTTATATGGTCATCTTTAAACCATCTCGAAAATGTGTTTTTGGCATGTTCTTATGTGTTTTTTATCTCAAGCATGTAGCTAACAACTTTTTTTTAACCAAAATTTGATGTAACGAAAAGGGTTTCTTAAGAATGTTCTTAGCTTTTCATAAATGTAAGTTTTGTCAAATTACGAGTTCAGTAAGTAATTATTACTTATTTTCTAATGGAGTTAGCTACAAAGTGTTGATTGACATACTGGTTGAAAAATAGCTATAACTTTCAAACCATATAAGATTTGTGAAATCCAAAAGATGCGTCACATTCTATGCTTTGACTAGTATAAGAAAAAAAAAAAAAAACTTAATTTTGATTTTTTTTGAACTAGTTAAGGTGGTCAGACACAGGAGTTTTTTAATTTTGAAAATAGTATAGTAGAAAATTCATAATTAATTATTTATTTGGAATAAAAATTGCCAAAAATATGCGTCACATCCAAGCATGAGTCTAATTTTTATATCTAAAATTATATTTAAAATAATTATCATTTGATTATGATTAAGGTGGTCAGACATACACCTACTTTTTATTTTTGCCCTAAAATTTTTGTAGTACTGCATTAAAATTCAAACTTTTGACCAATCAAATATTTTTTTCTCCAGATAAGGCCCTGAAGTTTAGAAACTAGATTCAATTTCCTACAGATTATTTTTTGACAACTTTTTGATATAAAGTCCAAAACCACTTTAAAATTATGTGTCAAGTTAACATAACCCTGATTTGCTAGTTTTTCATTGCCACTTAAGGCCATAGTTTGGTACACCATGATCCTGCACATACCCAATATAATGAAATTATTATTCATAATGATAATATCAATGTATATAGAGTGAATAAATGTTATAATTATAATGTAAATCAATAAGACAATAATATATATAATTATTATCACATTTAAATACAAATATAATTTATAATAAATAAGATAAATAATATTAAATATATGTGATATATATAGTATATAGCTAAATATGTATAATAATATATCATTATTTAATATAAGGATCTTAGGGTATCTTTAATAATCATATAGTTATAATTCATCATAATATCTAAGATTACATAATATTGTAATAGTCTTTACATAATTTATATAATTTATATAGTTAATATAATAATATAGTATATAATCATTAAAAATAATAGATAATGAATAAAACAATAAAATACCTTATTAATATAATTAATATTAGTTTGAAAGGACACAACTCTATGAATATACTCATATATATAATACATCAACGCACTGGAAAAGATATCGGAGAAAAGATATGAAATAAAAGAAGAACAAACAAATTGAGAGTACAGAAGGAAATTAACCAAAGAAATATATATATAAGCCCAAAAAAGGGAAGAATAATAGAAAAGTGTGGAAAAAATTTAAGATCTCACGTGGAGATCCAAGCACAAACCACTGATAATCCTTGCATCATATACTAGCAGATCTAGTGCCAATTACAGATAGTATTCAAGAAAGGTACAATCGGGTACTGACATTACCCAAGACTGATATTACTACCACAGATGCTGCAAACATCCAAACCATGTTACATTATTATGCATCAAGTATAACAAAGTTAAGAAATAAAAGGGAATCGTTGTTAATTGTGGTATAAGATATTAGCATTAAAAGCACATATGGAATTTGATGAATAAGATCATTACATTATATTTCTTAAATTGATTCCATTTCATTTATTCAAAGATTATAAATCTAAATTGACTATTAAAGTTCTTAAGCAAATTGCACGAGAAAAGGAAAAAGTTGTCATAAATGGATGACCCCCAAAAGGGGTTCATTATAGAAGAAGATGATCTAAAGCTAGTAATGTGACCTAACTTATCACTAGCATATGAATATCAATTGGACCTCATAAATACCATGTATGCAGTTGCATGGGAACTCTGAACAAGATATGCCAATTATTTTAGAGATAGTCATGAACTAGAACTTGAAGAAGATAGAACTAAGGTATTTGCCATCCTTGATGAGTTTGATGACCTTTGTGGGAACTAACACTTTAAAGAAATTATGGATATGAAATGAGAATTATAGTTTTTCTTAAGGTTTTAAAAAGATTTTTTATTGTAAAGTTTGGTGAATGGTTGCAATTAGTTATTAGTTAGTTTCTTTTGTAAAGGTATGAATATTGTTGCACCCTTTCACTTTCTATAAGAATGGGTACTAGGACCTTAAATAGATATTAAAATGTTAAAGATACACAAAGGACACTTCTATGAAATGCATATATGTAGTGTAGGGTAGACATTGGAACCAGTCAAAGACCAATTGTACTCATTTTTATAATCAATAAATATGCTCTTTCTTCTTTCCAAAGAATGGGAATCAATCATAAATATTGTCATTTGAAAATTGTCTTCTTGGATTTATATTATTGTTGATAGATTGGAATTAGAGTAAAATCTCAATAAGAAAAACCTATTAAGGGGTGTTGTATAATTATTTTTCATCTAATTGAAGTTAAAATCAATTAACTAGTGTTTAAATACTTTGGGACCTCTGTCCAACAATCGATGGTAGTGCACATGTCCTCAAGAAATATTACTTTTTTATTGAATATTATAATTGACTCTATTCACCCATCATAAAAATGACTCATTCTTTCCTTTTACTAAAGAAAAGTATAGTTTTATGGAAGGTTTGTTCTTTGTCTTTCTCATATATATATATATATCTGTGTGTGTGTGTGTGTGTGTGTGTGTGTGTGTGTGTGTGTGTGTGTGTGTGTGTGTGTGTGTGTGTGTGTGTGTGTGTGTGTGTGTGTGTGTGTGTGTGTGTGTGTGTGTGTGTGTGTGTGTGTGTGTGTGTGTGTGTGTGCGCGTGCGCGTGTGCGTGTGCATGTGCATGCGTGCGTGTGCATGTGTGTGTGTGCGTGTGTGTGTGCGTGTGTGCGTGTGTGTGTGTGTGTGTGTGTGTGTGTGTGTGTGTGTGTGTGTGTGTGTGTGTGTGTGTGTGTGTGTGTGTGTGTGTGTGTGTGTGTGTGTGTGTGTGTGTGTGTGTGTGTGTGTGTGTGTGTGTGTGTGTGTGTGCAATTATATATTTTTCCACCCATCACTCATTCATTTTTAAAAGCTCTTTCAAAACTTGATTCCTCCTTGAGACTATACTTGCCTACTCAAGAGTATCAACATAAGGTCTGCAATAGTTTCCTTCAATCCATTTTGGGGGTTGAAATAAAAGGTACACCCACCTTGGTTTATAGAGTCTAAAGTGTGACGATGGATTGTAAAGTTCTTCGATCTCCAAAGTGGGCCAAAATTGTTTTGAGATTCCTACAACTTGTACGAATTCAACCAACAATTTGGAGAACTGACATGCTGAAGTAGCAGTCTTTCCAAGGGGTTTATCTTTGAAGCTAAAGCATAGGTGATTATAAAACTCTTTGATGAGTTTCCTATTTTGGTTTTCTCTTTTCTACAACTAGAATATTTTCTATTTTTTCCTCTTCATACATTCATGTGTGTTACCAATTCAAAACTCTACACATATATTTGTGTGGCCTCATCCCACCCAAAAATGCCTAAGGAGAAGAATCTTACACCTTTGATGATTTTCCTCCAAGAATTAGGCTATATTGTCATTGTAGATGAAAGCATTCAGGAAGTGGTAGCAAGATTCAATAATTCTCAACCCTAGTCTATGGAAGACATGGTGGTTTTCCTGAAGTTGCATTATGTCCAGAAATTGTGCTTGAGTAAAAAGATAAATATGGTACCAATATGAGATGCATTAAAGCCTTGAGAATTCCACCAAAAGAAGTATAGGAAGACTGGACGATAAACCTATCCTATTCCCAATTCATTACCAATACTAAAGATTTTTAAAAAATTATTGCACAGAACAATCTTTTGAAACCAATAAAAGGAGGTTTCCGCTTACCACATCCTTAAACTAGAGAACACATGCTCCTTGAGATAAAAGAAAATATCATCATTATATTGAATAGGTTGAAAGAAAATAAGCATGCATTCTTATGTGAAAATTGGATGTGCTTCTTCATCCAAACTATTTTATATGAGCATAAATCTATAGATTGTGTAAAAATAATTACAAATAGGCTTCATGATGAACAATCACAAGTTTCTAGAACTTTTGGTTTCTAAATTTCCTTCTACTTGTTCTATATATTAGCCTATTGTAGGGAATGAAAAGATTTCCGCATCAATTTTGGACTAGAAAAATGGCTATTTATGATTACTACCCTCTTTGGAGAAGAAAAGGAGCTCTAAATAATTTAGGAGCTAACAAAATGCATTGCTAGAAAAACTAGTTTTTGAATTGCAAGGAAAGGAGAGCAATAGGTTATTTGAAGAATGCATTTAATCAGTCACAATTTATAGCATTTTTTTCATACAATTACCTAAATTTTCATATCTTAGGAATGGTGGATTCTAGGGCAAGCCATAGAAATTTCATAGGTATCTATTGGATAGGTATAGATTAATTGAAATATGTAGGCAAATGTCTAATGTATATAAGAGTTTTAAAGATAGAAGAGGGTCTAGATATGTTTTCCCTATTGAACTAGGTCATTACCAATGTAATAAAATTCATCATGTCTTTAGGTCAGAGCTTGAAATAAAAGATACAAATTTAAAGCCTTAAGTGCTCGACCCCAATTTGACTACAAGGGATTTTATAAAACTCAATTTAAGCTAGACCTATCATTTACACATGAACCTAAAATGGAAGATTATTGGGATGACTACAAGGGTGATTATGAGGTAAGAAAGAGATTGTGGTTGAGGATTACCCTAAGAGAGATTACTGATCTTCATCTGCATTTAGATATATCTTTTTAGAAACTACAATTGACACAATTGTTGTGTTGTCATTGATGTCAAATCTACTAATGAGACATGTTTTTATCTAATCTATGTGTCATATCTATTTCATTGATGAAGAGGAATTGAGAAATTTCTCATTAAAAAAATACCTAGATGAAAGGTTGAGTTATGAAAAGGAGACTACAATGGACATTTGATTTGTTAGACTTTGACAAGATAATTTGATTTTTTATATTATGAAGACATGTGAAGAGATTGACAAATTGCATAAGCTTGACCAATTAATTGAGTAACCTATCAAGGAGTTTTGAAGTCTATCTCGAGTGATGCTAGTGTAAATCAAGCCACTATAAGTGCCAATTAAATTCAATGTTTATGGAGCACCAATATTGACCAAGTGACAGTGTTGAAGCTGAGCTATAAGCTCTATAGAGAATAAGCAATTCAGTGATGACAGAGTGTCAAAAATTAGTTTTAGTCTCAAGGAAAAAAAATTAATTGTTTGCGAGAAATCATGATTTACTGACTCATTTGATTTCTTGGGATATGGAAAGCATGTTGAAGATAAGAGCTAACATGTTGGATCATTTAATTCAAAGTGATGATTAGGTAAGATACCTAATGAATCTATTTCATGAGAAGTTTCTAGAGAACAGATAGAGATGAAAAAATACAATGAATCTCTTGGATCAAATTGTAAACTCTAAGATCTATGGTTACCATGAAAAATGGCAAAGAACCTAAAATATCTATTTAAGTAGGCATAGATGCAAACTTTAAAGGATGACATGCAAAAAGAAGATATCATAGAAGTTGTTCTTGTTTGAAAGAATTTTAGTGAGATGGAAATTTTTTTTTGAGGTTGATAAGAAAATCTAAGTAGAAGGCTTAATTTTTTTGTGAAGAGAAGGGTGAATTCTTGAAGGGTTACCAAGAAAATTGAGGATAGAGATGACTATGAAGGCTTATCAGAGAAATTAACCACATGAACTAAATAGAGATCTAAAATTGCAAAGTGAGTTGTAATTATATAGATCAAAACCTACTATTTTATTTGTAATCATTTTAAACAATTTGTATTGAAATCCTTTTAATCAAATGTTGACATAATAATTATTAAGGACTTAATAGTCTGTACAAATCCTTTAAGTGGGTGACATTGTAATAGAATGTTCTAAATTACTCTGACAAGATGACTCTTAACAGAATGATTAAATCCTTTAACTAGGCCATATTTAACAGTGTGTATTATAACTTTTACTAGGGTTAGCTCCTAATAGGGTTTACTTCAGAAGAATAAAAAAGTGACAAGCATGTTGCTCAAAGTTTTTCACAAATTTGGTTTCCACATTAAATCCTAGTGTCAAAATTGTGTTGAATATTTATGGTGTTCTACATTTTAAATATTTAGATTCATCTAGTTGATTATTTTAGGACAATAAACTACAAGTTAATATTATTTTTCAGAATATAGTAGAGACCAAGCTAGATGATAGGTAGATCAGAAAATGTTTAAGTGCTTGATTATTCAATTGGTACTAATGGACCTTGAATAACTAATGTATTCCCCCTCTCAATTATTCTAAATGTTCTAACAATATCTATAGTTGAAGAAGCTAAGGGTGAAGAAGTACAGGAGCCTAAGTTTATAGAATAGATTGAAGTGCTTTCTATGCCTAAGATTTATTGGAGTAAAAAGGAGAAAAATAATATCCAAGGACCCGCAATGATCTAAGTAGAACATAAGAGTGGATGATAGAAGAAAGGAAGTATAAAAAGAGAAAAAAAGGGGAAAAATCTTCACTTAGATTTGAGAACTTCTAGTTTAGCCTCCCCTTGTGAACATAATCTAGAATCTAAGATTGAAGTTGAGTTTCCTATTCAAAAGAAAGTTTGTGTTTGAGTTCAATCATCAATTAGAGTCATCTACTCAAGGAGCCATGAGAAGAAGGAAGAGGAACCATCCTGCTAGGAGGAGAAGTTAGGGGAGCTAGTTGTGGTAAGGGTGATCATAAGAAGTTGGGTCACAATTCTGTGGAAGTCAAATCCACAGAATTGTACTTCTTAGAAATGGGTACTCGATTTTCTTAGAATTGGGTACCCATTTCTAAAACCGTGCTTCAGGTGCTCAAGCTACAATTCACAAGTCGGGTACCTAATTTTTGAAAAGTGGATTGGCTGCCCGAACTACTTAAAAATTGGGTACCCAATTTGTAAAAGTTACAAATACCCATTTTAAAGCATTTTCAGGTCATTTTCATCATTTGGAAAATGGGTTCTACCAACTGCCCCCTGCTGCTATTTTTTGACATACTAGGTATTTTAATTTGTTTTGTACTGTTTTACTTAATTATTTTTAGTTTTACATTTTATATGTATGCCAATTTATTATTATTATTTTTAAAGTTTTAATATACGTAAAATTGTAAATTTACATTATTAATGAGTATTATCTTTAGATTATTGTATCTATTAATTTAAATAATAGTTTTGTAAATGTTCATTTAAAAATTATTATTTTAGATGTTTTGAAATGTATTTAATTTATGTATTGATTACAATGTTGAATGATTAGATCAGATGTAAATTCATTGTTTAAACATTTAATTAAAAATAAATATTGATTTCAAATAACTAGTGATTAATTATCTAGATTAGTTTGTAAACCACATAACAAAGAAAGTATTTAAACTAACTATAACCTCAACCTACCCATAGATTTCTGTACAATAAAACCCTAAACATATAACTAAGTATTTAATTATGTAACACCCCACCAAGGGATCCAAACAAAAAACTTAGTATCTAATGATTTTACTTATTGTATTGTACTTTGTTTCATGGATCGAAAATGGATGATGTAAACTATTTTATAAATCTATATTCTTTCAACCTTTCATACGCTGTGATACGTACAGTGGATGATTGTACATTATGAATTAATTTGCCAAGTCACATTCAGAACAAATATATATTATTTAAATGGATTGAACTCAAGTAGTTATTCTTTCATGTGGATGTGTTATTTATTTTACTTCTAGTACTTATAATTATTTAAAAATGAAATGTAAATGTGCTTGTTAAGGAATTGTTAAGGAAGGTAATCTCTTATGTTTTTTATGTAAATTATTGTACATGTTATTGCTTGCTTGGTAAAACTTTAGATTAGTTCTTTGGATCCCTTGGCTGGACATCATTTAGGATTAAGTATAATCCTAATATTAACAAAAACTCTGATCATTACCCTTACTGTCATCCTAACCATAATCTTAATTTGCTAAAACCTACACCCTAATATATAAATAATTGAATAACTATCCTAAGAACCAAGTACTAATTATAAATGTCAAACCATAATCATAACCTTAAATGATAAACTATTATACTAGAGAAGCATCATATCTACATCTACATGTCATATGAATCTAAAAACATTTACATATCTAACTACATCATTTATTGCATAGGAAGGATTTAAAAATTTCATTATATTATCCATGCATATCATATCAAAAGAATCATATAGACACATCTCATTTACTACATCCATCATAGATAATCAAGAAGGGTACTTAGGTAAATTTATATATAACACAATATTATAAGAAAAGAGAAACACTATATAGGAGCATCTCATGTATAAACTAGAAAAATTGATCATGAAACATGTAATGAGATCAAATAATATTTGTAATCATCATGTATACTATCAATGTATGGGGGTGATATAATCAAAATATCAAAAAATGAGTGATATTCGATCATTTTCAATATCAAGGGCTCAAAATGATACAAAGACAATGATACATCATAAAAAATATTAGTAGAGAAGAAGGAATCATGCATCTAGTTAAATAACCCTCCCTCACCATCAAGAGGTGGAGGTGGAACATCAGTGTGAGTAGGAGCGACTACACCCTTGGATGCCTAAGAATATATAGAGAACTGAATAACTTGTATTTCCACTAGAATAGTTGTTGAGTATTCGTCATAATAGTAAGCCTCTCTAGAGTTATAATAAGTGGCCTCACCTTGTGTAATCCTTAGTTGAGAAGTTAGCTCTGCAATCTACATGTCATGATCAATTACCATGCTAGCTCAAATGATCACCTATGTCTAGACTATCACCTGGTACTATGCTACTCTCAGTATTCTCTAGAGTCCCCTAATGAAATCTTCTTATGTGGGCTCTCCTTTGGCTTCCTGCTCCAGAGGCCCATGATAAAACATCAATAATTTAATATAAAAAATCAATTTTAAAAAAGGGGCATTGATTCATTAATTAATCATAACATAATTAATCAAATCAAGTTTTTAAATCCTATGGCTAGAACTATTAATTAAATGAATTAATTAAAATGATCAATTACCCATATCATCACTAATGGAAAATGAAATTAATTCCCACCAATAAAGCTTAATCATGTATTGATCAATCAAGGATTCAACCTCCACCACTCATGGAGAATGAATCCAAACCATTCAACTCCCAAAGATTTCTATAAATGTGCCATCAACTCAAGCTTTTGAGATATCTACATTTTTTGTAATAAGGTTATGCAAATCATTCTAGGTGATTTGCAAGTGCTTCTAAGTGAATTATGGGTATTTGAGAGCTAATCCATATTACAAAATAATAATCTCATTACACTTTATACCTTTCTAGCATCATGTAGGGTTTATTTAGTGTGACTTGAGTTCATGATTACATCCATTTTATGATTACATGCGCCTAATTGACAAAATATTAAACCTTGACATTAAGTTTTAAATTCTTATTATGTCAAGTCTAACCCTTATCCTAAACCTTTATATCCTAAATTATTAACCCTTAGACTAACTAGGTTATCCTAAATGCTAAACCTTTATCCTAAAAATAATCATAAATGCTAAGAACTTATCCTAATTCTAAATTAAAATATTAAGCTTAAATGTTAAACCCTAATCTTGACCTTAACTATGATTTACATGTATAAGGTTAGGGTTTAACATTTAACATTTAAGATTAGGATCTAGTATAAAGATTTGTATTCAATTCTAGAATATAAATAGGATCTAAGTATTATAATTTAGATTTTATGAGTATAGTTAGATTTATGTTTAAGGTTTATAATTAAGGTTTATAATTAATATTTATGATTAAGGTTTATATCTAGAAACTCATTAAAACACCTTAAGAAAAATGATAATTTATGAAGTTGCTTCCACCTAGAAATCAGAATTATGAAAACATATTTTATTAATTTTGAAACTACTAAGGCTAATTTTTGGATGAGCCAAGAGTAGTTTGTAGGTTGAAGACAAGTAAGCATCGAAAAGTAATTATAAAATATGTGATTAAATAATATAATGCAAAGTTTTCTAATAGTAAAAAGTCTTTGGTCATAATTAGAAAATGAAATTAATATAACAAATTCCAACATAGAGGGAAGAAAAGTTCTATTAGCAATTCATAACAATTGTTAACTGATAAGATAGGATTTAAATTACTAAAGAAGATATTAAATATAAGTTTAAGTATTATGATTTGAATTAGGATTATGATTAGAATTAGGATGATATAGACTTATAGTTTTCATTAAAGCAGATAATATTTAGCATGAACTATAATCATAAATAATAATCAAATCATAATTCTATCTCTAAGCTTTCATTCTAATTGTAATCTTAACTCTCATCCTAACGCCATCTATTATATATCCTTTAAACAATAGCACCATAATAAATATCTGAAACCTAAATATAATTCTAACTAAAACCATAATCCTAGGTAAGTTCCCTAACATTAAAGTCATAATCATTATAATAATCTTAAGCTTACCCATCATGAAAACTGTAAATATAACAAAATTGTAAACCATAACCTTGCCATACTTTTAACTTTGTTTGATCCTAAGATAAACATATAATCCATAATGAGAATACAATCCCCTAGTGTCACAAAATAAGTGTACATGAAAGCAATTAGCTAGGTGGCTCTTGTTTTTTGAAAATAAACCTTGAAGTAACCTATATAGTTTTTATGGAGTATTATTTTATGATTAGACTTGAATTTGGTATTTAATGTTCAATTAGACTTAAGTGTTTAACTTTATTTATTTAATTGATATTATTTTAAAGATCTATGCATTTATATAATTGATATTTTAGATTTGAATTTTATTAAATAGTAATTTTGTCATTTTTTATGTTGTTTAAACATATATAGAGATTATATTTGATGGACCCACACCACACCACCCCCCCACCCACCACCCCCCCCCTCCAAGACCCCCACCTCTGCACCCTGCATCTCAACCTCCACCTCCCCCCCCATCTCCACCACCCACCATAGATGATCTCCATGAGAACATGAGGTGTAATCTTAATGACCTCATGTGCGATATTGAGACTATCCGACACGAGACCCACCCCCTCCTCACCTACTATGCCTTGTAGATAGCATGCAAGGCATCATTCACTCTATACAACATTTAGATTGTGATATTAATTCATTCAGATTATGGAGGCAAAACATGTGTGTCTTCTATTCTGATGGCTTATCATATAGAGAGCTTCATAACCTCAATATAGGTAAAGGAAATTTTAAAAGCTATTTTGTAAAACCTAAGATAGGTGACGAGATTAATGAGAAGAAGCCTTGCATTTCTATTAGGTGGTGCACACATCCATGTATAGCAACACATTTTTGGGAGCAGTGGTGGATGGTGTTTGACCATCCACCACACACTAATCATGAGGTGCCCATGTACTACCTTAGGAAGTTATGGGCTGAGCTTGAATTGGGTTTGAAACCAAATTATTTGATATGAAAGCATTTCAGGGGTTTGGTGGAGCGATGCCTCAAGATAGCCCTGGGGAAAAGTTGAGTGATAGAATGAGAAACTGCAGGCAACCTCAGCCCCTTGTACCTCTTCCTGCACTTGTTTTACCAACTCCACACCATCATCAACTAGTTTCATCTGCTCTTACCTCTTTGAGTGCCCTTTTGGGCAATTTAGTACAGTAGTGGACATAGGTGACACATGCTTGTCCACTTGGACATATTTGTACTAGCTGTGGAGGTATATACATGGGCCCCCAAAGAGATGCTAATGCAGTGCATGATGACCATTATGCTAAGGGTGTCGATTATGATGATGACATATATGCTTCCCGTGGTGATGGTAGTGACAAGATTGATGTGTCATCATTTGTTGACCTCATGCATGGAGAGCTCAGAGACAGTCAAGAGCAGCAGGTAAAATTTTAATTTTAATTTATATATAAAGTACATATAATTATTTACTTTCTACATACATGTGTAATTATATTAACCATATTAATTTGTACTTTTGAAATAATAGAGGATGGATGATACTATTCTTTTTAGCAGGCAATATAGTCTTTTTTTCAAGACCTACAAACGTTGGCATCCCTCATACGATATGCACTTTGAATTACACTATAAAAATGTACATTCAAACTCGAATTTAATAAAATTTCCTCATATGTTATTTTTATCTAATTTTGTAGGGATTGTTTGCAGCTACATAGTTTGATGTCAGTACAAGTCCTACTCCAGTTACCACTGAGGCACAGCATCAAATACATATAGTATCAACTTTTTACTAAACAAAAATAATTTGTACTATTTTTATGTATGTGCATTGTTATTAACTTGTAATCTGAACAATTTTGACTCATATACATACATACATACATACATACATACATACATACATACATAGATACATAAATACATACATATATATATATATATATATATATATATATATATATATATATGTGTGTGTGTGTATATATATATGTATGTATGTACATATATATATGTATGTATGTACATATATATATGTATGTATGTACATATATATATATATATATATATATATATATATATATATATATATATATATATATATATATATATATATATATATATATATATGTACATATGTATATATGTATGTACATATGTATATATATATATGTATATATATATATATATATGTATATGTATATCTATATATATATGTATATGTATATATACATATGTATATGTATATATATATATGTATATACATATACATACATACATATATATATATGTATGTATATGTATATGTATATATAGATCATATACATATATATATATATATATACATACATATATATATATATGTATACATATGTATATATATATCATATACATATATATATATATACACATATATACATACATACATACATACATACATAAATACATACATAAATACATACATATAATGTGTTTTGACTTTACTAACAAGAGATGGATTGTACTCATCCATACAGGCTTCGATATAGTCTATTTTTCACTCCATCTTATGATCATCATCCTAGCATACCTGTAAACACATCTGTGACATTGGCTACTACTTAGGTATGATATATATACATGTTTTAAATGTATAGTGTATAAAAAATGCAGTGTACAAATTATGTACTTTTTAGTTTACGTACTTTGTAATTATTCATGTATATATATTTTTTACTCAACGTTTATGTATCCATAATTTTAGGACTATGTCACTATGAATGTTGCTGAGAGCACAAGACTTAGCCAGATGGAGGTACCTACATCATTGTTTGAGGTCAGTATTGTGATTTATGTATATAATGTATAGTTCATTAATTTTAAAAATGTATGTATTGTAAATTACAGGACCTCACCACTGCTGCATTTAGTAGTTTTCATAGTATGCCTCCTCCTATTACTGAGGGACACCCATCTCATGTGGTTTTTATTTTATTATGTAGTGAATATTTAATTTATTTGCAAGCTAAATTTTGAAACCCATTTCAATTAAGCATGTACATGATGAGACATGCCTCATGTTACATAGGGTGATCCATCTACCTCACAGGGTGTCCAACGTGATGAGACAACTCATATTACACAAGATGTTCCATCTAAGTCCTCTTTGCGTGGAGTAAAGAGGACATTCAATCAGATAGATTAGGTCTTGTTGGCACCTGTAGATTGTGTTTTTATGACACATATTGTATATATTTTGATACACTTTGTGTTAGGAAAGTTAAAACTATATTATATATGCATTTTTTAACTTCATAGATCATGTTATGATGTATGTTAGACCATGTACTATTTTTTTATGACTACTTATAATGCTTGTGTATGTAGTATATATTATTATGTTTCATCATGTTTTAAGTATTCAAACCATTTTCTTTATTGTGACACATTTTATTCATGAACACATGACACATTTTGTAAGTATATATGCTAGATGAACAATAATTTTTACTATTTATAAAGTATTAGTACTGATATAAAAAAGATTATTGGATAAATATCACATCAAATCTATGCATTGAGATCCATACAAATAAAATTGACCTACTATTAAATAAATATTTTTCATCCTAAAATTTTAAATTTATAAAATTTAGGTAAAGATTGAAGATTTTTTTAATGAAATGATGGACGATACCCTTTGTTTCACACATTATGACCCCTTATGATACATTACAATCATTAACATCCCATTTGTGTGTCCTATCATAGTTAATGTGTTCTAAGGGGTCCCAATAGGCCCTAAGATGTCCTAGGACCACTAAGAACCCATTATGACCCTTTATGATACATGTTAAGACCTATTAGAACCTATAGCACATATTAGGACTGAGTAAGACTCTTTAGGTCCCCTTAATACAAATATGGATCTAAGTACCTAGAAATGTATCATAAGGGGCTCCTATGTATTGTTTGGTATTGTAAGACTTATTATTACCTAATAAGACATATTATATCCTAATAATACATATTAAGACTTATTAGAACCTATAAAAAATATTATGACCTATTAGGACTCCTCTGTCCCCTTACGACACACATGTATGGATAATGTACCTAAAATAAATCTAAAATTAGGATCTAAAGTACTAATCCTAATTGACATAATTTTAACTATTTATAGAGCATTAGTACTGATATAAAAAAGATTATTGGATAAATATCACATCAAATTGAGGTAGTTTTAATGTGTCCTAATTGTTCCTAATATATCCTAAGGTTTTGTAATGGATCTTGGGGCCACTTACAATCCATTATGACACCTTATGATGCACTAGAATCATTAACATCCCATTTGTGTGTCCTATTATAGTTAATGTGTTCTAAGGGATCCTAATAGACCTTAAGATGTCTTAGGACCACTAAGAACCCATTATGACCCTTCATGATATAATAAGACCACAGCTTAAAATCCAAGAGGAAACATTACGATTGATTAGAACCACCTAGGAAATATTATAATAACTTTGGACATAGTAGTGTATCATATGATGGTGAATGTGTTCAGAGGGGTTATGATAAGTTCTTATGAGTCCTAATGGTGCCTAATTGATTATAAGTGTTCCTAAAGGGTCCTAAAAGGTCATGGGATCACTTAAAATACATTAAAACCCCTTAAGATACATTAGGACCCATTAAGGCATATTATAATCTATTAGTGTGTCTTAAATGCCCCTTAAGATCATCTAAGAGGAATTAATGGATTTTAATATGTTTTAAATGGTCATAATGTGCACCCTAAACAATATTAATGATCTTTCAAACCACATAGGACCAATCGTGATCCGTTGTGAGATATTAGGACCACTTAGGACACATTACTATGTCTTGTAATGGTTAATGTGTTATAAGAGGTTTTAATGGGGTCTAATGGGTCCTAACGTGTGCAAGTGGATCCTAATGTATCCTAATGAGACCTAATGTGTACTAGTGGGTCCTAAAAATCCCTAATGTCCTCTTAGAATATATGACTAATATGACTATAAAGGCTCATAATGGGTCATAATGGTTCATATGAGGTTGTAATTAGTCTCAAGGATTCCTAGAACCACTTAGGACCCACTAAAACTCCTTAGGAAAAAATTGGATTGAATAGGACACATTACAACCCTAAAGTGTATCCTACGATGATTAATGTGTTCTAAGGGTTCATAAAGTGTGTTAATGGTATGAATGGGTTCCAAAGAGTCATAATGGGTCCTAAGGTTTCTCATGACCACATATGACCCATCAAAACCTCTTGGAAATATTAGAATGTACTAGGACACATTAGAAAAGATTACTTTTAGGACTA
The DNA here is from genome assembly GCA_028749045.1 of Cupressus sempervirens. Classification (NCBI taxonomy): domain Eukaryota; kingdom Viridiplantae; phylum Streptophyta; class Pinopsida; order Cupressales; family Cupressaceae; genus Cupressus; species Cupressus sempervirens. Next base: position 33,830,813 of record CM053788.1, read on the forward strand.
CAATAACTAATGTGTTTTAAGGGGTCCTAAGAGGTTTGAATTTTTCCTAAGGTGTCATAATTGGACCCCTTTTTGATAAATTAGAAGCACTTATAACCCTCCCCATATCCCTCCCTCCCTCTCTCTCCCTCTCTTCCTCCTTTCCTCCCTCTCACTTAACATGGTTAACATGGTTAAACATACATGTCAATTATCAACATAACAATAGCATATAATCAATACAATGCTTAATGATATTTAAATTATCATGTACAAGTGAAGGGTTATTAATTAAAATTAATAGTAATTTATTATTGTTATTATTTTTGATCGGTAAATGGTCGAAGCCTAGATTTATTATTATTATTTTTTGAATTAATTATTATTATATGTTAAGCAAAGGTAGATTTGAACCCAAGACCTCTCACATGAGAGGCTCACAAGTTACCATTGCATTGTAGGCTTTTGCCTACAATCAATAGTAATTTGAAATTTCAAATAAACATTAATTTAAACATGCTCAAATATAAAAGTAATGGAAAAAAATAGGAGGCCATTACTTAAATTGACAATTAATTTATAATATCAAGTGCACAACTTTAACTTTCAAATAGAAGTAAACTTCTATTTTTAAATTTGTTTTTACAACATATTTCAAAATATATGTAAGACAATGTCAATGATAAATATATAGAAGCATGAACTCAAAATATAAAATTGGTTCAACACATCTCTTCAAATGAGGTCCTGTAAAATAAAATTGTAAAACAAAAACACATGTTAATAAACACATAAATTAATATGAGGTATCTAAACTATGTAAATATATGTGTAATTTGTATGTACTCCTATGTGGAATTGCACAAGATGTTGATGCTCAATCCACTTTAACACTTAAATTTGGATAAATTGTAATTGAGAACTGAATAAGAGGAATATATATAAGTTATCTAATTTGTTATTAATAGTGCAAACATACATGTAATTAAATTATATAAGTACATATATAAAAATAACACAATAAAGAAAAAACTTACATGCTTTTGATTTAAATGTAGTCATCCCACTGTACCATCTGCATTCTCTCTCTATTGTAATGCATCTATGATTGTCTCATGCTCGTCCATTGAAATTTCCATAATACCTTATCGATAGGTCTCCCTTTGTATCTTTCAAATTTGATATTCATTGCCACAACCAAATGAGAATATAGTAAAATCTTCTTTTCATATTGGTAGTCTTCAAATGCTGGTAAACCATTTCTTCTTGTTAGGTATCTACATAGCTAGGTGCCAGCTATAATGACAGACCCAATTGGATACTCAAAACCATCATCATCTACTTGATGACATACCAATTTTTTTCTTAGGCTCTTGTTGCCCCACTTTCGCACCATATACAAATTTTTGCAAAGTGGAGAGTGAACTAATGTCACATTCTCTCAACTCGAGTCACTAGGTCTTTCTTCTTAAGGTGCTGAGTTTCTCCATTGCATTTTCATCTTTTCCTTTCTCTCATATCGCATTTAGCCCAGGTGGATATTTCTTGGTTGTCATGAGTCTTAGGGGTAGTTTAGAGCCATCCTCAATGGAGATTCTTCATTTGTGCTACATCTTTTGATTTCCATGCAGCTCATTTGATCTAGAGTTAAAGAAAATTGAATCGGCAGAAAATCAAGCTCCAGGTTCATCTCGGCAAGTTTTCGCACCTCGAAGGCAAATTTTCACAAAGACTAGCAAATGTTATTTATAAGCTTCCTTGAAGAAAAGCAAATCATTTTAAGAAAAGATCATTCAAGTGATATCATGATCTCAAAACGAGAACCATTTTAAAGCTTGGAAAATGATCGAGATAAGCATCAGTGGAAAACCAAAAAAGAGCTTCTTCGTGGCGGACTTTGAAGTCAATAATCAATTTTCTTAAAAGGTATATGTAAAGGAATTGAGAAAGCCAATGGTCCCCACCCCTCACTTTCAAAGTCAGTTTTACATTTTTCGGAGGCTTAAAATAAAGTGAATAAGGCGGACGAAGTAAAACAATGAGTATTGGCAGAAAAACAAGTTTCTTCTTCTCCATTGCAGGTTTTTGCACCTAGAAGTTAAAAATTCATAGAGATCCATAGCTGCTATTGGTAGGCTGAAACAAGGGTACATAAGCCACATAATGGTTAGATCATTCAAATATCATCAAGTTTGCATAGCATAAATTACTCAGAGCTCATTACAATGAGTGAGATAAGCATTGGTGGAAAATTCAAAAGTGGTTTCTCTTCTGGCTGATTTTGAACCAAGAGTTAAATTTTTCGCAAAGGCCCAGATGGAGAAATAAAGTTGCTAAGTGGGCCCCATTTTTTGCCAACAAAGCCTCTTTGATATTTCCCAAAATTTTTTATTAAAGTGCTTAGGGTTGAAAGGTAAAATCAAAAGTTAAAGGGGAAAATCGAAAAATCTGCTTCTCCATTGTGGGTTTTCTACCTTCGAAGGCCATTTTCCGCACTTCAGAGAAAGTCATTCCTGCAAGCATGGTAAGTATGTGATTTGGTTGTAGATTATTTTGGGTGAGTAAATAGAAGAAAATCAGTGGATTGATTAGGTTTTTGAAAGTAGAATTGACCTAAGCACATTTAGCCCAAGGGAGTACTCTGTTCATGTTTTTTTGAAAGATGAATGAAATGGGAAGTAAATTGGTAATTAATGAGAGTTACCGTTGAGCCAACAAAAATAATGAAAAGACAAAGATAAATATTTTAGAACCTTTACATCCACCAATCCAATGGATTTACCATTAATTTTGCTCATGTGGCACGATTTATGAAATTCAACGGGGAAATCTAGGGTTATTTTATAAAAAGGGAAGTAACAAATTTTCAAACTCCCGTTTCACTATTATACTGCTATACTAAATATTGCTTTCAAGTAATTTTTGAGTTACAAAGTTTGCTCCTTGTATCAACTGCAATTTTTTGAACTTTTGCTATCATAGATCAAAAAAAATGGCAACAAGATTCACAGGCTTCAATGTATTGGGTGGAATTAAGTCGATGTGGTCGACTATCATAGATACTTCACTCCGTTTCTATGATATGGAAGATTTTCAAAGAAGATTGAGAGTAGAGCCAATCCATCCCATAATAAAGAAACTTTAGGGAAGTGGATTAGTGGAAGCAGCTAGGTTTCCTGTGGCAATGCAAGCCCTGAAGTTGATTTTGGAATGCATCCATCATTACAACCCGGATACAAAGAAAATTTTGTTGCCTGATCAAACGGTGTTGATTTCAATTGATCGCCAAGCTATAGTGAATTGCTTGCGGATTCTAGAATGAGAGGAGTTCTCTAATTTAATGATGAGTGGAGCCATGTCTGAGTACTCTTTGAAGAAGATGGTTTGGAGGAGGGAGATCATGCAGTCTTGGTTTCAGAAGCCAAGGGGAGCTAAGAGTAAAGTTCCTAAAACTCTTTTTGGCACGGACCTCAAACTAGAAATTGTTGACATTTTGGTTATGTTGCATCAACTCAAAGGTGTGGTAGAAGCTTTTAATTTTGTAGAGCAGTACTTCTTTTTGGTGCAAGTTATTTGCTCAGACACATAGTATATTGATTGGGCATATGAGGTCAGTGAGCATCTTTCTAGGGCTCTCAGTGTAGCCAAGTTTTATAATTCATTTTATATGTCCTCTTTCTTGATATACATATTGGCTTCCCTTCAATTGTGGTCGGGACTTCCTAGAATTAAGAGTTTTCCTGATAATGTAAAAAGCTATGAGTTTTACCCATGCTTGCAATTATAGAATAGTTATGCAGAATACATCTGAGTAAATGATGCATTCACCATGAGGATTTGTAGGGAGCTCTAAGGGTGTCCAGAATGGAGATTCAGTCTAGAAGTGATGGGGACCATCGGTCAATTTGGTAGTTATTTTATTCAGTTTTCATTATTTTCTTATTTACATCTTGCAGCGTTCAATGGATTCCCACTAAAGCTACCCAAGTACGCAGATGATATGATCATGCTCATGGAGATCATGAGGCAAGTAGTACAAGTGAACGTGTTGAGCGCCAACCTGAAGAAGAAAGGGAACAAATTCCCTATAAAAGTTGGAGCATACAGTAGTGAAACCAGATCAGATGCAAAGAATCTACTCAAAGCATTTGAGAGTAAATACAAATTGGAAGAGTATGAAGCAGTAAGGCCCCTGTTTGATCCTAACGGATATGCCAGAGATGTGCTTCAAGTTGGAAGCATAATCAAAAATGTAACAACCATGGAGGATTATTGGGTAGATTGTAAAGATGAATTGGAGAGTCGAGATCATGCCTTTGCAAGATTTACAATTGATCAGGTAAAGACATGGTATAAATTTAGACATGGAGGGACTGGAAGATGATGGTCAAAATATGTACAACAATACATAGTTGACTAAGTTGAGGAATACTCCCATAAGTTTTGAACCATATGTTGACATAGTAGAAGATTTTGATGTCATGATGGTAAGAATAATCAAAAGGATTGGGAAGTGGGTTGAATGAACAGCTAAGAAAGGCCGAAGTAGGAGTAAAACTACTCAAGCTTCCACATCTGCAGCTACTATAGCTTCCTCTCAGAGTGCCATTCTTGGTGCTACTGCCACAACTGCTCAAGCTCTAGCTCAATTTGCAGGCAGAGGTGATCAACCTCTGGAGAGGAATGTTCCAATAACCCCAACCTATCAAGGAGGATCACTACAAGTAATCAAAACTCAAGCTGAAGCTGAAAAAGAAATAGAGAAACAAAAAGATGGATCTCCCACTCCAGTATCACCTCCACATGCTGCTCTTCCCCCATCTCCTCAAGCTTCTCTAACTCCATCTCTTCATGCTGCCCCTGTCTCATCCCCCTATCGCAACCCTACTCCATCTGTAAGCGCTCCTTTTCTTAAGCCTGCTTGTTCTCCTATTCAGATAGTAGAAATTAGAGATGATAAAAGTAGTAGTAGTGAATCCACTAAGTTTGATGAAGCTGTCTAGAAAGCTCAAGAAGAAGAGAAAGCTCCAGGTTCATCTTGGCTCCTTTCTCGAGATCCAAAGACCCCTTTTTCTGCAGCTACAGTAACAATGACTCTAATAAAGAAGAAAATGTTCAGCATTGAATCGCTCAGAATAGCCTCCAAAGTTATTAATACAGAGTCTTGGCTTGAGGATACTTTGGAGAAGAAGAGGAAAAGAAAAGATGAAAATTTTCCTTCAAAGGATGTTGTTTCTCAAGCAGTTCGCTTAGGATCTGCCTTAGTAAAAATTAAAAAGTAGAAGACCTTGTCAATATTGGGACGAGATCCAAAAATACGGCACCTAAATATGGAGGTAGCAAAACCAAACAAGGCGGGGAGAATTGAAGATATGAGGCCAGAAGATTTCACTCTACACTCAATTGACTTTGGGGAAGCTAGACATGATACAAAAGTAGGCCTATGGAAATTGAGTAATGAGGTGATAGAGGAGCAACTAGAGGATCTCAAGTCATCAAAGGCCAAAATGAAAGTAGAAATAGAGGAGTTGAGACAATTCATCTGGAAATTAGTTGTTCCATTGGCAACTATCACTGGTGTGCTTGCCACTGAAAATCCTTCTGCAGAAGAGGTGCAAGCCTTCATATCACAGCTCCAGAAAGATAGGCATTTTGGTCAGATTGGAAAAGAATGGATTGAGAAGCTCAATACAAATGAAGCTATTCTAATTGACCAAATTGGGAATGTTATCCTTTGGTTAGAAATTGAGAAGGATAATATCACTTCCAATCGCAACACTTTGGCCGCAAAAAAGGCAAGGTGTGACAAATGTATTTCTCTCCTAAACATGATCATCCAAATGAAGGCAAAAGAGGCAATTGAAGCAAAGATTTTGAAGAAGGGAACTGAGCCTCTATTTGAATGGCTTCAAAACATGCAATTCAAGTAGGAGATGATTCAAGAGGCAGAGGAAGGACTTAGAGAAACAAAGGAAAAGACGAAGAAGATCCAAGACAAAGCATTTGAGCTCATGCAAGGATTACACACTGACTCACAAAGCAGTGGGCAAGGAAAGGTTCTCATTGAGATAGAATTAATGAAGAATAATTTCTCCTCATACTTGAGTAGCCTATCTGGGATGACTTCAATCAATCAAAATAGAGTGGTAGAGTTGCAAGCACTGAGTGGATGCATGCATGTAGTAGCTAGAGAGTTAACAAGTTAGATAGGTGTAGGAAAGGAGTTAGCTCAGGAGCATTCAACGTGGCTCTTAAGATTCACCAATGTACATGTGCCTAGTCACGAGGAGATGATTCCAATTATAGTGGCTGCCAGAACATATAGGGCAAAAACTGAAAAGGGAAAGAAGTCTAAATGACTTATTCAATACTCATTTTTCTATTTTCTGATGTACATGTTGCAAATTTTTGTAAATTTTGAAATTCGACAAACTGGCATCTAGCCATTTTTCATTTTTAGAAGATGAACCGATTGAAATTCCCATTGTAATGGTCATCTCTCAAAACCTATATGTATGAAATTCAATGATTAATCAAAGGTCGAAATTTTTTTGTGTGAAGTACTATCTGTTGCAGCGACAATTGAATGGAACTTTGTTTCAATCATTTTCCATTCCAATAGGTGCTATAATTTGTTAGTATTCCTTTTCTACGTTACAAAGAACTAAGAAAGAATAGAGTTTCATTTCCCCTATTTTCTAGAATTCAAATGGATGTAATAAGTATTGTTATATTTCATTTGATGAAAGGATTCTGTTAGTTTTCCTGATTCATCAATTGTAGTTCAGATTTAGATTTCAACTTATTTTAGTCTTGCGCAGATGGATTTATGAATTCATAAGAAGTGTGGATACATAAATCTGTTTCGATATTGAGAAATTTTTCTTGCCTGAATTAAGTTCTAGTTGGGCTTAATTTGGTTTGCCTCTCCTGCTCTTGGGTTAAGAGCATACCCTGATTTAGATAAGTAGAAACAAACATAATTCATTGAAGATTATTCATATAGGGAGTTGTACCTACCAATTCAGAGAAAAGCCGGTAACCATAAAATGGCTTTTCAACTGTTGTGAATAGATATTGTTCATAATCTGGGCATTAAGAGTCATAATTTCATGAAAGATAAAAGAACAAATCTGTTTACCAACAGTTCCACACATCTAGCTAGCCAATACTCAGTCTATTCATCATTATTACTAGGTACAATAACAACATAAACATGTCCTACAAGATAAGATAAAGAACAAAAACACTTTAATCACATGATTATACATGCAAATTATATAAATTGAAGCATGAGATCACAAAAAAATCTAATTAAATTATGCATGTACCAAGTTCTATAAGGTTTGAAATATGATCATAGTCTTCTGATGCAAAAGTAACATTCTAGCCTTCATTTACTATATCATCTTGAGAATGCATGTTAGTAGGTGCTAATGATTTTTGTTGCCAATCTTCAACCCATTTTGTATTCTTGCATTCTTCACATTCACCTACAAGATAATATTGACAAAAACAAGCAAGCTCCTTAGTCCATATAGTCCAAGTCTTAGAATTTGAACTCCTAAATGAATGCCATTCAGCTAACCCACTAATTGTATCATAGTCATATCTTGAAAGGATATTATTTTCTTCAACTAGGTAGAAGAAATATTTGATTGTAGAGTTCTCACTTGATCCTATCTATAAATATTTGTTACACCATTCAACAATCTCATGTGCATTTTTGAATTTAGTTTTTTCCTCAAATTTCAATTGCTCTCTACTAAGGGCTCTCTTCATGCATGCACCAACACCATCATGCTCTCCTTTACCATGACCAACCTAAAAAAACCTCCACACATCTTGGATGTTATTTTTCCTATGTCTCCTACTCAACCAATAGAACATTCTAGCATTCTTGAATTGTCATGTACAATTATCTGACCATATCCAATGTTGTGTCATTTGAATTTGTCTCTATTTTAAATTATCATAAAAGACCTTGAAACAATATTGGACAAACTCAAATGAATGGATTTTATTATCACTCATATAAAAATGGTACTCTCAATATGTTTTGATCATCCTCTGTACTATTAGCTGCATGCCTATAAACTATATGAACATAAATTGTTACTTGCAAGGCATATGCACCGACTTGTGGTGCCAAAAAGGTGACAAAGAATTTTTTTTTTCCTATTTTAAAAAGCGCGCACGTGCTTAAAAAAAATAAAAAAGTATATATGATGGGCTGCAAAACTATAGCCCATCATTTTCATCAGCACTTTCTTCTACTCCTACAGCGAGTAGCGTGTACGCGAGTTGAAGACTCAACATTTGCACCACCATTTGCCAAAATGCCTCCTCGTCGACGAAATCCAAGACCACAAGCGCGCCCACGACGACACTGTAAGTGATATAAACCTAACTTTGCATTGTTTGATATATTTTTCATATTGTTTTGTAAGCTTTTTATATTCTTTTGTAGGGTTTTTACAAATTTCATTTAGATTTGTTTATTTATTTGAATTTCAATTGATTTTTTATCAGGAAATGTTCATAATCAACCAGAAAATCCACAAGAACATCAAAACCCTCAAGAACCCCAAAACCAAAACCCTCCTCAAGAAGAAGAACAAATTCCACAACCCGAACCAATTGCAAGACCTCCACCAAGCACACAAGAAAATATAAGAAATGAAATAGAGAGAGGCAAAACTGAATTAGAAGGAATCATTGCTCGGTTGAAAGAATCCGGACAAACCAATCCAATGAGGGCTCAATTGGCATCATTCCTCGAATCCATTAACACTCAGATAGCCTCAGTTAGTGGTCAGTTAGATATTTGGCGGGCTAAGAGGGATGAACAAAAAAGATTATATGCAAATAAATTGTCATATGAAGATGTTAGAAAAAAGGAAATACCAAAAGGTAGTATATGTGCATTATTTAGAAAACCCGGTGAGCAAAATACTGTTAGAGAGGGTACTAAACGATTCCCCATCCATTGGTGCATACATGATGCTATTAGAAATAATTTTTGGGATAGATGGTGGATGGTTTTTGATGCCCCTCCTTGCAAAAATCACGAGGTCCCCATGTATTTTTTGAAGAAATTATATTGTGAGTTTGTCCTTGGGGAGATCCCCAATTATTTTAATATGTTAGACTCCCAGGGTAGAGGTGGGGGGTCATCATTTGAGAGGCCAGGAGCACGTCATGACCCTAATGTAGTAAGGGTAGCCGTGGTCCATCCACAGCGCGAGCATGTGATTATTCCTTTAGTTGTGAAGGAACATGTAGAGGCCAGGACTCTAGGGACCATTAATGCTTTGACACAAACCCTCATCCATTCCATGAGCCCATTAGTTGAGGGGGAGCCTTCTATATGTTGTGGTCACATGTGCACTTCATGCGGATCCCTATGCACATTTGGCACTCATGTCAGAGATGGTGCAGATGATGGGCTTGTCACTGATCAGTTCCTCAATGAGACATTTGGCATTGAAACACAGGTAAATTACTAATTTGATCACATTTCATACGTATAGTGAATGATTAATTAATTAGGATTTATTGACATTGTTCAAAATTTAGGGTCAAAGTGTTCCTGGGCCTAGCAGTAATCCTCCAGGCCCATTTTTTGTCCCTTCGACGAGTCCTGAGGTATGTATCAATTTAATCATTTTAATTAATACATATATTTATTACGTAATCATATTAAGGATTGACCAAAAAAAATATGCATGTGCATCAGTTCTCCACAGGACCCTCAACCTTTACCACAGACGCAGAGTAGAGACATCATACGAGCTTGACACAGGTACAGTTGTTTCATGTTAATTTAATTCATTTGATTATATTTATTCCATGTTTCATGTTAGATATAACATGTATTGTATGACATGCAGCTCATGATGTCAGACACACCTGCTCATCTACGACAGTCTGTTGATAGTGGAGTGGCCGCAGTTGTGGCTAGCTCACAGCCACTGATGGAGGCATGAAAGAATTTTCTTCGTTTTAGTTTTTGTTTATAATAGTTAATCTCAAAATTTCTAATGTTATTTATAAGTGATTATATTTATTGAATTGTTGTAGGTTCTTGTCATGCCTGATCGTCCACGAGCATTTGAGGTGGACTTACAGAGTGACTATTTGTTGGCGGTAAGAAAATAATTGATTTTGTGAGTACATATATTTGATTTCAACGTATAATAAATATTGATTCATATCTACTTTCTTTGTATCAGTTGGACCTGGAGAAGAGCCTCAACAAGAGGTCAAGTGAGCATGTCAAGAGGGCCCCGTCATCTCCACTGTCTCCCTCCACACGACAACAGAGGACGTCGAGAGACTTGTTTCCTTCCCCTCGTGGGAAGGAAAAGATGTAGTTGAGATATTTGATACATATATACAAAGACTTGTTTCCTTCCCCGTGTATATATAGGCATCTGAGAGACATATTCGATACACATTTGATGTACATATGACATTCTATATTTGATGTATGACATTATTGGTTAATATATGATATGGTTGTTCATAGACAACATTATTGGTTATCATAATATATTATGTGTTTGTTAATGTATATGACATTATTGGTTATCATTTTATATTATTTGTTTGTTCATGTATGACGTTAAATTAGATATGTTCGTGTATGACATTAAATTAGATATGTGCATGTATGAAATTAAATTCAATTGCTAGAGAGTTTCCATTATGTCTACCAACTAGTAGATGTTCTTTTTTGCTTTATTAGTATTTCTCAAAAATTGCAAAGAAGCTGTTTCTGGTGAATAGTTGTAAACAATTGTGATCATCGACTTCATGTACTCATGGCTTTGGCTGCGAATACTTGTAACTTTGGCTATAAGCATCCATGGCTTTGGCTATGTGCATGAGTGGCTTTGGCTGTGAGCATTTATGGCTTTGGTTGTAGGCATAATATAGCCTTGGCTATAGGTTGTCTTTCTTGTTGCATGTCGAAGTTACCTTCAAGAATATCATTAGTCTAAGATCATTACAATTAAAATACTATGACATAATACCTTGGAAATAATAGTCTTTAACCCATTTCTTTATTTGTTAAAACATCATGTAATATATACTGTAGTCCTTCTACTCAAATATGTTTTCAAAAATACTTACTATGCCAAAGAAATGTCTATGGAAAGCTTGTCAAATAGGATATTGAAGAACTAAATGTGGATAGTCGTTAGTACCCATCAATAAGAACACGGACATCTTTCTCAAGCAAGTCATATGACATTAGCAAGTAATTTATAAATTTCCTTTGCAAACAACTAGAAGATGCTATGAATCTTAATACAGAGTTAATCACAAACTCATTATTCCATCCAAGAAGCATATATCACCCTAACCCAATTAACCGACAAGATAAAAATTAATTCAATTTCAACAAAATTTTGAGTATAACAAGCATCTTAGGGATTCTTACAAGAATTAACACGATGTTCACAAGAGCATTACAAGTTCTTGTAATGCTATTTCACATATTGTAATCATATTGAATTTTGAATGGCCATTTGGGTTACAAGCATAAATGTTCTTTAAGGTCTTTTAATTCTAGACATGAATTTTATTATGAAGCTTTTTTATGACAACCCACTCAATGCATATATTGTTGTTCCACATTATGCTAATTTGACTTTCATTGGTTGATTTGGGTCTAGACATGACGTTATTCACTACCCTTTTTATATATTTATTTTTTGTAGTGAGGTTCTGGCCTTAATGAATGTATTAATCATCGAAGTTGTGAACCTTGGTCGAGATCCTTACAAATATATTTTCAAATTGGACCTCAAATAGTTTTCTCAGTCACCCCCTGTACACAGATATTGAAATTGTAGTTAATTACAAAATTAATACTGAATTAACACAAGTTTAATTGAGAAGTATTATGTTCCTCAATATGCTAGATTATTATTGACCGGGAAGCTTTATCTTAGAGCAGTTGGTTTCCTAAATCTTTAGCGCAATGACAGTCTTATGGAATGTGGAATTAGGTCTGCTAGCTAAGGAACGTTCTTTAAAAGGTAGAGGAAACTCAAGACTCACGTGTTTCCAATCAATATAAATGTTTAAATCGCTTCTCTAATTTTTTCTATTTATGATCTTCCTAAAACTTAACTTTCTAAATGCATTGATGGGGAAATAAAGATCTTCTAGGAACTAAAGGCTAATCATGTTTAATACTTACAATTCTCTGCTTTTATCTAATAATTAAAAAAAGATTGGACAAGTGTTTTCAAAGAGCAACACTTGTCACTAACATCATAAGAAGGAATATCCAAGGAGACTTACCACTGATCCCCCACCACCAAATTCAAGAGAAAACAAAATTCCACTACTAAAGAGATAGTAAAAATGATCATCCCTAGTCTCTCCCTTATCACAAAATGATTACCACCAAAATTTGCATTTCCAATTGCGTCATGTGCGTTGAAGTGATAGTAACATTTTCACTCTCTTACCTAATGTCTCCCATTTCTGAAACTCCTGGGGCAGGGCAAGGCCATCTTCTCAGTACTTCAAAATACAACAAGTTCCATTTTTTCACATATTGATAATCGATGACTTAAAGTATAGTCGAAGTATTGACAGCCCATAGATATGCCCCGTCAAAAATCGTAGCCCTGTGGCATTTAGTGACCCTTAGGGACATTCTGGTTCAGCATGCTTGAGAACGTTCAAGCACTGAAGGGGACAGGAAGAGGTTGGGGATAAGGTTTACCTGGCCACCCAGAGCTAATAGAGAAGACAGTTTGATCCCACGACGAAAGATGAGAGAGATTTGGCAGTTGGCAACTTTGTACTGGCCAACACTACAAGTTTCAGCATCACCTGAGATGGCATTGTAGAATGAAAATGGAATGTGATCTCCAAAAAGCGAGAGAGGTTATTGTAGCTCTGTACAACATAGTCCTGTAGGAATTGGAATCTCATCCATATCTCGTACGAGCTCTGAGATATGCCCCGTAAAAGATCGCAGCCCTGTGGCATTTAGTGACCCTTAGGGACATTCTGGTTTGGCATGCCTGAGAACGTTCGAGCACTGAAGGGGACAAGACAAGGTTGGGGATAGGGTTTACCCGGCTACCCAGAGCTAATGGAGCAGACAGTTTGATCCCATGATGAAAGATGAGAGAGATTTGGCAGTTGGCAACTTTGTACTGGCCAACACTACAAGTTTTAGCATCACCCGAGATGGCGTTGTAAAATGAAAATGAAATGTGATCTCCAAAAAGCGAGAGAGGTTATTGTAGGAACTAGAATTGCATCCATACCTCGCTTGAGCTCCGAGATATGCCCCATCAAAGATCGCAGCCCTATGGCATTTAGTGACCCTTAGGGACATTCTGGTTCAGCGTGCCTAAGAATGTTCGAGCACTGAAGGGGATAGGAAGAGGTTGGGGATAGGGTTTACCTAGCCACCCAGAGCTAATGGAGTAGACATTTTGATCCCACGACGAAAGATGAGAGAGATTTGGCAGTTGGCAACTTTGTACTGGCCAACACTACAAGTTTTAGCATCACCTGAGATGGCATTGTAGAATGAAAATGGAATGTGATATCCAAAAAGAGAGAGAGTTTATTATAGGTCTCTGCAACATGGTCCTGTAGGAATTGGAATCTCATCCATATCTCATATGAGCTCCGAGATATGCCCCGTCAAAGATCGCAACCCTGTGGCATTTAGTGACCCTTAGGGACATTCGGGTCCGGCGTGCCTGAGAACGTTCAAGCATTGAAGGGGACAAGACAAGGTTGGGGATAGGGTTTACCCAGCCACCCAAAGCTAATGGAGCAGACAGTATGATCCCACGACGAAAGATGAGAGAGATTTGGTAGTTGGCAACTTTGTACTGGCCAACACTACAAGTTTCAGCATCACCCGAGATGGTGTTGTAAAATGAAAATAGAATGTAATCTCCAAAAAGTGAGAGAGGTTATTGTAGGTCTCCATAACACGGTCCTGTAGGAACTAGAATTGCATCTATACCTCACACGAGCTCTGAGATATGCCCCGTCAAAGATCACAGCCCTATGGCATTTAGTGACCCTTGGGGACATTCTGGATTGGCGTGCCTGAGAATGTTCGAGCACTGAAGGGGATAGGATGAGGTTGGGGATAGGGTTTACCTGGCCACTCAAAGCTAATGAAGTAGACAGTTCGATCCCACGACGAAAGGTGAGAGAGATTTGGCAGTTGGCAACTTTGTATTGGCCCATACTACAAGTTTCAGCATCACCCGAGATGGCGTTGTAAAATGAAAATGGAGTGTGATCTCCAAAAGTGAGAGAGTTTATTTTAGGTCGCCTCAACATGGTCCTATAAGAACTAGAATCGCATCCATACCTTGCACGAGCTCCGAGATATGCCCCATCAAAGATCGCAGCCCTATGGTATTTAGTGACCCTTGGGGACATTTTGGATTGGTGTGCCTGATAATGTTCGAGCACTGAAGGGGTTAGGAAAAGGTTGGGGATAGGGTTTACTTGGCCAAATGGAGCTAATAGAGCAGACAGTTTGATCCCACGAGGAAAGGTGAGAGAGATTTGGCAGTTGGCAACTTTGTACTAGCCGACATTGCAAGTTTCAGCACCACTCGAGATGGCGTCGTAAAATGAAAACTGAGTGTGATCTCCAAAAAGTGAGAGAGGTTATTGTAGGTCTCCAAAAAGAGTGTTTAAAAATGAAAAAACAGCAGGGGGTCCTTTGCATGGTTTGGGAGTTTGACCATTAAAACTAGAAATTGTCCTAGTAGTAAGTGCTGGTAACAGTTTTGAAATTTGATTGTTGAGTGTTGAGAAACCTCAAGTTTGGGATTTTTCTTGTTGGTTTGAGTCTATAATAACCATTTCCATCTGAAAAGTCAAGTGTTGAAACCATTTAAGAAGTATTTGCATAGTTTTCCCTAAAATTTGAGTGCATAAAAAGGGGTATGTGATTACTCCCAAGTTGGATTTAGTGTTTTCTCCAAACAAGAGTTGCATTTTATGTTTGAAGTCATCTAATATAACCAAAGTGAAGGTGTTTGAACCATTTTGGGGTTCTAGAGACGTTGCAAAGTAAGATTTCTAGAAAGCCCTAGGGTAAAGGGGCTAGAAAGGAGGGTTTTGTAAAAACCATTGTAAAGTTGATCATGAGACCAAAAAAATAGAATAATCCTTGCATTTGAGTCATGTCTTAAGACTTTTTTGGGTCGTGGGAGTTCCAAAAGTCAAAGGATTGTGAGTTGCTTTGTAAATGGCCTCAAACTTGGCCTAGTTGGCAGACTGAAATAGCCAGTTTTGAGTGATATTTTACAAAACAAGTGTAGTTGGTTTTGGATTATATTTTAGAGTGAGGAAAAGGGTATTTTAATCACCCAATAGTTTAGGAAGTTCTATGGAAAATTTTGGGGAAAACAACAAATTAGTGACTGGCAAGGGCTAGTTGGAACAAGCCTAGAAGAGGCAAAATTGAGAAAGTGTAAGAGATGAGTTGCTGAGAGTGTGCAAGGAGTTGGAACATGTTAGATGAGATGTTTTGAGATGATCCAAGGTGTTGAGGCCATGATATGATGCCAAGGACGAGTTTTGGTACTTGCATAGGGTGTTCCAACCAAGCTACAAATGCATAGGATAGGACCTTGTAAGGTACTTGCAAATGATGGTTCTAATGCCGACAAAATAGAACTCCCACCAAACTTGGAAATTTACCTTATCTTTAATGTCAAGGACTAAGTTTAATATAAAGGGCCTACATTCATAGAAGGACAAACAAAATCAAAGGTTGAAGAAGTCACTATCCCATTATAATCTCAGCCAAAAGCTGAAAAGGTTATGGATTCAAGAATTAAGAAGAAGACTTGTCATGGCACCTATATGGAGCATCTTATCAAATGGAAGGATCAAATAGAATCTGAAGTAACATGGATAGATGAGAGTGATTTTGGAAAGAAAGGTATTCCTATGAAATTCCTTCAGATTTATCCACCATGAGTTCTTTGTCACATGGGGAGAATGGTGCAAGAGCACCTAGTGAGTTTGAAAATTTTGGCCTAATTGGGGCTCTAGACCTAGTAGGTCAAGTAAGAAAGAAAAGGACATCTATGATTTGGGTTGGTGAGTGGAGTCTTGTGATGATTAGGAGAGTTTGGAAATATCAAGTTGAGGACCATATAATAACCCTAGATATTGCATTGGGGTTTGTGCCCAATTTTTCCTAGTAGAGAGAAAATGCCTTCATTTGAATATTGGGGTGATTGAAGTTGACATAGTCAATTGGTGTACATAGATTGTAGGGAAGGGGATAGTTGGGAGATATCCTCTTGGGAATAGGGTCAGGAAGAAACCCTATAGGATCAGAAGAAGTCATTGGTTAGTTTGGGCATAGTGGCCTAAACTAGCAGGCTAGGTCTCCTTACATTACTGTTGGTTAGAGAATTCCAATTTTTATTTGTTCAAGGCTAAGAGACATATAAAAAACTACATTTTCAATTATGATCTCAAGGCCTGAATGGCAGTCCAAGTACATGGATGGATGATGAAATAATTATTCTTGAATTGGCTAGACCACTTTGTAAGAACAATTCCATGTGGGGTGTTTCTCTCAAAAAGGTGTCTTCTAGTATTTGATGATCATGGAATCCATATGACATGGAAAATAATTGATAAAGCAAAGAAGTTGGGCATAGATTGTGTGTCACTTGTAGCGTATACCATCTATAGGTGTCAATCATTGGATGTTAGTTTTTTCTCACCATTAAAATCTTAAAATATATTTGGAATGTGTGGTTGGCTAGGAACCCTCAAATCCATATTGGTCGTGAGGAGTTAGGAATGTTATCCAACAAAGCCTCCAATTTGGCACTTACACCCGATAATATAATGAGTGGTTTCCATAGGATAGGGATATGGTCTTTGAATAGGGAGGTTTTAGTGAATGATATAGGCCCAAGAAAGTGCTTCATTGTTGATGAGGATGGAAAATACGGATCTAAACCACAACCCACAAGTAGTGGATCAGAAGAAACAACTACTATAGATGATGCAAATATTGATGATTTGTAAAGCGAGGGGGAGGAAATCACTATTGAATCCTTCCTAAAAATAAATGGCTTATTAGATGAACCAATTAACACTTTGTTGAGGAGTTATGGACAAAATATGAAGGGACTAGGTACAATTGCACCTAAAAATACCCAACCAGAAAACCTGAACCAGCTAGTGGACTATTATAGGAGATAAAACCTTGAGCATACAACAAAGATTGATATTAGATTAAGCTTGCTAATGCAAGATTCACAACCAAATTGGTTGTAGGAGGTTGTCACAAACCTTGGGTAACCAAATACTTGTGGGGATGAAAATGTTTCCCTTTTAATTCCATCCCCACCACATGTTGACCCCAAGGACGTCATCTAATGCTTTGCAAATGGTGGCAACCATGATGAAATAAATAGTTAACAATTTTTTGGTACCTAGGCCCAAAATGACTATGATGGAGATGTTAATTTTATACGTTACATGCCACTAGACAGAAAACAACATAGTGGTTTACCCAGTAGATTACTATAGCTACCAAAGAAAAGGATACAAAATTCTAAGGAACAAGAGAGACTAAGAAGTTATTTGAGGCTAATGCCCAACATACCTCTTCTCCCATAGCATAAATCACATTCTGATATGTTCAATGCTCTAATCCCTAGATTAGGAAATATTCTTACTTAATAAGTGTAACCCCAAGCATTGTCCAATTTTTTTGAAGCGATAAAGTTTTGTGATGTATTTAGAATATCTAAGATAGACTTATTTTTTATGTGAACTAAACCATTCTTACATTACTATTTAAATGTATTTGTATTGTTATAATAGTTTGATTGTTGGTCATGGTGTACTACTAGCATACCTAAAATTTTAATTAATTTTTTTGGTAAATTAAGTCGAGAGATATCTAATTTAAAATATGTAAAGTTTAGAAATATAAATAGTTCATCATAGAGATATTATATAATTAATTTATTCTAAATAATAGAAATAATCATAAAAAATAGATAGAAATAAAAAATAATAATTTTATACAAAAAGTTTTAATTTATTTTAAATAATTAATTAATAGAAACATCATAGAATTAATAATTCAGTATAATCATAACAAATAGACACTAAACAATCCCAAATTCAAACATACGAAGGTCCAACTAGAATAATGACTTTAAATAACCAAATACCAAAGCCAAACAAAGGAAATGGGACTTTTACCTTAAATGAATAAATTACATGAAGAAGGGTGGCTGGCTGTTTGGAAATCTACTTATTTTTCTTCTCTCCCTCCTGTCATCCAAGAGAACATGCAATGAAAGAAAAATATCGTCACAATAAGAAAATATGAAAAATATTGTTCTAGCTTTAAAAAAATTGGAGACATCAAAACATAAAATCTAGATTCTAAACAAATCAAAACATAAAATCTATGATTTAAACTAAATCTCATCACTTACGCATCATAACAATACGGTCCACCTTAGTCATGTGGAAAGTCTTGGGGAAGAGGTTGCAACAATGTATTTGGATCCAGTTGATCACTCTTTCTCTCTCTCCCTCTCTCTATATTCAATCTAATGAGCCAACTAGATCTGCTCGACATTTTAATGTCTCAAGTATTGCCTCGTGGTCTAACTCGCGAACTTTCCAAAGATTCTTTTTATGTGGTTTTCCACCATATTTTATCAAGTGGACATTTGATGTGACAAAAAGATTTGAATAATGAAGAATCTTCCTCTCTATTTGCCAATCCTCGAATAAACACAAGTTAGGGTTCTTCATAGAATATCGTCTAAGCCATGTGCCGGTTACAACCACCGCACCGACATGGTACTCTAAACCTTCACCATCTATAATCGAGTGATCTAATTTTTGTTTGGCTTGAACACAACGACACAAATAATAATATGTCCCTTCTTCATTGTCTTCAAGTGCAATAACTGCAAAAACATGGCCTACAGTGACAAATGTACAAAATGCGGTCATTAATTCAGAAAATACTTGCGTAAAAGTTATAAAGTTACATATTGAAATTACAAAGATATATGAATATATATATTACCAAGTTGCACTAGATTAGACAACCAGTCAAAGTCAATAGACGATTCCATCTGTACCATTTCCAGTGCTTGTGGGGGACGATAGGTGTCAATTGGGTCCAAAACTCGTATATCCCATTTGTCCACCCATTCAGTCAACTCATAGTCATCCCAATTTTCCTCTGCACATGATGGAAAATAGCATGCCATTTTTCGTGTGTGGATACTCCATGAACTTGCATCAGAGCTTCTAAAAGAGTGCAACTCACTGGATCCTGTTAGTGTGCAACGATCCTGATATGGTGCAATGTTAGTATTATCTATCAACCAAAAAAATCTACGAACCGTAGACTCACCTTCCTTACCTGGACCCATTGTAGCATTACACCACTAGACGATGGATTTTGCATCAGTCAATATTGCTCCATCTTTGTACTTTAGTTCTTCACGAGCTAAGGCTCTTTTGATGCATGCTCCTGCACCATCGTGCTCTCCCTTTCCATGACCAGCCTCTGTGAAATTCCACATGTATTAAATTCTACACAACTTGTGCATCCTGCTCAACCAATAGAACATCCGTGCATTCTTGAATTGAGATGCACAATTGTCTGACCAAATAATGTGTTGACGATATGTGATGCCCCTATTAGCCAAATCTCCATAAAATAGTTGAAAACAACCATGTACAAACTCTGTAGAATGTGATCGATCATCGCTGATGTAAAAATGGTACTCCCTCAAAATCTTCCTATCATCCTCTGTACTTGTAGGTGAATGCATGAATGTTATGTGAACAAATATGGAAACCTGTTGAGACATATAATACTTTGCTTGCACCTCATTTTGTGGTTGTAGTGTGTAGTTCTTTGCAAAATCTACAACTGAAACAATGGTATCCAGTGGAAACATATCATTGCACAACTTGAATTGCAAATCCAGCCATCGAGCTCTATGGGTATGCCTTGCATACTCATAAATAATGTTTTTATGAAAAATCTTCATGAACTCATACACTGAAATCTTTTCAATGACTAAATCACATCTTTTACCATGTTTCCCATCTTTTAGATCATATGTCACTGTCTTAAATTTTTCGTAATCTACTATTTCATTTCCAATTGCATGTGTACTATCCATATGTTGACAAGTTGATAAAAGTTGCAAAGAACCACAAAATAAGCACGTACCATCCAAGCATGATGTCTTGTAAAATTTTTGGCCATCCCCTATTTCACATAAAATGTTGGATATGAATTCCCTTGAAGATCTTGATGGCTCATTTATGTCACAATCTTGCAAAACAAACTGAGAATGCAAAATTACGCATATATGCCTAAAAACATCAAAATGGTTAGAAAATTCAATATGTATCCTACAACAACAAGTTGTGCATGTGTGATTTATCTTCACATAAAAAGGTTTACCCATCTCAAAAAATCTTTGACTTATTCGAATTTGAGGATACATACCAATAAATTTTGCAAATAATTGTGTCTGAGTTGTGTCCAAAAAATGTTTCGCATGTGGCTCGCGATTTTGGCTACCAATCCTCCTTCTTACAACATCTCTTTGATTAGGGGAAACACGTGTGTTATTTTTCCAAAAATCTCCAATCAATGATTTCAAGGCTTCACTAATTTCTTTATCCTTTTGCGATAGTCTACCACTAAATGTTTTTGTTGGATCTTCCAATCTCTCACGCCATAGCATGGCTCTCCTTAGAGTACCTCTACCAATTTTTAATATTTTTCTTGTCTTTCTCATGAGTCGAGCTTTCTTCATTTGGCTACTTACTATTTTCGATGTAAGTACTTGTCTTACAATATTACTATCTTTGGTGCATGATTAGAACCCACTTTGTCATAAGCATTCATTAGATTCTTTACAATGTTTTTTTCATTTGAATCATCCATCGTTCTTAGCCAAAGAATCTTCATGATAGGCCTAAATTTTAAATTCCTCATCATTTCAACAAATAATTGGCATTGACCTATAATATTTAATTCATCAAAAATTAATCTCCACATACGATTAACTTTTCTTTGACAAGTACGCTTGCTAATCTTGTCAGGCATTGATTTCAAAATGTTACTATCAATATCAATCAAATATTTTGGTCTTCTAAAACGAATTCTAGAAGGTGTTATAATCTCTTCAATTCTCTCAACATTTTGAACATCAACATAAGGTTGAGTGTATTGCGTACCTTGAACCGAAGATGATGTGCCTTGGCAATAAGATGCAAAAGATGGCATATCACCTACTTGATGTGTTGATGTTGTGCCTTCAACATGACATGATGGAGTGTGTATATCGTCGGATCTACAAATCGGTGTCTCTTCAACATGAGAGGACGATATGACTTCAACATTGGAAGATGGTGTAGCGGAAGATATGACTCCAACATTAGAAGATGGTGTAGCTTCACAATTCAATTGTCTTCTTGAGCGTAATGGTCTCATTCGTTCTCTTTGCCTTTCCAATTCTTCCCATTTTTTTCTTGGTACCGGTGGTTCTTGATCCTCTCCGAAAGTCAATTCCTCATTATTGCTTTGAAATTTTCTTTGCTCACGTAGTAATTTCATTTTATCTCTTTTAATTGCCAAATCTCTCTCCCTATCTTCATTTGTTTGATTTTTTGGTTTCTTCCTTGGCATGATGATGATTTCTACATGTCAAATTATTCAAACATTTGAATTACTTAAAATGTATAAATTACAAATTATTCAAATACATATAAAAATTATAATTATTTGAATGAATACACAATATATATATAAAATGACTTGTCAAATTTCTAACCATTTCGAAATAATATTTCATTGAAACATTGAAATTTCAATGAATTCACTATATATTAAACAACATGTCAAATTATAATCAAATTTGTATCTATATATCAACAAACAATATTTAAAATAGATTTCACTAACCTTTTCTATACAAGGAATATTCAAAAAGTCTTCAAATCGTGTATCTAATGATTGAATTTGGTGTTTGCTAGCTTCCAAAAGTGTTTGCCACCTTGAAATAGTGTTTTTTAGCTTGAAATAGTGTTTGCCACCTTGAAAGAGTGTTTTCTGTGTTGAAACCCACAATTTCTGTTGGGATAACAGAGTGCAGAACAGAACAAAAGCAGAGAATGAATGAAACGGGCCCCAAAGTTGTTTTTTGACCATTTTTAGGTGATTTCACATAGTGCGTATGCGCTATAGCACGTACGCACTATGTGAGAACACATCACTCTCCACCCTCCCTACTCTCTCTCTCCCTACTCTCTCTCTCTTCCTACTCTCTCTCCCCTCTCCCATCCCCTACACTCTCTCTCTCTCTCCCCTCTCCCATCCTTTACTCTCTCTTGCTCTCCCTCTCCCACTGCCTACTCTCTCTATCTCTCTCACCCTCTCTCCTCTCCCATCCCCTACTCTTTAGATCTATCACACACACTCCCATCCTCCCTCTCCTACTTCTTACTCTCTCTCTCTCTCCCCCATCTCCCTACTCTCTCTCACGCTCTCACATCTGCTACTCTCTCTCTCCCATCCCCTACTCTCACTCTCTCTCTCTCTCTCCCATCCCATTCTCTCTCTTTTCCACCTCCTACTCTCTCTCACACTCTCTCCCATCCCCTACTCTCTCTTACATACACTCCCATCGGCCCCTCTCTCCCATCCGCTACTCTCTCTCTCTCTTGGGCTGCTCTCTTTCTCTCTCTCTCCCCTCTCCCACCACCTACTATCTCTCCCTCTCTCCCTCTCTACTCTCTCTCTCCCATCCCCTACTCTTACTCTCTCTCTCTCCAATCCCCAACTCTCTCTCACACTCTCTTCCATCCCCAACTCTCTCTCACACTCTCTCTCATCCTTTCACTCTGTCTCTCTAATCCCGTACTCTCTCTCTCTCTCTCTCTGCCACCTCCTACTCTCTCTCACACTCTTTCCCATCCTTTCACTCTGTCTCTCCCATCTTGTACTCTCTCTTTGCCACCCCCTACTCTCTCTCACACTCTCACACTCTCTCCCATCCCCTACTCTCTCTCTCTTTCATAGACACACACACACACACACACTCCCATCCCCCCTCTCTCTTCTCTCCCATCCCCTACTCTCTAGATTTTTCACATGCACTCCTATCCCCCTCTCTCTATCTCCCTCTCCCTACTCTCTCACACTCTCTCCCATCCCCTACTCTCTCTCTCACACTCTCTCCCATCCCCTACTCTCACTCTCTCTCTCTCCCCCATCCCATTCTCTCTCTCTACCACCTGCTACTCTCTCACACACTCTCTCCCATCCCCTACTCTCTCTTACACACACTCCCATCCGCTCCTCTCTCCCATCCGCTACTCTCTCTCTCTCTCTCTTGGGCTACTCTCTCTCTCCCCTCTCCCATCCCCTAAACTCTCTCTTTTGCAGATACACACTCCCGTCCCCCTCTCTCTCTCCCCTCTCCCATTCCTTACTCTCTAGATTGCTCACACGCACTCCCATCCCTCTCTCTCCTCCTCTCCCACTCCCTCTCCCACCACCTACTATCTCTCTCTCTCTCAAGTTCTCTCTCTCCCTCTCTACTCTCTCTCTCTCTCCCATCCCCTACTCTTACTCTCTCTCTCTCTCTCCAATCCCCAACTCTCTCTCACACTCTCTCCCATCCCATACTCTCTCTGAAACTCTCTCTCATCCTTTCACTCTATCTCTCTCATCTCGTACTCTCTCTCTCTGCCACCTCCTACTCTCTCTCACACTCTTTCCCATCCTTTCACTTTGTCTCTCCCATCTCGTACTCTCTCTTTGCCACCCCCTACTCTCTGTCACACTCTCACACTCTCTCCTATCCCCTACTCTCTCTCTTTCACAGACACACACACACACACAAAAACTCTCTCTCTCTCTCTCTCTCTCTCTCTCATCCCCCCTCTCTCTTCTCTCCCATCCCCTACTCTCTAGATTTTTCACATGCACTCCCATCCCTCTCTCTCCTCCTCTCCCACTCCCTCTTCCAAGTCACCTACTATCTCTCTCTCTCAAGTTCTCTCTCTCCCTCTCTACTCTCTCTCTCCCGTCCCCTACTCTTACTCTCTCTCTCCCGTCCCCTACTCTTACTCTCTCTCTCCCATTCCCAACTCTCTCTCACACTCTCTCCCATCCCCTACTCTCTCTCACACTCTCTCCCATCCTTTCACTCTGTCTCTCCCATCCTGTACTCTCTCTCTCTCTACCATCCCCTACTCTCTCTCTCACTCTCTCCCATCCTTTCACTCTATCTCTCCCATCCTTTCACTCTGTCTCTCCCATCTCATACTCTCTCTTTGCCACCCCTTACTCTCTCACACACTCTCACACTCTCTCCCATCCCCTAATCTCTCTCTTTCATAGACACACACACTCTTATCCCTCCACTCTCTTCTCTCCCATCCCCTACTCTCTACATCTGTCATGCACACTCCCATCCCCCCTATCTCTCTCCCTCTCCCTCTCCTACTGCCTACTAGATCTCTCTCTCAATTTTTCTCTCTCCCTCTCTACTCTCTCTCTCTCTCTCCCATCCCATCCCTTACTCTCACTCTTTGTCTCTCTCTCCCATCCCCTACTCTCTCTCACACTCCCATCCCCTAATCTCACTCTCTCTCTCCCATCCCATATGAGCTCTCTCCGCCACCACCTACTCTCTCTCACACTCTCACACTCTCTCCCATTCCCATTCCCCCTCTCTCTCTCTCCCTCTCCCACTCCCTCTCCCACTGCCTACTTTCTCTCCCCCATCCCCTACTCTCTCTCTCCCCTCTCCCATCCCCTACTCTCTCTCTTTCATAGACACACACTCCCATCCCCCCCCTCTCTTTCTCTCCTCTCCCATCCCCTACTCTCTAGATTTGTCACACACACTCCCATCCCCCCTCTCTCTCCCTCTCCCACTCCCTCTTGCACCACCTACTATCTCTCTCTCTCTCTCTCTCAAGTACTCTCTTTCCCTCTTTACTTTCTCTCTCCCATCCCCTACTCTCTCTCTCTCTCTACCCCATCCTGTACAAGCTCTCTCTACGACCCCCTACTCTCTCTCAAACTCTCACACTCTCTCCCATCCCCTACTCTATCTCTCTTATACACATTCCCATTCCCCCCCCCCCTCTCTCTCTCTCTCACTCCCTCTCCCATTGCCTACTCTCTCCCATCCCCAACTCTATCTCTCTTAAACACTTCCATTCCCCCTCTCTCTCTCCCTCCCATTCCCTCTCCCATCGCCTACTATCTCTCTCTCTCTCTCTCACTCTCTCCCTCTCTCTCCCATCCCCTACTCTCACTCTCTCTCTTTGCCACCCCTACTCTCTCTCACACTCTCACACTCTCTCCCATCCCCTACTTTCTCTCTTACACACACTTCCATCCCCCCTCTCTCTCCCTCTCTCACTGCCTCTGCCATTTCCTAATCTCTTTCTCTTCCATCCACCCTCTCTCTCCCTCTCCCACTCCCTCTGCCATTGCCTACTCTCTTTCTATCCCATCCCCCACTCTCTCTATCTCTCTCTCCCCTCTCTCATTCCCTTCTCTCTCTTTCACACACACCCATCCCCCCTCTCTCCTCTCCCATCCTCTACTTTTTCTCTCACTTGCTCTCCCTCTCCCACTGCCTACTCTCACTCTCTCTCACACACTCTCTCTCTCTCTCTCACTTTCACTCTCTCCCTCTCTACTCTCTCTCTACTACCCCCTACCCTCTCTCACATTTTCACACACTCTCTCTTTCTCTCTTACACACATTTCCATCCCCCCTCTCTCTCTCCCTCTCCCACTCCCTCTCCCATCGCCTACTCTCTCTTCCATCTCATACTCTCTCTCAAGCTACTCTATCTTCCCCCTCTCCCATTCCCTACTCTCTCTCTTTCACACATATGCACTCCCATCCTCCTCTCTCTCGCTCTTCCTCTCCCACTCCATCTCCCACCACCTACTCTCTCTCTCCCCCATCCCCTACTCTCAATCTCTCTCTCCCAACTTGTACTCTCTCTAACACTTCCTCTCTCTCCCATCCCCTACTTTCAATCTCTCTCCCCCATCCCGTACTCTCTCTTTGCCACCTCTACTCTCTCTCTCTCACTTCCTCTCTCTTGCATCTTGTACTCTCTTTGCCACCCCTACTCTCTCACATTTACTCTATCTCCCATCCTATACTCTCTCTGCCACCCCTACTCTTTCTCACTTCCTCTCTCCGCTCTCCCATCCCCTACTTTTTCTCTATCTCTCTCTCACACACAAATAGCCATTCCCTCGCCCCACCCCCCCCTACCTCTCTCTTGGTTTTGGTTTTCAATTTAGGTCTCAATAGTGCGTGCGCACTATAGCATGTGTGCACTACCTCGAATTCAATAGCATTTTAATAGCGCATGCATGCTATAGGGCACACACGCTATAAGGTGCACACGCTATTCAAAGCTTTGGATTAAAACCAAGCCTAAGGCTTGGTTTTGCCTTGGACATCCAACACAAAGGTTTTGAGTTTATAAACAGGTCTGTGACGTGTTTTCCAGCAAACATACAAAAAATGATTGATTTTTCTTGTGTGCTCCCCTTCAAGATTCCTCGTGGTTGCGTATCGATAAGATCAGGTTACATAACATTATAGGTCTCTGTGTTAGCTATCTAACCATATAATTTATTTTTAATTTGAACTATTTTAAGTCTTTCATCTATAATTTCTTTTGAATGTATGTTCACTTTTTTTCAAAAACCACCATGTACTAATTGGGCTATAGATTTTAGCTCATTCATCGAATTTTGTAACAACTTAGTGTTTTAGAAACTAGACTCCATTCTACACACTTTGAAAAAAAGAAGTTTTGATTTTAGATTAGTTTTCAATCATTTCTATGGGGAGCACACAGATATTTCACATTTTTGGGATTTGTCTAATTAAAAAATACACATTATTAAATTACTCGAAAAATCTGGGATAAACTACATAGTGTTAGGTAACTTTTGAAATAAACACTTTGTACTATGTTATGTTTTTTTGGAATAAACAGTACCACTTTTTGTGGCCCCCTTTTTTGAGGACCTAAAACTAAACCATTTTGAAAAGAAATTAGTAGTTTAGAAACTAGATTCAAAGGACTATGACTTTTGTTTTTGTCATATCTTCAAATTTTGAGCGTAACTATCTTCAAATTCTTTTTGAAGTCCAGAATTTGCTGATTTCAGGAAAAAGGTGTCCACTTATACCCCCCTTTTGGCACCACAACTTTGTGCACTTACCCTGCACTGAATTGTAATATTGTGATTGTACCTCTTCTTGTGGTGCAAGTGTGTAGTTCTCTGCAAAGTCAACAACTAAATGGAAATGTATTCTTACATATGTGAAATTGTCCATCAAGCCATCTAGCATATTGAGAGTGTTTAACATATTTTGGTAGATATTCAATAGTGTTTAGCATATCTAGCATAAGTAGATCACACCTTCTTCCAATCTTCCCATCCTTCAATGGATATTCAATAGTTTTGAATCTTTTTACCTCAACTAATTGTTGTCCAAAAGTAGTCAAAGCATTTTCACGCAAAAATTCATCTAACAAAGAAAGATTGTTGCACATATCACATGTACCAGAAGGACATGCATTGAAAAGAAAGTATTGAGCATTAGGTGGCTTACAAAACAAACTTGATATGAAATCCTTTATAGTTTGAGGTTGTATTTTTATATCACATTCCTGCAACATTTCTTTACTATGCATGGTACCACGTATAGATCGAAATACATCATAATGGTAACAAAATTGAATATGATTTTTGCAACAACATGTGATTCTTTCCTTGTTAATCCTTACATACCATGGTTTATGCTTTTCAAAAGATCTTTGACTAATGGTAATATTTAATACCTTACCATCTACAATTTTTTTAAATAATTCAGTTTGAGTCATGTCCAAAAGGTGTTTAGGATGTGGATCACTTATTTTTGACCCAATTCTCAATTTAAGAACATCACTTGAATTAGGTGTTACTCTTGTATTATCATGCCAAAAATTTTCAATCAAACTTTTGACTTCACTAGTAAGTTTCATATCACATCTCAGGAGTCTACCACTAGAAGTTCATAAAATATTTGCCAGATCACATTCAAAGTTAACCCTTCTCTTTACAGGTCTTTCTAAATTTTTACAATTCACATTAAGATACCCACTTATGTTGCTAATCAATATTTTGTCAGATATTGATTTGTTAACTAAAGATGTTATTATTGCTCATCGTGTTGCATTCTTATCTTTAGATTGACTTCTCTTTCTGATAACATCAAGGGTACTAGCAAAAGTGGATACAACTTGTTTTAAAGACTCATTTTTATTCTTGGCTTTTGCATACATTCCCAACCTTCTCATTACTTTTCGCATTTTAGACATTTTAATTAGTTGCAACATCAACTGACATTGAAACCCAAATTTCTTATTCTTAAAAAAATGTCTATACATTCTTTTAGCATGTATCCTAATTTGTCTCCAGGAAACCAATTCCTCAAGATTATCTAGCACATCATTAGGAATATGAAAATTATGTTTAGACACTTTACTATCATTCTGACATGTTTGTTTAGTAGTTGGTGTTTCTATATCTACATTCATGCAATTTTCATTTTCAATTGACATTTCATTTTCATTGTTATTTGGGATTTGAATCTCATTTTCAGTTTTTCTTGGTATTTATTTCGGGGCATGCATTTCAATTGGAGTTTTTTGTGCATGATCATTTCACAATTTATTCTCATGAAGAAAATCAAAATCATTTAAATCATAACCTACTTCTAAAAAATCACCAATTTCATCACGAGAGAAAATTTGAGGGTTTGGAGACACACCTGTATTAAATGAATGATTAAAATGTGCACCTAAATTTTCTTGTATTGGGTTCTCTTCTTTGACCTCTTCAATCATCGTGGTATCCTCAATGTCTTTCTCCTTTGAAACATTGGTCAATTCTCTAATTATTTTTCTTCTCTCTCATTGATATCATGCTTCATTCTCTTTATTTGTTGCAATTTCCTCATCTGTTAGAACTTTTTCTTTCTTCTTTCTTCATTTTTTTGATCCCATGTTTGAACCAATTTTGAATTTGAATTAGTAGCTTGAAAATTGTATAAGAAGACAAGAAAATAAAATAACTATGATAGAATTTTTTGTTGTAGATCAAAATTGTTATTCAATCATTTCAATCATTGAAAGTTAGTCTATGAGGCAGCTTTTGGGGCCCAACGGGTACATAAGAAATGGGTACCCAATTGTTTAAAAATTGAGTACTCAATTTAAAAGAATTGGATAATTGATTTTTAAATAATCGGGTACCCGATTCTTACAACGGTTGAAACACAATTGAGCACCTGATTTTTGAATTACAAATCAGGTGCCCAATTCTTAAGAAATGAGAGGGAATTTGGTATGGTACATGACGTTTGCATAGGTTTTTGCCTTGGTGAAAGGCATGGCATAGGCTTTGTCCCACCAAGCCATGCCTTTATGATCCTTTTTTTTTTCTAAGGCATTTAATCGATAATTTTTGGGATTGTCATAATTTTTTTATAGTTGTCCTCATTAAATTTTTTGATGAAACAAAAACCCATTATAGGTCTTACTGTTCTGATTCCAAAAATGTAAATTTTATAGCATTATTAGTTTGTTTGCTATTTCTTCATTATTTATTAATCAAAAATATCTCTTAAACTTTGAAAAATAACATTCACTATAACTTTAATAACTATTTTATTTTATAATTTTTCTTAAATTAATTTATATGTCATCAATCTACATACAATTCTTTTGAGGTTTTTTTTTTTTTTTTGAAAAATGTGAGAATTTGATCAAATTATGTGGTTTGTACAGAAGAGGTTTTAAAACTTACCTTTATAGCCAATTAATAATTAATAGTAAAAAAAATTATTCAATAAAAAATTAGGAAAAAAATATTGTCATCAATCTTAGGTGTATTAGGTAACTCCCTTTAAAAGGATTTGATAAAATTCATTTATTTGTGTCAAATTATGGTGTACGTACATGAGTGTGGTATGGTCCTGAAATAGGCATTTTGAAAAAGTGGTTTTTAAAGATCCATACCAAAAAAAAATCTATAATATGGGTACACAAATAAATTACATATTCAAAAACTAGATTCCGAACACTAAAATTTTTATTCTAAATTTTTTTTATATTCAATCTCTAAATGCCTCAAATTTTGACATCAATTGACAAAAAATTTCAAAAATAGGAAAAAGACTTCCACTTTTTTGCCGAAAAAGAGACCCAACTTATTGCACTGACTTGTAAACTTGGACATTGAACAAGAAGAAGGTTAACTTGTACAAACATCCATCATGGACAATTCCATAGTTTTCGTGGGTGGACGAGAAAAAAAAATAGTGGATATTACTAGTTCACTTGATGTTCTAGTCATGGGTAGCCCTAAAGATTTTCAAATTCCATAGGATAAAGGTATTCCCAAAACTCCTAAATAGTTTGAAATTTCCTTTAGTAAGAAGCACAATGTTATACCCACATAACTATCTTGAAGTATGACATGGTTAGCAAATATTTGGGTAAAACATGTAGCAATAAAAGGAAAATGGTAGAAGCTATGTTTGAACTAGATGAAAGAATGGACAATGGATTACAGACATATATAATCTAGCTAATGATAAGATACATGATGAACTCATGCCTCAAGACTATGTTGTCAAAAGGATTGATCTTGGTTTGGAAACAAGAGTAGTTGATATGGGGATTTTCATTCCCAATAACCTAAAGATTACTAAGATGGTGATATGAAATATTAGTCAGATAAGTATGAAGTGAACAAAAAAGGGACTTATTGATTTCATGGTGGCATAGAAGGAATTAAGATCAACAACCCAATACATATTCTCCATTTGGAAATTAAATAAGAAATGGGGCACTTAATACATTATAGTAGTGTATTAGTTAAGGATAGTCTTGGTATAAATCATGTTTAAGCTACTGGCTAGTTTAGTGACTCCTACACGTACATCAGTTTTAAAAACTAAATCTTGGTCCTGAATGCTTATTTAAGTTTATTTCAAATAATTTTGGAGTGTTGGGTCTCTATTATTTTAGAATACTTATGTTTTATGTTTTTATTTAGATCTTCTTAAGACTAGATAATCCATCATGTGAATATTATTATTGTAGTGAAATTTAAGTGATTCTTTAAATTGCACATTCTTTTCATATTTATGATTTGAATGTTATTGCCTTATTCTTTCTAGTTAAAAGTATCATTTTGGAACATTCTTTTATAATAAGTGTTAAGTGTAAAATATTTCAAGTAAGGAAGTCACACCTTATAAATGGAGAGAGCTTTCTACGAAGGAAGCGCACTAGTTAGAGTACTAATTTTAATTTTAAATTTTAATATGGGGATAGAGTTGTAAATTTATTAAGATATAAAATAGGAACAAAGTGTTCACTAACACTCAAAAAATTTCTAATTTCACTTATTTCTCATCTAATGCTTATGTTTCTTAGTATTTTTGTTAACTAAAATTTTAATTTCCATCTTGTGATGTCAAAATTGTCACACCCTAATCAAAATTTTATTGAACACTTTTTTTTAAACTATATTATCAAAGAAGAAATAACATGTTAAATTTCTATAAGATTATGTATCCAAAATTTCCATGCAAAGATAATGACATAAGGAAAAAAACCGATGAGAATAGTATTAGAATTACTATAAATAATGTAGCACTAGATGAAGACATGATAATCACAGGGAGGAGTTAGAAGGGAAAATTTACAAGAAAACAACAAACATCAAGAAATGGTGAGGTCATAACCCACAAATATTTTCATACAAAAAACTAATACAAGTGTAGGATGAATGAATTATTCAATTTGAATCCATCCCATGATAAACTATATAGTCTCTTTCAATTCCTAAAAAAATTGATACTAATTCAATTTAATAAATATGACCTAACACTTCTAAACTAATAAAATAATCATAAAGTTATAGAGAAAGGAGTAGGATTAGGGTACATTTACCTATAATTAGTGCAATAATGACCTTAAGAAAAATATGAACACTGGGAAAAAATTGCACAATATATTTTTTTCACAAGGAAGTACAACCCTCCACCAACTATAATGATGACATGTTTCTTACAAACAATTATATAGTTCCCAAAGAAAATAAAATTGTATAAGAGAACTTGATGTATAAGAATTACCAATAAAAAAATGAAATTTATACTCTTGAAGCTAATGAGTGTTTTTTTTTCTATAAGGTTTCTAGTTATAAAATAATTAAAATACATCTAACAAAATGTGCATGATTGAAAGGAAAAATGGCAAGCAGAGAAAATTGTGAAAAAGCGAGAAATATGATCATTGCAAATAAAAACATACAACAAAGCTAAAGTTGGCAACCAAAAAATATAGTATTTTCAATGAAATGTACACTAGTTCAGGCATCCCAAAACCCTAATGATGCTGTAGTGCCTGCCCCTAGGTCGCATTTTTGTTATCATTGACGAACTCTTTTAGGGTTAGTTTTATGATGATGATTGTTGGTAACATTATTTTGAGATTATCAGATATTGTTTTTACATTCAGTTGATATATGATGAGATTACTTGGTAATTTATAGTTCATGTATATATGATGATTATTCAGTGATTTCAGCTATTGATGATGATTAGTTAGATGATTTATTATCATATGTGTCTTCTTATGGATACTTACCCCATACTTGCATGTGTATGGTGTGTGTGTTTGTTTTCTTTATGTATGGCGTTTCTGATGTGGTTAAGGAAGGGAGTCATAGTCACGTGCTAGTCGGGATCTACATGATGCACCACATCCTACCATTGCTTGTTTAGCTTAGTATATATATTGTGTATGTATATGCATGAATTTTATGCAGGTTGCAGGTACTGGGTATCAACTTCCTTGAATTTCCAGGAGGAGCGTACCCTATCACATTATCTCAATGGTAAGAGAGGGGAGATAAATTCTCAAGTCCAAATCCGAACCCTTTAAGCCATTTGTCCTAATTGAAATTAGGACAAGTATCTGAGTCAGGTACCCTACGAATACATTGGATGACACATTTCATGATATTAACCCTTTTGGTTTGATTTTGTATGTGTTTTGCTATAATGGGTTTTTCGTATTTTATTTTATGAGTCTTTGGTGTATTTTCTATTAATTAAGCCTAATTAAAAGATTTAATTAATGGCTTAATTTAATGGAAAATTAATATGGTATTTTAATATTTATTTTATTTAATTAATTGGGAAATTAGTTAAATAAAAAAATTAATTTGGGATAAAAGTTATAATTTTAAAGTTGGAATGTGATAATATTTATTTAAGTTAATAAATATTTATCAATTAAATTTCGAGAATGAATTTAAAAGTGGAAAAGATATTAAAATTATTAAAAGATTTTAGATTGCATGATGTGTGTTTGTGATAAAAATATAAAGATAAAACAAGTGGAGTTACTAAAGTGAGTGCATGAGATTTTTAAAAAAAAATTAATTAATAAATTAAATTGAAAAGAGTAAAGTGAATATTAAATTAATTAATGTGCATTATTTTAATATTCATTCACATAGGAGTATGTGAACTCTCGTGAGTTGTCATGTTAAGAACACAAGAGTTTGCACTCTAATTATGCATGTGTTGTCTACACTTAGGAGTTATCATATTATTTGAGCACATGGTGTCTACAACATTCTAGAGACCTCATCATGTTTATCTTCTTATCATGGAAGTTATGTGCTTAGTTTTCATGCTTATCTCCTAGTTCTTTCTAGACACATTCTAGATGCATCTTAGAGGCCTTTATATAGAGTCTCTCTTAGTGTGTTTGGACAAGCTTACATGTATTCGAGAAGCTCATATGTTTCTACAAGCACTTCTAGTCACTTGGGGGTTTCAGTTGGTTTGATACTTGGAGGAATGGTGAATGTTGGAGAAGGAAGGGATTTTTCTATGGACTTCTGAGGCATAGAAAATTAGCATCAGTATCCAGGTGCACTCATGATTTTTGCATATTCCATTTCCACTCTTTCTCTTCCTGTCTTCATCATGTCTGTTATATGTGTCTGAATATACTCCATGTACGAATCTTCAATCTTGAAATTGGAATCTAGATATGTATGTTAATTTTTATTTGGTTGCAAAGAAACATTAGGAAACCCTAGTTTTATTTATGAAGGAAATTCATCACAAACTACCATGTCGCTACCCCTTACAGAGACCCGAACTCAGACATTCATAACTTTTTATGTAGACCAAATTTATTCAATCACTCCAGTCAGATTTGGCACAACTTGACCTTCTCTAACATATTTCAAATTTGGCTCGATCCAATGGTTCATTAGGGAGATATGGCCCCCGTACTGGGACTATTTTATTCAATGACAATCATTCCTCCGTTTTCCATAACCAAGACTTCTCTGTGCTTAAACTTCACAAAAATAATCTATCAAAGCATGGAATGAATTAAAAACTAAACCAACATAGATCTAAGACATTTATAATCAAGATTTGGAAATTGATTCAGGTTTGGGTTTGAACAAAAGTAGAATCTTATTAATATGCATTAGTTTTATATGCTTTATTATCTAATATAATTAAATCAAATTTAATTAAGATTAGATAATAGTAGAAGAATTGCAATTAATTATAAGTCGATTTAAGTAAATGAATTTTTAAATGAGGGCAAAAGAAAAGAGATATTAATAAGTGTTTAGTAGAATTAAATAATTGAATTATTAATTAGATTGATTTTACTTAAAATCAATGAAGATTATTTTAAATAAATGCTTGTCCTTGAAGTGTTTTAAGGAAATTGTAAACTAATTATTTGAAAATTGATAAGTATTATTTTTATTATTTGAATAATGGGAGACGCTTCTTGGAATTATTAGTAACATTGATTTTTAGTGAAGTAATGCAAATGATTTTATCTAAAAGTTAATGGGAACTAGTTCAATGATTTAAATAAGTAAATAATTATCTTATGGTTATTTTAGAGAATTGTTTTAAAATAATGGAGGGATAATTCTATGTTTTATTCAAAGAAATAAATGGGTTGACTTGTAGAAGAATCTTATACTCTTGAAATATACTTGCAATAAAATTGGAAACCTCATATTTGGCTTAATCATGTGATTGCAAAAGCAAACCAAAATATGTGTTTGTATCTTGTTCCTCTATGCTATATGTGTTTTGGGGTTTTGGGGTTTGTCCTAGCTTTGACCAATCTTAGGTTGTTACTAGAGGCTTGAAGGTTATGTGAATGTGATGGCATGTTGATGTTATTTGATCTCGATTCTTTTAAAACTCAACCATGGTAATGTGATGGTGTGCTCTATGAGATGTTTGTATTTATTGATTGTTATTGCTTTCCAGTCTTCTTGTGTGAAGCTGAGGTGTATGTATTTGAGATACTTGACTTAACCATTTTTGAGTCATCGATCAGTTATCCTTGGACTACATTCTAGTTGCCATGATGGGACTGAAGTATTGATTTATTTCTTGATGTTGTCATGTTTTGACATGTTTTGACTCAACCATATTGGAGTCTTCGATCAATATTATTTTCTTTGAGATGCCTTTTTGGTTGTTCATTGAGAACCAATGGATATTGTGATTTATCATTGATATGGATATTGTGATTATCATTGATACCTTTAGTTGCCAATAGAGAACTGTTGTGGTCATGATTATCTATGGATGCTTTTCAGTTGCTCGTGGAGATTTGATGTTTATATTGCAGACTATCTTTTTTGTATTTTTCCAGTTGCTTGTATAGGACTGTGGTGATTTTGAGATTTATGATTCCATGAGCTTAGGGTAGGTTATGTACTTGTATTGTCAAGAAGTTGTTTGCAACGAGGGTCGGGGCCCTAAGTGGCTGCCAGGGTAACTCATTGTAAATTGTTTTAATAAGTGAAAATATTTACACTAAATGGGGATTAAATGAACCTAATAAGATAATTGTATGTTCTCGCCCATGCCTCGAGTGCTAGTACAGACTAGGATGGGAGTAGAGAGAATGCTTGGTTATGACCTTGCATTCCATAGTATGCCTTGTCTGTACGAGAGGATACTAGTGGCTGCATAGGGATCACTAGGGGGCCAGGGTCTATTGAGAGACTACCAGGGTAACTCTAGCGTGATCCATACGATGACACGTTCCTACTTGCATAGTAGGTTTCATACATGTCTTTGATGTACCTCTGGAATTAGATGTCAGTTTGTGATTGGAACCTTTGAGTTAGTATACTTTTAGGATTCTTGGACTTAGAAAGTGTTTTGTGCTATGTGATTGATAGCTTGTTTGGGACTTGAGATTATCTCCTTAGGGCGGTGGGAGTAGACCATTTAGGTTCCATGTGGTCAAGTGGTAGTGGTTTTTCACTTTTACCATTTGAGATCCATCTGTAGACATCGTGGTTGGAGCATTCTTGGTTGGTATTTATCTTCATTCTATTCCTGGATCTTATGATGGATGTTATTTACTGGTATGTTTCTTTATATTGATGATTAGCATATGATAGATGATGTTGTTTACTTATCTTATGCCTTATTTTTGCATGATTAGATTTCTAATGCATATATTGTAGCATGTTAGATTGCTTTTTGCATATGATGTAGTATGATTTAGGTGTGACATTCCTACTGTGTTAATACCAATGATCTCCTCGGTAATTTAGGATGTTATGCATGGAGGGATGGCTAGGGCCCACGATGGTCTAATGATTCTATTTATGGTTGGGAGGAACCGTAAACTTAGTTAATTATGTTTGATGATTTATGGTTATCTTTTACAATGGATGTTTATATCTTCTATGATGATGTATCATGTATGACATTGGTTTCATTTACTTCATTGCACTTGTATCATGGATTCGGTGAGGATGATGTATCTTTATTTTTACATATGTATATTCTTTTAAGCCTTTCATACCCAGTGGCATGTACAGTGGATGATTGAGCATTCCGAATTTAATTACCAAGAGGCATTCAAAAAAAACGTGTAATATGGACATTGGACTTTCTATTTATTCTTTCTTGTGAATGTGGTAGTGGTTAGACTTAGTATTAATTAAATTAAATGTGACTCGACATCTTGGGATCCTTAAGGAATGTAACTTGTTATGTATGTTTTTAGTTGAATGTATGTTATTACTTCCACTACTAGGTGTTTGATATGAATGGTTTATCTTTCATGATAGAAAAAAAAATTGTTTGCCAAACTTAGTAAAACTTTAGGTTAATTCTTTTGGATCCCTTGGTAGGGCATTACAGATACATAGGATAAGGTGAGGAAATTATTCGATCTACACCCACCCTCCAATAAGGACCCTACAAAGCACAATTTTTCTATAAAAATATCAAATTCATTTGCTATCTTAGATGAAACTTATGGTCTAGAGCTACATGATAAGTAGTGAAACAAAGAAAAATTGGGGTCTATCTTAGTAGAAAACCTAGCAAATAATGATGAAAGGATAGGGCATTAGATTTTGGCAATACCAAATGATAATTTTAGTAGTTGAATTGAATGGCACCCATATTAGGTCTCCTTGGCTCCTATTTTTCAAACCCTAAATAAACCTAATGAACATGTGGCCATATCCCATATTGTGGATAGGGATCCCTGCCCTCTATTTCTCTCTACATTAAGCTTGAAAAATAAATCCACTTTTATAATCTTACTAAATATGTAGACAATAATAAAATTTCCTTGTATGTTCAATAGACGGGTTTTTTAGTGGATTCCTATGGGGATCTCATTTCCCTCCATAAGAGGCATCCTTGGAAGATTGATAATTCAAGTTTCAATCCTTCCCCTTCCACTCCCAAAATTTACATCCCACTACATCAAAGGTTTTTGGACTCCAAATCCACCTCTCATCTTGTTACCTCGCCCCTCTCGCCTATCACCCCTAATCCAATCAAATCTATAGAAAAGGTCCTTATTATTAGTAATCAGGACGGTGAAAACCAATGGCAAGAGTGTTTAAATGTTGGTGTATTTGCATTCTAGAATAGGCTTAGATCAGAAATGTAAAATCTCATTACTTGGCTTGAGGATTTTTGCAAATATCAGGTAAGTATCTCTCACCATTCTATTATACATTAATTGTAATGATGTCTATGTCAAAAAAATACTTCCTCTATGTTTCCAATTGTTTCTTTAAAGGTTATGCAGTTAAAATTCTTTGAGTGGTTTCACAATTGTCAGGAAGATTGTTTAAATTTCTTGATACTAACTTGGATATCCCTTCATTCCATCCCACTGGAACTAATGCAAATATAAATCATTAGAAAAATAGGTCCTTGAAGTGGAGACTTGATTGGATTGGATGTCTCTTTTAAATTTTCCAATAACATCAAACTTTTGATTAAATGTAAGTCTAATAACATGGAATCAATCCCATTAAAGTAATAACCAATAGAGCTCTCTATAAAAAAAACTTCCAGAGATGTGAAGATAAAATCTTAGGAATTATTAGACTAGATGATGAAAGGAAAATCACCTTCAAAAAGCTACAACCTACAATAGATCTTCCTGCTACCTTCCCTGTAATGAACATAAGAAGTCAAAGATTCTATCAAAAGGACTCCACATCTGAGCATGACAATATGAAGACTCCTCAGGACATAACAAAGAAAGTAGGCTCAATGATAGGGATTGGATAAGTGGTAAAAGGAAAGATAGCTAATTCCAACCCTCCTACAAAGGACAATAGTAGTCATCCACATTCTTCAAAGAAAGATTAGAAGAAAGAACTTAAGCTAACACAAGAGGAAAAAAAGGGGAAATCTCAAAACATAGAAATGGAAAGTCTCCTAATATCAATTAAGAATAAAGGAACCACTAAATTGATAGATTTGAAGGATTCAAAAGGTATTAGTGCTAATTTGAAAATATAACCTAAACAAGATGTCATAATTTGCAAAGATCTTAACAGAGAAATAAATGAAACTAATCAAGATACGACCAAAACAAGAAGAAAAAAAATTGTAATCAGTAGTAAAAGGTTTTAAAAAAAAAAGATCAAAGAGTGTGAAGAAGGGAAAGAATCCAAAAGGGTTTAATGAGGAAATGAAATTATTAGAAATTGAGCCAAGGATCTAGGATAAAGATTCCCCTAGTAACATGGTCAATAGCATAGAAGAGATTGAAAATAACCTACTATTTTTTGCTAAGACTTAGAATTATGAAAAGACTAAATATGGAAGGAAATTTGGAGACGCCATAGTAGTAGCTAGAAGAAACTATGAGAGAAACCAGAATCTCTAACATCAAGGCAATAAATATATTCACCAAATTTTGGTAGACACCTACTACAAGGAAAGAATCTCCAAATCATAACCTAAGTGAGCACAAGGCAAAGGAAAATGAACAGAGCAATGGAAAAGGAATAGTAACTCAAGATTTTTAGGACTTTTTAAATAAGGATATGGGAAGGGATAAAGACTAGGAAATGATAATGCTAAATGACACTGAGAAGGAAAATTTGGAACTTTTATCTGAAGAATTGATCCAATTATTTGATTATGAGAATTTGGATAAGAGCAGCAAATCACAAAAAGGGTATCTTATGTAGTGAGTATTAAAACTAAGTGGAGATAACTATACTTTTGAAGATCTAAAAAAGGATTTTCTATTAATTGAGGATGAAGAAAAGAATAGTAAAACTTTCTAGAGACAAGAACATAATCACTTATAGCATAGGGTGATGGTTTTTTTGAGGTTAGTCATATCAAGGATTATTTGACAGATGATAGTTTTTTAAATGATTAGACAATTACAATGGAATAAATAATGCAAGAACTAGTTAATGAGGATAAAGATGAAATAGAAGGTAAACAATCCAAGATTGCTTTAAATGCACATGAAAATATAGATTAGTTGGGAATCTTGATGAACCAAGAAGGGATAAAGTCACCTAATTATGGTAAAGTTAAAGCTAAAAGAGGAAGGAAATCTCTTAAGGATCTCAGAGTAGCTGATTGGTAGGTAAAAGAGCAACAAAGGATTAGTTACTTTATCCAGGGAAGGGGAAGATCCTTCCCAAGGCAGCATGAAGATCACTACTTCGAATGTTAGGGGCCTAAATGCCTCTAGAAATAAACACCTATTAAAAAAAAATCTAAAATAATTTGAATCTAAAATTATCATATTACAAGAAACAAAATTAAATAAAGAAGAACAACTTAAGCTAGAAAAGAAACTAGATAGTTAGAACATTTAAATACATGAAGTTAGAGGAGCCTCTAGAGGTTTAGGTATGATCTAAAACCCTTGGAAAGTTATGTTAAATATTTTAAGATCAAATAACTTGTGGTTGAGAAGCAAAGTCAAAAGAATTAAAACTAACCTACAATTTATCCTTGTTAACATGTATGGTCCAACCTCTAACATAGATTAAAAAATTACTATGGGATGAAATTGGTATATTTATTAATAATCACAACAATGAGCTCATTCTTATCGAAGGTGACTTTAATACTATTTTAAATATAGATGAGAAATTTGGAGGTATCCAACAAACTTCCCAAGCAACTAATGAATTCAAGAATTAGTCAAATCTTAACAACTTGATAGATATTCCACTTAACAATGGAAAGTATACATGGAACAATAAAAGGAAAGATTTTTCTTATATAGCTAAGAAGTTGGATAGATTTTTCCTCAAAGGAGAACTAAGAAAATTAAACTTTGATATCCAATCTTCAATTCTTCCAATAGTAGGATTAGATCACTATCTTGTTTGTATCAAATTCTCCAAATCGAACATACTAGTTAGAAATCCTTTCAAATGTGAAAAGATGTGGTTTCTAGATAAAATCTTTATGGAATTTATTAGAAAATGGTGGACCCAAGGCAATTTTAAAGGCTCTAAAATGTATATTTTTGTCTCAAAAATGAAAATGATTAAAGAAAAGATACGTAAGTGGAAAAATCAAAATTTTAATAATATGTTTAAATAAAAATAGACAATGAAGAAAGAATAAAAGAATTAAAATTAGAATTAATTAAAAAGGGGATGAATAATGATAGCTATAATCTAGAGAAATAATTACATGCCAAGTAGGAATTCATCTTTGCCAAGGAAGAAGTCTTTTGGAGACAAAAGTCAAGAGAAAAATTGCTAGAAGGAGATTGAAACACAATTACTTTTCATAATAGCACCCTTCATAATAGAGCCAATAGAAAACTAATTAAAATCAAAGACCCAATGGGCACAACCATAGATAATCCTAATAAAATATATGATATTTTTGTGAGTCACTTTCATAAAATATATAATAATTATGAATTCTTGAATATGGAAGTACAAACAAAAATTCTTGAAGCCATACCTAGAGTGGTCTCTCCATAAGACAATAAAGTATTAAATAGCCCTATTTCCCTAGAAGAAGTTAGACTCAAGTGGTATTCAATATGAACCCTGAAAAATCTCCAAGTCTAGATGGATTCCAAGCTTTCTTCTACCAAAGATGTTGGCATATTATTGGTTTTGAATTGTGGAAAGCCATTAAAGCATCAAGGAATGGTGGCTCAATCTTATCTGAAATTAATAACACCTTTCTCACCCTAATTCCCAAAAAATATGCTCCTAAAACCCTAGGATACTTCAGATCTATAGCCCTTTGTAACACCATTTATAGAATTATGTCTAAAATTCTAGTGAATCATCTTAAACTGATTCTCCCCAAGACTATATTAGAAGAACAAAATGGCTTTGTTCTGGGCAGATCAATCCTAGATGGTATACTCATAATACAAGAAACTATACAGTTAGCCAACAAGAATAAAATGGCAAGAATGTTCATGGAATTGGACATTCAAAAAGCTTATGACATGGTTGATTGGAGGTTTTTATGCAAAATCTTAGAAGCCTTTGGATTCTTGTTCTAATGGATTAACTTCATCTATCAATGTGTCTCCACAACTAAGATCTTAGTCCTTATTAATGGCACCCCCAAAGTTTTATGTGATATTTCAAGAGGAATCAGTCAAGGAGATGCACTATCTTTATTCCTATATATTATTATGGTAGAAGCTTTCAAAAGAGCATTAACCAAAGCCCATATAGAAGGGAAAATAAATGGAATTACAATAACTAAAAAGGTTCCTAATATCACCGATCAATGGTATGCAAATGAAACCATCCTACCAAGTGTTAGCTCAACAAATAAGGCCCTAAATATCAAAGCTATCATCCAACACTATATGGAAGCTTTTGTTCAAAAAGTGAATGTTTCAAAATCTAAATTTTTTTCATTAACACCAAGCCTAAAAAGGAAACACAGATTTGTACTATCATAGGCTATAAAAAAGGCACATTTCCATACAAATACTTAGGTATAGAATTAGAAAAGGCAGAAAATCTAATAAGGCATCGTATAGTACTCTTGATAAATTAGATGCACACATAGGAGGTTGGAAAGATAAATGGCTAACTAAAGCGGGTAAAGTTACTAAAGTTAAAGTAGTGTTGTTTGCCCTTCCAACCTATCCTCTTTTTTTCCTTCTTTTAGCTAAACATACCAACAAAAAATTTGAGGCTAAATTCAGAAGTTTTCTTTGGAACTATTCAATTGATTCTAAAAAAACTAGACCTAATTAAATGAGACAACATATGTAAACCTAAGGACCTAGGAGGTTTAGGCATAAAATAATTAAGCTAGTAGAATGAAGCACTTGGAGCTAAACTTACATGGCATTTTCTTATAGAAAGAGAACATAAATGGGCCAAAATCATGTATAAAAAATACTTGAATGTAGCTAACCCCTATTCCATTTTTAGAATGAGGTTCCTCCCTAAAGGATCCAAAAGTTGGAACTTTATAGTTAAAAGTTAGAATTTTATAGTTAAAATTTGAGCCCTCATTAGTAAATACCTTACATGGGATGTTGGATTAGGGGATGAGGCTTTATTCTGAGAAGATTCATGGAATGGGTTTCCCCTAGTAGATAGTATGGGGATCCCAAAGAATGTTAAAGAGAAATTAGTTAAACTTTGGGGGTGTAAGGTCAGTGATTATAGAAAAAAAAATAAGTTTTGATGGTACCATAAGATGGGAATGGAAATCAATAAGAAAAAAAGATATTCAAAAAACCAATCCAGAATAGGAAAATCAAGCAACTAGACAGAAAAGACAAACTCATTTGGGCTACATCACAAGATGGTAGCTATAGTGTAAAAAATGGATATAGAGCTATTAGTTACTCCCAAGAATAGGAAGAAATAGACATTCCTCTTAACATATGCTAGGATTTGGCCTGTCTCCCAAAGGCAAGATTCCTTTTATGGCTAGCATCTCAAAATAGGATCCTAATAGCAGACAGACTATGTAAGCTAGGTGATGGTACTCTATAGACAAGATAGTGAAGATGCTAATCACATCCTATATAAATGCTCATATACACAACACTATTGGGAATGGCTCAAGAAAATGTTAGGTTGGACCGCTTCCATGTTAGTATCCCTTATTGAATTCCTTAAGGGATGGCCCATACAGAGGAGTAAAGGGATGTATAGTAAACTATGGAATATTTGTCCATCTATCATTATGTGGGAGATTTTGAAAGAAAGGAATAGAAGAATCTTTCGTAATCAAGATATGCAGTCAGATGAGATTCTTAAAAAAATATAAGTGGGTATAGTGGAGACATTAAAATCTCATCTAACGAAAACCCAGAAAGAGGAAGGATCATTTTTGAGTTGGGATGGATTAATGAAAAAAATTGGCAAGCCTAATCAACCCTCTGCTTATATATAAAAAGAAGAATAAAGAAGCAAGGAAGAATTGTAGAT
Organism: Cupressus sempervirens; assembly: GCA_028749045.1. Taxonomy (NCBI): domain Eukaryota; kingdom Viridiplantae; phylum Streptophyta; class Pinopsida; order Cupressales; family Cupressaceae; genus Cupressus; species Cupressus sempervirens. Next base: position 33,874,725 of record CM053788.1, read on the forward strand.
GGTCCCCCACACCATTGGGGTGGACCAAGTTAAATTTTAATTGTACCTCAAGTGGCAACTTGGCATTGTTGGAATCAGATGTATAATTAATAATGCATGAAGCAAATGGACAGCTAGAAGAGCTAAACCCTACAACTAAAAACCTCATGGAACTAGAAGCTCTACAAGAAGGTCTCCAAATTTTCTTAGATTTAGGTTTATCAAAGATTATTATCAAAGGTGATTCTTAGATTGTCCTCAATTCCATTAGGAAAAGATCTATGCCAAACTGCACCCTAAATTCAAAACTAGAAGAAGTTCTCAATATTTTGGATTGTTTCCTAGATACCTAGATCTATCATATTTTTTGGGAAGATAACCAAAAGGTAGATCAACTGGCTAATAAGGGTACTGATAGTAAAGATTTATTAATCTTCAATGATTAATAGTTTATAGGAACCCTAGGTACATTAATATAGCTCTTAATACTTAATCTTAAAGCTATATAATTGAAGACTAATAACAATTCCATATATCTGGACATTTCTACCAAATTAGCCCAACAATAAAAGGTTGGTTATTAGGACTCCATTCCTTCTCTATTTATATTTTTGTCCCATTAGCCCAGTCTATTAAGCTCTTAAACATTGATATTTATATATACTTCTCTCTATATATGTAATCTATTTCGATAGAGTAATCATAAGGGGAGATGGTGAATTAGTAGTAAGGTTCATAAAATAGATAGATTTATAATCATAGTCTAATTATAGAACATCGAAGGTATTCTTAATATAATGAAATATGTCATTGCCCTCTTCTAGGTGGCAGGATTTTCATTTTATTAATAGAGATCTTAGACAAGGTCTAGCCAAGTATTAAATAGGCTCTAATCATTGCTAGGTGTGTCGATATTCTATCATCCTTATAGTTCTCTCTCTCTCTCTCTCTCTCTCTCTCTCTCTCTCTCTCTCTCTCTCTCTCTCTCTCTCTCTCTCTCTCTTCCATCATATAAGGAGACTAGATCTATAAAGCATAATGAAGATCTAGTGTCATGTGGTGGCATCAGCTAGTGATGTCAGTTATCTAGGTTTTTCTAGACCCTTCACTAGTAGAGAATTAATATTCTATTTAACTTACTAAGCTTCGCATCTCCATCAATCTAAGCCAGATTAAACCCTAAGTGGATACTGACATTAGTTTATTCCATTTTTTAGAGGTGTGGACCATGGTGTTATGAGGAAATGTGAAATTGAAAGATGGAACCGATTGCTTAAACTAGTGGATGATATGACAAGGATTGTAGTTAGTTGTGCCATTGGAGAAGGTACTTTCAATTACAAATTTTCCTTGTCAACTAATAGTGACATAATAGGGACATTCATAGGTTGTTTGGCCAGGTCTAAGTTAGAAAAGTGAGCTATGATTAGACTCTCCATCAATATTTTTGATCCAATTTGGCATGAGGGTTTGGAAGAAGTTATTAAGAGCATTGATGAGAAACTTAGGATTCCTCTTCCAGAAATGTATATGGTGCACCCACTTGGTAGTTTCAATTCAACCATTATTATTAGGTGCCCCACCTTGGTCATCCAAGAGAATGTGGCCTTTAATAAGGAATGACCTAAAATGGAGGCCAATATTTAGTTCCTCCTTTGGTAATAAGGGACTATTGAAGACAATAGCAAGGTCTAGCTTAAAAATTATCTTAGCATCTTTAAGTCATACATCCACCCAAGTGTGGAACTTGATAATCTGGAGGAATAGGAATTCTACACCCCAAACATGGAGAAATTAAGTAGGGAAAAGAGTTCTTTTAAATTCCCGCCAAATTTCTAGAAAGAGAACCCCAAGGACATCATAGAGATCATCATGGTATATCAAAAATAGGAGCCAGATTTAGAGGAATTTCTCACACTAGTGTTGCCCAATTTCTCTTTATCTGTATTCAATAGTTTGGCTTGGGGTTTCCCCTATTTTTCCTCCTCTCCCCTATTCTCGGCCCTTCTTGTTAGTTATGGCTCTTCTTAGCTATGTAGGCTATGCTTGTTGTTCTTTAGATCATATATATCTTTAGCTTATATCCTATTTGTATCTAAGTTTCTTAGTCTAGATCAAGATAACATATAGTTAATCCTACTGTTAAGCTTTGATTTTTTTGCAAGTTTAGGTTAATTTAGCATATATAGGCTGAGACACATAGTATCCTGGTCCTTTCTTCAGAAGGTAGTCGATAAGCATGGTTGTATATATTAGTATATCTTATTTTATCCAAAGACATCAGTTTATAAATATTATTATCATAAATATATATGAATTACATAAAAATGGTGTTGTTTGTTTGGATGGTATTATTGCACTTATAAAATTTGTCAATTTAAGTCTTTACAAAGGAAGTGTTTAAGTGTATCTTATTCATAAACTTAATATGGGAACAAACTAATCAAATGTGACACCGCTAACTCATTCTGGCTCGATGAAATAGATCATTGCATAAAGTACTTCACAGAGTCTTCTCTAATTAGTATAAAAATAGAATATGATATAGTAACTAGTAAGTTCAAGATCCTAATTTATACATAAAATATTGATCAACAAAATTTAATCTTAGATAAATCAGGACCTTTAGCTATAGGCTTTACTAAGTAGGAATTAGATTCTGAACATGAATTTTATTGATATTAAAATATGTTAGGATCAAGCATGTATTGAGAGTGATTATTGTTAGTTTGTGGTGACAGATCAGGAATGTATTGTACATGCTTCATAAATTCTTTGGGGTTCAGGGCATCACCCTAAAAAAAAAATTTGGGCCGTGGCCGATGTTGTGGTTGACATATGGCCAACATATGGCCAAAATGTTGTAGCCCTAAAGTACCATAAAAATACTTGTATAAAAGGGCTTAGGGTTAAGGATTTTTTTAGTGTGGTGATGCAAAAATTGGTTCTTACAGTTGTATTAAGTTGTAAGGGATTACAGATTGTAATTAGGTTGTAATCATTGGATCATAATAATATTGGACTTACTATTTGGTGGACATAGCCCAGCGATTGGGTAAACCACGTTAAATCTTGGTGCCTTGTATTCTTTTCTGTGTGATCTATTATTTTATGTTATTGGTTATATTTGCATGTAATTGTTATTTTTGTCTGTGGTTTAATCCTAACAAGTGGTATTAGAGCAAGGTTGTTTTTTCAGTTATCCTCTGCAAGAAAGTCTCATGATTGAGTGGGAGTGATGATGGATGAGGGTAAGCTGAGGGTTGATAGGTTTAATGGGAAAAACTTCTAGTTATGCAGGATGCAAATGGAAAACTATCTTTATTAGAAGGATTTGTGGAAGACTATCTGAAATGTGTTAATATGGATTTCTGTGAAAGTTGTGTGTATGAAAAAAAAAAGAGAGTGAGTTTTGTAAAGATTGGGAAGGAAAACAAAAAGGAGAAATTAGAGCTTGTGCAAATAGATGTATGGGGAATGGCTTAGGTATCTTCCCTTAGTGACTCTCATTATTATGTTACATTTATTGATGATGCAACTAGTAAAGTATGGGTTTATTTCCTTAGACAAAAATCTAATTTATTTCAAACTTTTAAGAAATGGAAATGCTTGGTTGAAAATGAGACTGGTATGAAATTAAAATGTCTCAGATATGATAATGGTGGTGAGTATTGTAGTCATGAATTTGAAGATTATCACTCCACTAATGGTATTCATTGATAGAAAATTGTTCAAAGGAATCCATAGGAAAATGGAGTAGCTAAATGCATGAATAGTAATATAATGGAGCAGACAAGGAGCATGAGGTTGCATGTTGGGTTGCCATTACAGATGTGGGCAAAGGCTATCAATACTATTGTATATTTGATTAATAGAAGTCCCTCTACTCCTTTAGGCTATGACATTCCAGAGGAAGCATGGACTGGTAAGAAGGTGATTTATTCTTTTCTCAAAACCTTCGGTTGTGAAGCATTTTCTTAAATAGATTTTGAAAATAGAACCAAGCTAGAAGCTAAGTCAAAGAAATGTGTATTTTTTGGATATGGCATTAATGAATTTGGTTATAAGCTTTGGGATTTTGAAACTCATAAAATTTTAAGAATCAGGGATGTCATGTTCAATGAGAAAGTTTTTTACAAAGATCTATTAGAACAACATGAGAAGAAAGAAGATGATACTAGATGATACTCCAAAAGCTAATGTTCCAGCCATTCCTCATGATGTGCAACAACCACAACAACAAATACCACACACACCAGTGAATGTTAAATGGTCAAAAAGGAAAATTAGACCTCTAGAAAGATTCTCTCCCTCTTTGTATTCAATTTTACTTAATGATGTCGGTGAACCTGAATGTTATGATGAAGCTGTGCAGGTGGATACTAAGATTCAATGGGAGTTTGTAATGAAATAAGAAACTGACTCTTTTCTGAAGAATAAGACATGAGATTTATGCAAGTTTCCTATAGGTAAAAGAGATTTACAAAATAAGTGGGTTTACAGGTTGAAAGAAGGGGAAGGAGGTAATAAAATATTTAAAGCCAAGTTAGTTGTGAAAGGATTTGCAAAGAAAAATGGCATTGATTTTGATGAGATATTTTCTCTTATTGTTAAGATGACTTTTATCCGTACTATTTTAAGTCTTGTGGCTACTGAAGATTTGCATTTAGATTAGGTTGATGTTAAAATAGCCTTCCTTATGGTGATTTGGATGAAGAGATATATATGGCTCAGCCATAGGGATTTGCAGTTAAAGGTAAGGATAACTTAGTGTGCAAATTGAAGAAAAGCTTATATGGCTTCAAGCAAGTGCCGTATTTGAAATTTGATAGTTTTATGCATGAGCATGGATATAATAGGTGTCATTCAGATCATTGCGTTTATTTTAAGAGGTTGGATGATGACATCTACATTATTTTATGTTTATATGTTGATGATATGCTTGTAGCTAGGTCTAACATGGATCACATTAAGGGGCTGAAATGCCAATTAGCACATGCATTTTCTATGAAGGATTTGGGGGTAGAAAAAAAAATCCTTGGTATGAAGATTTTTAGAGATAGGAAAAACAAAAAATTGATGCTATCTCGGGCTAATTATGTTGAGAAGGTGTTGCAACATGTCTCTATGGAGAATGCTAAAGCTTTCAGCACACCTTTACTTGGTCATTTGAAGTTAACTAAGGAGAGGTGTCCAAAGACACAAGAAGAGGATTGTAAGATGTCCAAGGTACCCTATTCTTCAGCTATAGGAAGTTTGATGTAATCTATGGTATGTACTAGGCTAGATATTACACATGTAGTGGGAGTCGTTAGTAGGTATATGAGTCATCCAGAAATTTATCATCGGAATATTGTCAAATGGATTCTCAGATATTTGAGAGGAACATCTAATAAGTGTTTACACTTTGGAAGCTCTACTACTAATCTATAGGGCTATGTTGACTCAAATTGCATAAGGGATATTGATACTAGGTAGAGTACTATAGGTTATGTCTTTATTGTTGGTGGGGCAATCATGAGTTGAGTTTCTAGGTTAGAAAAGGTTAATACTTTATCTACTACAAAGGTAGAGTATGTAGCTACTATAGAGGCAACCAAGGAGATCATATGGCTTCAATTCTTCTTGGAAGAAGTGGGACACCCTCAGAGGGATAATTATTTATTTACAAATAGTCAAAGTGCCATTCATCTTGCAAAGAATTCAGCTCTGCATTCAAAGACCAAACACATCTAGTTGTGGTACCATTTCATTCAGTCAATTTTGGAGGATGGACAGTTAAAGCTAGATAAGATACATACAGATGAAAATCCATATGATATGTTTACAAAGGTAGTAATAGGGGAGAAGTTGAACTCCTCTTCTACTTCTGTTGGTCTTCTAGACTGAACATGACTAAAAGAATAGTAGAGTCTAGGGTGGTTTGATCCAATGGGAGCCCCATGTGGTAGTAGTATAGTTATAGGATCAGTCTCCAAGTGGGAGATTGTTGTTTAGTGTGGAGCTCAATTAGTCCCCAAGTGGGATATTGTTAGTTTGTTGTGATTGATTAGAAAAGTACTATACATATGGCTGACATGTTGTAACCCTAAAGAAACATAAAAATACTTGTATAAAAGGGCTTAGGGTTAGGGATTGTTTCAGTGTGGTGATGGAAAAATTGGTTCTTGTAGTGATCTTAAGCTATAAGTGATTATAGATTGTAATTAGGTTGTAATCATAGGATCATAATAATATTTGACTTTTTGTTTGGTGGATGTAGACCAAGGATTGGGTGAACCATGTTAAATCTTGGTGCCTTGTGTTCTTTTCTGTGTGATCTATTATTATTTTTTATTGTTTATATTTGCATTTAATTGTTATTTCTATCTATGGTTTAATACTAATAATTATTAGGATACAATTAAGAGTAATTATCCTAAATTCTATGTTGACTCCAATTTTGATTAAGCATGGCATTTCAGAAATACCTACATGGGAATCAAAGGATCTCTTAACCAAAGGTATTTTTAACTAATAGTAGAACACTCATTTTAATTTATTTAATTTATTAGCTGGTTTGAAGGCTTCATTACTCTATGTAGAGCTAAATAAGAGGTTTCTTTAAAGTAAATAATGATCCAAACACATTTTTCAAGGACCCCTCAAACAAGAACTAGCAAAGATTGAAACAAAGATATCTAAAGATTAGAAAATGATAAAGAGACTCTAGTCTTTCTTTGTGTACTTAAATAAATTATGATTATTGGCAACTAGGGTATGCCCCTTTTAATAATGTAATAAATAGGACTTTGGTCCTAGGCAAGACTAGAGGTTTACTTCTCCGTTCTTTCCTACCAGTGCTTGTTTGAATAGAGATATTCTATTGTTCTATTATTAATTTTATTATAATTAAGGCTTCGGCTATTTACTGATAAAAATAAAATAAAAATAAAAATACATCATAAATAATAAAATTTCTTTTCTCAAAAAGTTGGGGTACAAGGTCTTAAATGTGCTACTTTCACCTAGATAGGGTCATACAATCAATATTCAAGTATGCTAGTGTATCTCTAGAGTTTATCTATAGCACTAGAATTTAAAATTTACACTAGATTTTAATTATAACTTACCATAGTCCAATGCTAGTTCTAGTTTCATTATTAAGCATTATATTTCTAGGATCTATAGATCCAGTGTTATAGCTGTTGAGAAAACCTATAATGATAATTTTTTTCCCTAGGATATTTGAAACATTCTTAATATTTATAAGATAGAACGTGACAAAGCTTGATTTCAATAATATCATAATGAATTGAGCTAGAATAAATATTTTATCTTTTGAGCATAAGAAATTAATTATATCATTGCAGAATGTTCAATGTGGTGTTACTTCTTAAATGCTACAATATAACTCCATGGCAACAAAACATTACAATTATCTCCCATACTAGAATCATTTAGACTAAAACATATATTATACATAACGTGGACCCATCAATATAAGAGTTAAATAATAAATACATACAATACACATAGCATAAGCCCATCTAGGTAAGAGATTAACATTAAATGAAATTCCTTTACTAAAAACATGAACCATGATCTAATCTAGGAGAATGAGGACCATGGATATGGTAAAAAAATCCCTATTCTAAATCCACAATTAATTGAACATCGTCTATACCAATCAAAAACATCTAGTAATACATTGCCATAATGTCATGTGTATTCAAACTTCTCTACACCATGAGGAGATTTACATGTCACACAAAAAACCACATACCTTACAAATAGTCTAGGTCATAAGCCATTGCAATACATTTCCACACTAGATCACATTCTAATCAACATTATATCACTTTATCACAATATTTTTTAATAATAGGAATAGTTTTCAAAACAATAGGAAGGACAGAAATCATGACTAAAACCTATAAAGAATATAAATCTCATCTGCATATCTCCAACCATGATTTTTCAAGGATATGAACCTTCTAGACATGTTATAATTTAATAAATATCATATGCAGTTGTATCTTTTTATAAATCTTTTAGTTAACTAATAACATTAAGAAAATCAAGATATTACTTTTAAACCTAAAAAAAACTCCAAATAACTAAAAAAAATAAAAAAATTCAAAAACTCCAAAATACATACCCTTTTTCAATATTTTGAATGCATAGTCGTATTCCATTATTTTATAGCATTGAATGCATGTGTGTCATCCACTTGATCTATTGGTTAAGTACCACTAAGATGTTAAGGAAACAACGTTAATACTTATTGATGAACTTCTCTCTTCTAGACAATGACATATACCTAAAGAAGTCACTAATAGACTATTAGATGAAAGAATTTTAGAAAATCGAAACACATCAAGAACAAAATGTTTGATATTAACAAACATAAATATCTAAACATGTATTTACAATGGTTATAACATAAGATTTATTTTAAATCCAACTCCAAATTTTTATTAGCAATATTTATCAACCTTTATTTACTTAATATATCATGAAACATTATCATAATATCTATTTCAGTAGATTTAAACCTATTACTTGTCTTCTTGAGATAACATAAAATACCTTTGTAATTACTAAATAAATTTCTATTAGAATACTTTATCACATAGGACCCTTCATTATTCTTAAAAGAACTTTAAAAAGTGAAATTATCTTTAAAATGTAGATGATGGTAAAATCACCATTAAATTCTCATATATAAAAATATCTACAATCTGATATATTACTTGTTAATACCCATAAATGATAGAGATTTTTTTTATCATCATCACTTTAATATTTAGAAACGTGCTACTAGAATTGATTATCATCTCCTATTCATAGATAGGACCAATCTTGAGGGGAGAAATGTTGACATTGAGCATGACCTTGATGAATCATTAAAATTTCTCAAAGAAATGAAATAACTAAAAGGGATCCTGGATAATGATATCAAATGTATTGATACTAGATTGATGGAGAATGAAGAGAAAAAGGATTGAGGAGGCAATGATATAATTTCTTCTTTCAAAGACAAAATTAAGATAATGAAGGAAATCAAGGATTTCACTACCATTTCTAGCATGGAATCCATGTTAATCATATGAAGGGATAATATCAAGGCCCATGAAGGAAAATTAGATCATATTAGAAAATTGAAAGAGATTTAGAAGTTACAACTTAAACACATATGATTTCTACAACAAGAGGAATGATTGGATTCATGGTGGAATACAAGGAATGGAAGGAATAAGGTGGTGGTCTTAAACTATGAATCAAGATCAACAAACCAATACATCTTCTCCATCTAGAGATTAAATAAGAAATGAGGAACTTGGTATCTTTTAGTATTGTTGTAGGGTAAAAGCATAGATCTGTGTCACTGTTTGTGATACCAAAACCTATTTTGGTCAAATCTCATTTCTCTATCAAAACTCAATTTTTTTCAAAAACTAAAAATACCCTTTTATAGATCTCAAATTCAATATCATCATTATATAAAATTTTGAGTGTTTTTATTAGTTATAATATGTTATAATCTCAAAGTATTATAAGTCGATATTTCAACATTTCAGAAGATGCTCCCTCAAAAAAGGAAAAAAAATAGTAAATCATATCAAAAAAATTTAAAAATTATATTTATCTCTAGAGGAGAGAATCCTCTTCATGAATATGTAATTTTTTTTCAAGAAGGTATAGATTTCATAGGAAAGTTTTGACGAGAGGAAAAAATTGTTGGATTTTGATAAGGTCGAACTTGAGTACTTATAACAAAGAAAATATACATCAAAAATAATTATTTCTTTTTTTATTTGCACTAGCTATACATGTCATCTATAAGATATTTTCAAATCAGAACAAAAAAAGATGATTTGCATATACTTGTTTGACGAGAACTACACCCTATATTTTTCATAGTTAAAAAAGGGACTTCAAAATAAAATAAAATGAATAAATTCTTACTCAAAAAAATTATAAAAATTATAGGCATAAAATTCATCCAATTCTACACATTTCATCAGTTTACATCATCTTCATATTTTAAACACAAATACCATTTTTTTTGTCACTAATGTTGAACTATCACATTTCTTTGTAAAAGGTGACACAGGTTTGTGCTCTCTCTTTGTAGTTAGGTATAGTTTTTTTCTAAGTCATTCTTAAGATTCTAGGTAGTTTAGCAACTCTAGCATGAGTTAGTTTTTTAAAATGAATCATGGCCTTGCATGGATATTTAAGTTTATTTCAAAGAACTTAAGAGGGGTGATTCTCTATTTTTACATAATAATTACGTTTGATGTTTTTCTCTGGACCTTATTAAGACTTGATATGTTGCTACACACATGCGCGCGCGTGTGCGCGCGCACACACACACACACATCTTATGGTTTTATATCTGAATTACCTGAATATTGGATCTTGTGGTTTAAAAGTGTAGGTTGTTCAATTTTATATAGAAATGAATGATATCTGAAGGTGATTTTTGAAGGTTATTTTTATTTCATTATATGGGATTTCATTATCTAGATTCATAGATAAAATTCATTTAAGTTAGTTGAATTTATGATTTCATTGTGATAATTTGCTATGCGACTTATTATTGTACTAAAATTTTAAAGATTCTTTAATCTTCATTCTATTTTCATATTTATGAGTTGAATGTTACTTCCTTATGCTTTCTGGTTAAAAGTATCATTTTGGAACATTCTTTTTATAATAAATGCTAACTATAGAATCTTTGAAGTAAGGAAGATTCACCTTATAAATGTAGAGAGCTTACTAGGAAGGAATCTCATTTCTTACTGCACTAACCTTTTCTTGATATGGGGATAGAGTTGTAAATTGATTAATATATATAAGAGGGAAAAATTGTTCACTAACACTCAAGAAATTTCTAATTTCACTTATTTCTCATCTAATGCTTATATTTTGTAGTAATTTTCTTATATGATTTTTTGAATTTTCACCATGTAATGTCAAAATTGACACACTCTGACCAAAATTTGAATGAACGCTTTTATTGAAAGTAGAAAATATTATCAAAGATGCAAAAACATGTTAAATTTCTACAAGTATGTATCCAAAATTGTAATTGAAAGATAATGACATAAGGACAAAAGTTGATGAGACTAGTCTTAGAATTACTATAAATAAGGTAGCACTAGATGAAGACCATATCATCATAGGGGGGGGGTGAGAAGAAAGAATTTACAAGAGAATAAAAAAATTCAAGGAATGGTGAGGTCATAACCCACAATTATTTTCACACAAAATAACATGATACAAAGGTACAATGAATGAATTAATCAACTCGTATCCATCCCAAGATAAACTGGATAGTCACTCTCAATTCCTACAAAATTTGGTAATAATTTGATAGAATAATTATGATCTATCACTTTTAAACTAATAAAAAACCATAAATTTATAGAGAAAGGAGTAGGATTAGGGTATGAATTGACCTATAATTAGCACAATAATGAACTTAGGAAAAATATGAATAGTAGTAAAAAATGCACAATAGATTTTTTTAATGAGGAATTACAACCTTCCACCAAATAGAATGATGACATGTTTCTTACAAGAAATTATATATACCTCCCAAAGAAAACATATGTTATAATAGAACTTTATGTATAAGACTTACAAATAAAAAGATAATATAGAATATAAAATCTTGAACCCAATGGGGAATTTTTTTCCATAAGGTTTCTAGTTATGAAAAATTTAAATACATAAAAAACAATAAGATTTTTTATTATTTAAAAATTGGGGATAGGAGGCCTTAAATGTGGCACTCTCACCTAGATAGGGAGATAGAATCAATACTCAAGTATGCTAGTCGATCTATAGAGTTCAAATATAGTGCAGAATTCAAAGTTTGCACTAGAGTTCAACTCTAAATTAATAGAGTTCAATTCTAGTTCTAGATTATCAATACTCAAGTATAGTAGTCTATCCATAGAGTTCAAATATAGTGTTAGAATTCAAAGTTTGCACTAGAGTTCAATTCTAACTTAGTAGAGTTTAATTCTAGTTCTAGATTAATTTTGAAGTCTTGTATTTCTAGGATAGATCTAGTATTATAGCTACTAAGAAAACCTATGATAGTGTTTTTCCCTAGGATTTTGAAACATTCTTAAACTTTATAAGATATAACATGACAAAAATTGATCCCAATGCTTGAAAAATGACTTGAGTCAAAATAAATTATTTATCTCTTAAACATAAAATTTTTATGATATGTATGGGAGAATGTTTAATGTGGTATTACTTCTTCCATCCTTCGATATAGCTACATAGAAACAAAACATTATGTGGAGGCATCTAGATAAGTGATAAATAATAAATACATACATGACACATAGTGGTAGCTCATCTGAGTAAGAGATAACCATTAAATGAAATACCTTGACCAAAAACATTGAGCATTGTCCAATATAGGAGAATGAAGAACCATGTATATGGTACACAAATCCCTATCCTAAATTATTTATTTTGAATAGAACAACTTCTTTACTACTCTCAAATATCTAGTAAGACATTGTTATAATGCCATGTGTATTCAAACCACTATGCAACATGATGAGATATACATGTCATACCAAAATACTTATCTCTTACAAATTGTTTAGGTCACAAGCCATTTCAAAAAGTAGATCACATTCTAATCAACACTATATATATATCACTTTATAACATTATTTTTTGAACACTAGGAATTGTTTTCAAAATAATAGGAAAGACCACAATCATGACCAAAACCTATATAGAATACAAATATTATTTACATATCTCCAACCTTGATTTCTTAAGCATTTGAACCTTCTAAAAAAATTATATTTGAATAAATATAATATAAAACTATATCTTTATATAACTCCATGAGTTAACCAATAATATGAAGAAAAAATCAATAACTTTTAAATCTCAAAAAATAACTCCAAACGACTGATTAATTTTTATCACAAAATTTTTAAAAACATACCTTTCTTTTAATATTTCAGATACATATTTTTCTTCTATTATTTTGTATCCTTGCATACAATTTGTTTTGTCCACTTGATCTATTGGTTAAGTACCTCTAAGATACCAAGGAAACAATGATAATGCTTATGGATGAAATTCTCTCTTCTAGACAATGTCATATACCTACACATGTTTAGAAATTGACTTCTAGACAAAAAAAGTTTTAGAAAATCAAAACACATCATAATTAGGATGTTTGATATCAGTTAAAATCAATATCTAAACATGCATTTTCAATGTTTCTAACAAAGGATTCATTTGAAATCCAACTCCAATTTTTCACTACACATATTTATCAACATTTATATACTTAATATATCATGCAAATTTGTCAAAATATCTACTTCAATATATTTTAACCTACTAATTGTCTTCTTGAGAAAACCTAAAATTCTGTTGTAAATACTAAATAAACTTTAATTAGAATCCTTTCTCACATAGGACTCTTCATTATGCTTAAAAGAACTTTTAAAAAAAATTAACTTAAAAATGTTAATGAAATCACCATTAAATTCTCATAAATGGAAATATCTACAATCTAAAATATCACTTATTAGTGCCCATAAATAATAGAGAGAGTTTCAATCATCATCACTTTAATATTTATAAACCTTATGCTCTCAATTTTGTAAAGGGAAAATTTGCCATCCTTCCTAACAATCCCAATGGACACATGAAAATGACCTATGATGTGAGGATTCTTGGGACTTGATAATTCCATATGTGAAAGTATCCCATAATATCTTGACACCTAGATTAATTTACACATCAATTTTAATTGTTCTTTAAATAGTTGATGTAACTCAATCATTTGATCATATAATAAGATTGGATTATATAATCAAATTTAATATTGACACTTGGAAGGTAGTTAAGTGATGCTCATGATGGGAACATTATAATATATACCATAATCATGAGTTTTAACATGGGCCAATAAAATGATCATGTGTTAAAAAAGATTTTTGCAAAAGAACATCAGATATCAAGCCAAATGCATTGAACACAATTTTTTGGGCTTCACGCATTTTTGAAAAGAATTAAAAATAATCCCACCACAACAAAATTGAGTGTGATACAACTAGGTTTCAACATCTAGATATTAGCATATACGATTCTAGATCCAACTATTTAATGTCTTAAGTTATTTTTTAATGCACATGCTTTATTTTAGAAAAAATAATAATATTACTAGCACATAGTAAGCCAACAAATAGATGTATATAAAAATAATAAAGTAAACTTAATTAATTTTAACTATGGTAAGAAATAGCTCAATGAATGATAAAAAAGGTAAAGTCAAAATTCTAATATAGGGTTATTGTTTGTAGATTAGGGAAAGTAATAACATTTAATATATTCAATATAAAATCCTAAAGATTTAGTAGGTTATAGCACACAACTCATGAAATTTTTGTTGTAAATAGGAAATACTAAGCAGGTAGAATGAAATAATGTACTTCTTAATTTTACAAGGATATCCTAGCCTGAGTTTCTAATCCACCATTTTTAGTATTTTTTATTACTTCATTTATTTCTTAAAACTCATATTTTTTGAGCATTTTCATCTCATCCTTATTTTTGTCTCAACTGCCAAAGTTTTCCTTACATGAATTATGTTGAACCCTCCAAACATATTGTGTTTTCCTAGGCATATAACATTGAATGTGTTGTGAAATGCTAATGATCAAGTCTTTGAACCTATTTGAACCACTTTGTACCAAGATTAAATGGAGTTCAAACCAGTTCCATCAAAGGATTGGACAAACAATTGTTTTGCAGGCACAACCTATCAAATATGTCATAGAATACATCCAAACCACTTTGAACTACTTTCGACCAAGGTTCGAAGAGGTTCAAATGAGTTCCAACATTGAAAATAGACACTGAGAGGTAAACTCAATGATTTATATGACAATTTTCTCTAAATTCTGAAACAGTGACATCTTGGTTATGATGTAAAATTCCACTTGAAATTAGTACCACATAGTACAGATGGTGAGTTGGTGGCATAAGTGGGAAAGAAAAATCTTCTAGTGAAAAATAAATCTAAATTTTTAAAAGGATGTTAATGATGATTGAGACACTTTCCTCAAGTGAACATTTAATAAAAGGACATCATGATTTCTTGAAGTATGTATACTGCCCCAAAATAATCTCACCACTAAGGCTTAGATATTTAGTAGTACTTTCTCTAGTATGTAAATCATTCTAAAAGCTAGTCTGAGATTATTTTCACTCTTATCTATAATGTTTAAAGTAAAGAAACCAATGGAGAATAGGAAGGAAGTGTTTCGGGTTTCAACTATTTGCGGGTGAGGGTTGTAAGCTTTTCTTTTGATGCCTATTTTATGTCATTTTTCTTCAAGAAGGAAGAATTTGGAAAGTTATTATTCTTATTTTTAGTATGAGGACTGCTATGCATTTCTTTAGACATACTTCTAGTTTGAATGCCAACAAGCCATAATTTCTAATACAAATTTAATGGGAATCAACATTGAGAAGTTACAAGAAAGGTTTTTGGAACTAGCAGAAGTTAAAGGATATCTCAATGTTTTAAAAAGTGGGCTCCTTGAAGCTACCACTTTTCCTCCTAAATTACAAAGTCCATAATTACTTCAATACTATATTGACTATTATGATGTCAAATCTAAGAGCATACTAAATAAAAATGGTGAACCCATTCTATCTATTACCTAAGAGACCATTCCATCTATTCTAAAATTAGTTGTGTCATCTTTTTTTGTTTTCCCCACTCAATGCTTGGTCCAATTCCAAGAAGACCCTCCAAAGAATTGTAACTAGATAGCTAGAAAGTGGATGGAGACATTAAAGGAGGTTCAAGCCTACCTTAGATACTAACTAAGGATCACATGAAGCCTGATATATATGATTTAATGGTTTTGTTGCACAGAGATAAAGGTTCAACTGAAGTCCTTATTTTTGAATAATAGATGTTTCATTACATAGATATCATTGTAACTAGTGAATAATTCCTTTATTGGGTTGAGTTGATAGCCAGTTCACTAAGAAACGAGCTCAATCATTCAAAAGCCATGAGTCAGGAATTCTATATGTCATCCTATTTAACCTATTGTCTTCCATGCATGTGTAATCTCAACATAATTCCTCATGAACCATGGAGTGAAGATATCATAGTGCATTGATACTATCCTCCTTTGAGAAGAGATAGGTTGTTGGAAGATTTAAGGAAAGTGCATGATGTTTTCCTAGAAAATGTACATCTCAACCCCACTAGGACCCCAATGTAGAGAATGTCTCCAAAGGCCTAGAATTTAGTTCAGAGCTATGGGAGTTTCTTCATTCAATTCCCTAGGTTCACCTACATAAGAATAAGGGATTTTGAGGAGAAACCCATCAAGTTGCCAAGATATGTTGTGTGTTGTTTCATTCTTTCCAAAGTATATAGGCAAATGTTTTTTGTGCTCAAAGATAATCTCCCTAAGGAAAAATGGGAATCCATCTTCCCCATTAAACTTGGTTCTCTAGCTTGCAATACAATGATCAATGCTTCAGCAATTAGGAATGATTTGTTGAACTTCAATTTGGGGTTTTATCATGGAAGAAGGAATTTTGATAATAAAAACTTTTTGAAACTGGTACTTGGCATAGGGGACTGGATTTAGTCAGTACCTCACCTTGAAGACTTGTGGGAACACTATAATAGTGAGAAAGAAGTCATGAAAAGAGACCATTTAAGGTTGACATTTCCTCAAATCATGATGCTAAAATTGAAACTCAAAATAGAAGGGTGTGTTGAACACAATTTGTTGAAGATCTAATTGAAAAGATCATTATTGAAGAAGGGAGGTTGTTGCAAAGAGGTAAATTGTTGATAAAGGATGTTTTCAATCATTATTTTGTCACTGATGTCAAACCTGCTATTTATCAGAATGAAAATTGCTTATAAGATGCAAGTACTATCACTTAGTTAATTGATGAAGAGGAATTAATCAATAAGATGTAACAAATCCACATAAGGGAAAGGTTGAGTTATGATTTTGTAATGAAGTACAAGGATTAGTTAAGACAATGATAAAATGATTCTTTGATAATACAGTTGAAGGTACAAAGGTTGGCTACACTTAGAAACTTTAGAAGAATAATTTGTGACAAAGTTGTTTGCAAAGCTTGATTAAATCCATTAGTGGGTGCCAAGCAAGCTAGTTCGTGCCAATCAAATTATCAGTAAGTGCCGAGAAAATCCAAAATCTAGTGTCTGCTGAGTGAGATAGAAGGTGCCAAGAAAAGTTTAGGTGCTGAGCAAGATAGAAATCTAATAGGTGTCAAGCATAAGTAAAACTTAATTGATGCCAAGTGAATCCATAGTACGTGCCCACCATCAAAAAGTCAATAGTGCCAAGTTGTTGCATTATTTGAAAAGTCAAAGATTCGCTAGATTTGAGCCAACAAGTTCATTACCTTCAAGTTTGTGAACCAGACAAAAGATAAGGATGATGAGCTCGTGGCACAGAATTTTAGGTTAATCATTTTTAGGCAAATACAAGTAGATTCTACATGATGTTTCTAGAAGAAACAAGATTAAGGGTAGATTCATTGAATCTTACCATATCCATTTGAACCAAAAATAAGAGAAGGAAGATTATAGAAGAAAAAATTATTCCCAACTTCTATTTAAGGAGTTATAGGTCAATAAATAAGAGTGGTTGAAGAGAGTGTGTGGTGTCAAGGAGAAGGCGTCGAGAGGGAGGAACAAAGTATAGAGGCTTTGCTTTGATAGGTGACCATAGAAGAGATTAAATTAGCACAATGAGCATGCAGACTCAAGGTAATGAAGCTTGAATGGAGGACAAGTTTTCAGAGCTATAGAGACTGAAAGACATGCAAATTTGTGAGCTGAATTTAGATATGAAATCTGCAAGTTATGTTGTAAGTTGTATCAGATCAAAAGCCCTTATTGTTACTCACTAGCAATTGTATGAGTTATGATAAAATTCTATGGACTTAGGTTGTTTTAACAACCATTTTGTAAATCATTTAATAGGGTGACATTCCATGTGAATGTTCTAAAGTCCTTTAACCAGGCCCACTTCTAATAGGGTGGTTGAAATCCTTTAACTAGGTCACATTTAATAGTGTGTTGTAACCTTTAATAGGGTAGGCCTTTCATAGGGCATCACTTCAAAAGAGTGAGAATTGAGTAGCATGTTACTGGTGGTTTTTTTCAAATTTGGTTTCCATCTAAATTGCTATGTTATGTGTTGAATTTTTATGTCTTATTCTTGCACATTGATTTTTCAATAACTTGCTAAGATGTATGTTTAGCTTGGATGCACAATTAGATTAAATGAGCACACTATACTTAGTAAAAAAGTCTTATCAGGACATTTGGACCTTGAATAACTAATTCTCCCCCCCCCCCCCATCTCATTTATTCTAAAGCATCTCTAACAATTGGTAATAGAACCATCTACTAATTTGGTTTAAAGGTACTAGAAGCAAAAAAGATCAAGATGTCCAAGAGAGAAGTTCCCAAGCTCAACAAAGAGAACTTCATTGCATGGCAAAGTTTAATGAATTTGCACCTTGGATCAATAGGTGATCATGCACAAACCTCAATTGAAGTGGAACATGTTGATCCAGCTAGTGTTTCTACTATAGAAGATATGAAGAAAATGAAGGAGCATAATTAGACAATGTTGGAAATTGCCTCTGCCCTCAACTATGTTGAATTTGATGACATCAAGGGATGTAACTCTACATTAAAGATGTGGAAAGCATTGACTAATATTTATGGAGGAGATCAAAATGTCCAAAGAACAAAAGAGAAATCCTCAAAGGAAAGTTTGATGACATAAGAATGGAGGAAGGTGAGAACATTGCTCAATATGCCTCTAGAATAAAGGAAGTAGTAAGTGCAATAAGAAGTTTGGGTGGTCATTTAGATGATGGAACTTTCAATAGAAAATTCTTAAGAACCTTGCTCCCCATATATGCTATTAGAGTTTCAGCCATCCAAGAGTTAAGATACATACTAGGAAACAAGCTAACTCTTGAAGTTATAGTGGGAAGGCTTACTGCATTTGAGTTATCCAACTTTAATAACTATACACCTGAGAATCTTGAATCTTCTTTCAAGGCTAGGCTATTGTTGAAAGACATTGAAGAGGTGAAACCAAAGAAGAATAAAAAGATAAAATATGCATCCAATGATAGTAGCACAAATGAAGAAGATGTGGAACAATTGGAAGCACTATTGGCTAGAAGATTTAATAGAGGCAAGGGTAAATTCAAAGGTAAGCTCCCTATCATTTGTTTTAATTGCAATGAAGTAGGACATATTGCTGCAAGATGCACACAGAAAAAGAACAATAGAGAAGGTAAGAAGTACAAGAACAAAAGAGAAGATGATAGTAAAGATTACAAAGACAAAGGCAAAAAGTGCTACATTGTTGAAGAAGAGGATTCTGTTGAAAATGATGATGAAGTAGTCTATGTAGCTATAAAGGATGAGTTAGATGAATATGAGGCAACAACACAGGTAACTTGTGTAAACAAGAATGACAGGTGGATCATAGACAGTGGGTGCTCACATTACATGACAGGAGATAAAAGTAAGTTTGTTACATTTACTCAGTAAGATAGAAATAGTGTTAGATTTGGAAATGATGCTCCATGTCTAATCAAAGGAAAAGATTCCACTAAGATTACAGAGAAAATTTTATGTGATAATACATATTATGTTGAAGGATTAAACTACAATCTACTGAGTGTGTCACAGTTAGGCAATGTAGGTTGCAAAGTAGAATTTGGAAATAAAACTGCCAAAATCTATGACACTAATGGAAATCTGATAGGAAAAAGAGACCAAACTAGGAGTAATTTGTTTTACCTAGATATGGAATATGCAGCTTGCCTTGTTGTTAGATTTGATGATGTGTAGCTATGGCATAAAAGGCTATGTCATATCAACTTTGATAATCTGATTAACATTAGCAAAATCAAGAAAGTTAGAGGTTTACCTAAACTGAAGAAGCTTAACAACACAATGTGCAAATAATGTCAGCTAGGAAAAATGACCAAGTCAAGTTTACAAAGTAAAACCTACACTTCCAATGAAGTACTAGAGTTAGTGCATACTAGTTTATGTGGCCCAATAGAAGTGCAAAGCTACAAAGGAGACAGATATATAATACTATTTGTAGATGACTACTCTAGGATGATGACTGTCATGTTCTTAAAGAAAAAATCTAATACATTTCAAATGTTTAAGTGGTATTTGGCTAGGGTTAAGAAAGAAATAGGAAAGAGTCTGAAGTGCCTAAGATCAAATAAAGGAGGAAAGTTCACATCAAAAGAATTTGAGACATTTTGCAATGTTAAAGGAATTAAAAGACAAACATCAACACATAGAACTCCCCCACAGAATGACATTGTAGAAAGGAGGAATAGATCAGTGATAGACCATGCTAGAAGATTAATGATGGAGAAGAATATTGCTCTAAAATATTAGAGAGAAGCTATAATTACAGCTATCTACACCCTGAATCGAGTATAAATCAAGAAAGGTACAAATGCAATACCTTTTGAATTATGGTATGGTCATTCACCCAATGTAAAACATTTGAAAGTATTTGGTTGTAAATGTTATATTCTTAAAGATTCTAGAAATGAAAAGTTTGATGCAAAGAGTGATGAAGGCATATTCCTTGGATACTCCACTAGAAGTAAAGCATATAAGTGTTTGAATACTAACATTAACAAAATTGTGGAGAGTGCAAATGTAAATTTTGATGAGCGCGTAGAAATTTGAGATGATGAATCCATCAAGAAACCAGAAGAGTATATATCCTTTGTATACTTCTATGAAGGAATGCATGTTGAAGAAGAAGCTACCAATCAAGTTGGGAATAACAACAAGTTTCAGTATTAGCCAACTCACAGCCAGTGAATGTCAAGTTGCGTTTAGAAGCTAAGTTATAGAATGAAGATAATGCATATTTTGATTTTGAAATAAGTACACATGAAAGAGATGCTAAAATACCAGAAAGAGTTATGAACAGTGACTCTGAAGCTAAAAGACCAAACACAAAAATAAGGAAGGAGCCAAGGCTATCCAAGTATGTGAGAAAACATCACCCTATAGAAAAAATTATTGGTAACAAGGGAGGCAAACCTATGACAAGGAACATAGTAAGAAATGAATAATGTCTACCGAGTAAGATTGAACCCAAAATAGTGAAAGATGCACTATATGATGACAATCGGTGTAAAGCTATGGAAGAGGAGATTGATTAGATAGAGAAGAAAAAAACCTAGACTTTAGTTCCAAGACCAATTGATAAGAATGCGATTAGTACCAAGTGGGTATTTAGGAAAAAGCTAGATGAGAATGGTGAGATTATAAGAAATAAGGCCAAACTAGTTTGTAAAGGTTATGTACAAGAAGAAGGACAAACTACGGGGAAACATTTTCCCTTGTTGCAAGCATGGAAGGAGTAAGAACTCTACTTGCATATGCTTCTTATAAAGAATTTAAAGTCTACCAAATGGATGTAAAGTCTACTTTTCTAAATGGTATACTAGAAGAGCAAGTCTACATAGAACAACTAGAGGGATTTGTTGATGACAAAAACAAGTTGCAATAAAGCACTCTATGGTTTGAAACAAGCACCTAGAGCATGGTATGAGAGACTTCACAAATATCTTGTAAAGATAGGATTTGAGAGAACATATGATAACAATAGCTTGTATATCAAGGCAGAAAAAGGTAAAGATATTCTGAAATCTAAAATCTTTGTTGATGATATAATATTTGGAGGAAAAGATGCACTATGCAAAGATTTTTCTAATTAGATGAAACATGAGTTTGAGATATCAATGTTTGGGGAAATCAAATTCTTTATTGGATTGCAAGTATATCAACTAAAACATGGAATATTTGTGACCCAATCAAAATATATCAAGGAGATACTCAAGACATTTGGCTTAGAGGATTCAAAACTAGTTAGTACACCAATAGTAACAAGACATAAGTTATCCAAGAATGATGAGTCAGCTGAAGTAAATCAGACAATGTATAGATCAATGATTGGAAAGTTGCAATATGTTGTACATAGTAGACCAGACATTGCATTATCTATTGGAATAGTGGCAAGATTTTCTGCAAACCCAAGAGAAAATCATCTTATGGTAGTAAAAAGAATAATGAGGTACCTAAAAGGAACAGATGACTTTGGCTTATACTACAAGAGGAGTGAAAAGTTTGAGTTGAATGCCTACACTGATGCAAATTGGGGAGGTAATATAGATGATAGAAAAAGCACCAGTGGAGGATCACTCTTCTTAGGTAAAAGATTAGTCACTTGGACTAGTAAAAAGAAAAGTTGTACTTCACAATCCACTGCTGAAGCTGAGTATGTTGTTGCTGCTATCAACTACACCAATATTGTATGGATTAAACGCTTATTGAAAGGTATGAAGGAAGAGGTAACTAACCCTATGATACTCTACTATGATAATACAATTCCCATCAACATATCAAAGAATCCTATGATGCATGCCAAAACAAAGCACATTGCAATTAAGTATCACTATGTAAGAGAACCGGTGGGAGAAAAACAAGTAAAGAGGAATATGTCAACTCAAAGGAACAAATTGCTAACATCTTCACAAGAGCATTACCTAAAGGTGCATTTGACTATCTTGGAGGTAAGTTAGCGGTGTTACCCTATCCACGGTTGTTTGAGTAATAGCAAGATTTCCCTACATCAAGTAAGTTGATTACTGAAATGATATAAATTAAAGCAGAGGATACTTAGTTTAGGTTTTGTCTGAAGTGATTAAAGTACTAAAATTCCAAACAAATCAAAAGCAAGGTGATAGAGGGAGAAATTGGAGTTACTACAATTGCTACATTTGCATAACAAGATGATGAAATAATATATCTTCAGCATTGTTGTCAAAGAGGGAGAAATAGCTAAACTGATCAAATCTCTTATAAAAAAGTTACAAAAAAGAGTGAGAAATAGCAGAAACTGATCAAATCTATAGGATCAAATGTGTAAAGGGAGAGTAGTAGAAAACAAGAGGAAAAGGAAATAGCAGTTAAGAGGAAGAAAACAACATAGACAAGAATCAGCCAAGATAACAAATTAGAGAGGGAGCAAAACAAAAAAAAGGAAGAAAAAGATAGTGTATCAGAAAAAGAGATATCCCTAATATTTTAAGAGAGGGAGTTACTTATAAAATTTAGAGGGAGTTATAAGAAATTCAAAGTTGCTGATAGAATGAACAATTTTGGATTTTTGGCATTTGACTTACTGTTATTAACCTATTTAGCATTTTGATAACTTGGGTGATCAGTTTGGTTTGCCATCAATGCCAAAGAGGGAGATTGTTGAAGATCTGATTGAAAAGAACATTATTGGAGAAGGGAGATTGTTGCAAAGAGGAAGATTGTTGATAAAGAATGTTTTCAATCCTTGGTTTTTTCACTAATGTCAAACCTGCTATTTGTTGGAATAAAAATTGCTTATAAGATCCAAGTACTATCA
The DNA here is from genome assembly GCA_028749045.1 of Cupressus sempervirens. Lineage (NCBI taxonomy): Eukaryota > Viridiplantae > Streptophyta > Pinopsida > Cupressales > Cupressaceae > Cupressus > Cupressus sempervirens. The sequence goes on from CM053788.1 coordinate 33,898,259, forward strand.
CTTAGTTGATTGGTGAAGAGGAGTTAATCAATAAGATGTAACAAAGGCACCTGAGGGAAAGATTGAGCTATGGTTTTGTAATGAAGTACAAGGATCAGTTAAGACAATGATAAAATGATGTTATTATAATACACTTGAAGGTATGAAGGTTTGCTACACTTAGAAAATTTAGAAGAATAAGTTGTAAAAAAACTGTCTGCAAAGCTGGATTAAATTTATTAGTGGGTGCCGAGCATATTATTAGTAAGTGTCAAGGAAATAAAAAATCTAGTGTGTGCCGAGTAAGATAGAAGGTGCTGAGCAAAGTTCAAGTGCCAAGCTAGACATAAATGTAATAGATGTCGAGCATTAGTAAAACTTATTTGATACCTAGTGAATCCATATTAGGTTTCAAGCATCAGTAAAACATAGTTGGTGCCAAGTAACACAGTAGGTGTTGAGCATTAGAAAGTCAATAGTGAGAGCCACTGCATTATTTGAAAAGTCAAAGATTCACCAAATCTGAGCTGACAAGTTTGTGAACTAAATGGAAGATAAGGATGATGAGCTAGTGGTATAGAATTTTACATTAATCATTTTAGGTGAGTATAGCTGGATTCTACATGATGTTTCTAGAAGAAACAAGATTAAGGGTAGATTCTACCTAATCCATTCAAACAAAAATAAGAGCATGAAGATTAGAGCGGAGAAAGTATTCCAAACTTCTATTTAAGGAGTTATAGATCAAGAAGAAAGAGTGGTTGAAGAGAGTGTGTGGTGTCAAGGAGAAGGCATCAAGAGGGAGGAACAAAGTACAGAGACTCTACTTTGATAGGTGATCATAGAGGAGATTGCATTGGCACAGTGAGCATGGAGACTCAAGGAGATAAAGCTTGAATGGAGGACAAGCTGTCAAAGCTACAGAGACTGAAAGCTAGGCAAATTTGTGAGCTGAATTGAGATCTAAAATCTACAAGTTATGTTGTGAGTTGTATCCTATCAAAAGCCCTTATTGTTACTCTCTAGCAATTGTATCAGTTAGGGTAAAATCCTTTGGAATTAGGTTGGTTTAACAACCATTTTTTAAATCCTTTAATAGGGTGACATTCCATGTGAATTTTCTAAAGTCCTTTAACCAAGCTCAATTTTAATAGGGTGGTTGAAATCCTTTAACTAGGTCACATTTAATAGTGTGTTGTAGCCTTTAATAGTTCAGGCCTTTCATAGGGCATCAATTTGGAGGAGTGAGAATTGAGTAACATGTTACTGGTGGTATTTCCTAAATTAGGTTTCCATGTAAATCACTATGTTATGTGTTGATTTTTGGTGTCTTATTCCTGCATGTTGGTTTTTCAATAACTTGACAAGTTTTATGTGAATAGCTTGGATGCATGGCTAGTTTAAATGGGCACACTATACTTAGTGAAAAAGTCTTATCGAAACATTTGGACCTTGAATCACTGATTCAACACCCCCCCCCCCCGGCCATCCCTTCTTAATTATTGTAAAGCATCTCTAACATAGTTCAGAAGTCATCAAACCAAGATGTAAGGAAGAAATTGAATAGGTCCTCCCTGAAATTGACTAGGATAGAAATGGGAGAGAAGACATTAATTTTAGGTCTAGATCCATACTAGAATGCATAGACAATTGGTTGTGTGAGAAAATGATCAAATCAACCATTTCAATGCAAATTTAAAACCCTACAAAAGTTGTTTCTTTCTCTAAATCTTCAACTTCTAACATTCCCCTTGTATCCAATGATGTAGGAAGTATTTCCACATCTAAGAAGAAAAAGATAGTGGCCCTACCTAAATTGAAAACCAAGGCACCACCAGTTCATTTAATGGCTCCTAGAATGAGATCTAAAACTAGGTCTATAACACTAATTCAAGCAAAAGTTCAAGAACCCAATTTTATGGATTTAGAACTAGATAAGGAAGAAAACCTTATAATAATGGAAAATCAAGAGATGAACATAGAAGTAGTGGGCAACACAAATATGATTCAACTAGGCTTCATGACACCTTCTAAACAGTGCGAAGGGGTGACATTTGCAAGCATTATTCCTCCTTGGTTGTCTAGTTCAATGAACAAAAAACATCACTTAAAGCTTCATGTCTCTTGCTAGTCAAGGACATAGTCACTAAATATGCCACTTGCACTCTTAAAAACAAGAAGGAGAAAAATAATTCTCACCTACCTAAGGATCCTACTGTAGGAAAAGTGACCACCGAGATTACCACTTATACATAGAAAGAAGGCGTACATGAAGTGAAAGATGAAGATTTTGAGGTCACATCCATGGACTTGGGAATCCTTAGCTAGGATACTGGTAATCATATTTTTGTATTTTTGGCTAATCATATGCTAAATCAGTTTGAGAAAAAAAGCTAGTAAAAGATGGAACTAAAGCAATTGGTCTTCATTATGGTTGAATATATTGAATCCTTGATGAAAGTTAGCACACTCCCCTGATTTAGTCTACCCAAACAGTTAACCCCATTTATTTTGACAACCAACAATTATTCAAGAAAATACAAAATTGAAATTTCTTCTTAGAAGCAATGAATAGTTGGATTGGGTCTTTTGTAGAAGAAGGAAGTAAGTTTGTTCTGGAATTAATTGTTACATATATAGAAGGGGAGGTGTTTCTTTGAGAAATTCAACCCTTATACCTATGTGGGAAGTAGACAAGGCTTGATATTGGAAAATATTTCTTTAGGTACAAGAAGTCAAGAAGTACAGAGTGATGAACTTACTTAAAATCCCATGAAAATTGTAGATCCTTGCATGCTCTTTATATGGAAAATAAATATGAATTGGAAAAATTCCTTATTCAAAGCCACCTTCGAAGAAATATGAGAAATTGAGAATTAAATCAACGGAATGGATAAGGAGGTCCTAAAATACATGAAGATAATCAATCCCACTATTATTTTATAGTTCAAGGATGGAAATGTAGATTTAGAGACTTTCATAAAAAAATTCAAAGACACCATGTTTGAGATCGGAGATTGCAGTTACTCAACTCCTTAAGGTTTTAACATGATGGCTAATGTGGATTCTATCCCATACCTAAATCTAGAACATTTACATGGGTAGAGAAAAATAATTAAAGAACTCAAGTGACAAAGGACACCTGCAGGATGAAGTTACAAAGTCTAAAGAATCCACATTCTCCTGTAATCCAAGAGTTTGTGAGTGCTTTTAGAAGCTAGAAGATGGTTAAGAGGGCCACAATAGGGGAGGATGAGCTTGATGAAGTAGATTAGTTACATGGAAATTCTCTTTTTGAAATCTTTTATTTCAAAGACTATTTTAATTAGTCAATTTTCATAACCTCTTTGTAACCAAGATGTTTAAGTTTTCATGGAGGCCTCTCATAACTTGATACTATATATGTTGGAGCATAAGACTATTCAAGCATTAGATTTTAGAAATAAAAATATAGTTTAATAGTATCTTTATGGTATTTTCTTTTTGCAATCATTTGGAAAGGAAATTTTTGATAATCTAAATGTTCATTTTGAGACTTTGAGCTCAAAGACTTGCATATATATATCTTTGAATATATAGCATTGTTTGAACCTTTGTGTTTGAACTTGGGTATAATAGTTACTTTGTTGGTTGTTATATCAATTGCTTTGTGATATTGATTTTTGTTCATCTCAAGTTATCATTCTTTTGGTATATTACTTAATGTCTTTCAAATTTCTTTGTTTTTAACGTATTGTGTGATTTTGGGGAAACTTCTTCTTTCTCAATTTTCTCAAATCTTTTGTAAATTCCAAATTCTTCCTCAATGTGTAAGAGTATGTGAGAAATCCTTAAGTACTTTCACGTAAAAGTATGCATGTATGTGTGTTTTTCCTTAAAGTATAAATTTATTGAAAATCTATCAAGAGGGAGTTGTACCACTGATAATTCAGAGGGAAATGATTAATATACATTTACCCAACTATCTTATTTCAAGTTTATAAAGGGAAGAAAAATATGTTTACCAAAAGATTTTTGGTGACTCTACTCGGGAAGTCTTAGGAAAAAAACTAAACCCTTCAAATTGATAATGAATTATAATGGTTCTTCTACATAATGATATTTTTCTTATTTTAGAACTAGGTTTAGGTTTTGTAAATATATAAGAAGATATAATCTCATACCTCACTTCTATTTCCTAGAAGTATTGACAAAGTAATCAACAATTTCAACAAGTCCTTAGAATCTTAGAAAAGGAAGAAGAACGAGCTGAGAATTTAAGAGGGTTTACTTGCAATTTAAGAAGTGACAGTGGTGGATAGAATTTCCCTAACCCTGGAAAAACCTTGAACCTACTAAGAATGTTTAAATGTAGTTGATAAAATATTAGAGTGAGGTGAGAGAGACAAAAGTGTAGTTGATGAGAATTTTGATCCTTTTAAAAATCTGAACTTGCTTCCTAATTTTGACAAAAATGAGAAAAAAAGACTAAATCTTGTAGTAGACCTACTTCCTTCTACTATCTCAGCACTTATACAATCCTTGATCCCACTAAGGACTTTAATACCTTCTTATGTTAACATACATCCATTAAACTTCAAACTTCCAAAAATGGTCATTAATCAACCTCAGGGGAAGAACATAGGCCCTCTAAACCTAGGAGTGAACTCTACAACATTGCCAAAAGGAGAAACTAAGATTTTACCCAAGTTTAGTGATGATGGAAAGGTGTCCATAGATGATAATCTAAGTGCTTTTTACACAAAATATGGTGTTATTAGTGTACCCACTCAAGAGATAGTAGTAATACTTTTTGCTCAGACATCAACCGATGTTGTACCAAATTGACTCAATTATTTACCTCAAGCTTCCATAAGGAATTGAAATTATATGAAAGCAACCTTTGAAGCTAGATTCAAAACTATTAACAAAGAATGTACCCTCTTGATCCAACTAAGTCATATGAAAAAGAAATTTCACAATCCTATGTGGGAGTTTTTAGCCAAGCGCAATAGGTTGTTGAATATGATTCCCATAACCTCTAGGCCTAGTGATGAGAACAAACCAATTTTATTTTGAAATGTTTCTCCACTTGATATAAGTTTCCACTTATTAAAAGATACAATAACTAATTTAGCTGCTATGCAGAGACATGCACTTTAGCTAAAAGATGCTCTGATTATAATAGGTAAATGGAAGGGAGAATTGCGAACATCTAGACCTTCTTCTACATCTACTCCTAGAGATCCTCTCATGTAGAGGTTAATGAATGACATGGACATGCTTAAGAGGTAACAAAATATATCTAGCATACCATATTAGTCATTGTACCAAGACATTAACTGGAGATAACATAGCTCGACTCATGAAAGACTCATTTTCTTACAACACCTCAACAAAGGCTGCAAATTGAATAATTACCTAAAGAAAAGATGTGTTCTTTTCATCTTACCATTGATCATGATGGTCAAACATATCCTGATTGGTTGGGATGCATTCAAATTAATGCAATGAGAGATGCCATCACCAGAGAACACCCAGTGGAAAATGAAGGAATGAAAGATGAAGGCTCTAGATCTTATTTCTTAGAGTATGAATCCAAGTCAGATACAGGAGGAGATATTTTGGTAACATTTCAAGACCTTGCATGTTCTTTTCTCATGCAAAATAAAAGAGGTTAGAAATATAATACTAGTGCTAATGTTGCTAGTGTAAGTTCTAAAGGGAAAGATCAAATACATAAGAATTCCTCCCCAAATACCATAGGTGCCAATTTTAAGATTTTTTCTAGAACAGAAACAATCACCAACCCTTTTTCCTTTGACATTGTTGAATTTTTCAAATCCTCCACCATTTCTACTTCCCGAGTTGAATATCTAAGATGAATCCTAAAGAAATGAAAAAATTGGTTTGATATATGAAAAGAGAACCTAGTTCAAATGCCCATTTTAGTGAATCCAACATAGCTAAAGTTCGAATGGCTCTTCAAAATCCTACTTTGTATCAAAAGGTACATCACAAGAATCAAACAATGGATATTGTACCCATGCAGTGGAAAGTGAAGTAGAAGAAAAAAAACCTAACCCTTTCTACATCTCTTTGTTATTAAATGGTCAAAACCTTAGTAACTGTACTATAGACTCAAGAGCCTCTAATAACATTATACCTCCCACTCTTTCTAAAGCTTTTGGTGTCCTCCTAAAAAAAACCTTTGGGCGATGTTATTCTATGGATGAGAAATAATTTCCACTCATGGGGACAAGTTAAAGATGTGAACGTTGTTCCTCCTACATGTCCAGAAAAAAAGGCTAAAATTGACAATATTGCTGGCTATATCCCTGCAAGCTATGGTATGCTACTTAGTAGGAGTTTTTGCAAGAATATGCGAGGAGAAGTTAAGATGGATTGGTTGGAGATAATGATCCCAATGGGCAAGAGAAAGATAAAATTAGAACCAGAACCAAAAAATAAATATATTGTGTTTCCTTCTAACAACCCTAAAGCTTAGATACTATATGAAGAATGTCGATTTAGGAATTGTGATATTCTTCCTAAAAGTAAACCTAAAATAATTATGGATGATGGAGTTTGATGGTAGCTATTCCAACTAAGGATCTGGAGCTAGAGTAGTCTTGATTTCTCCTTCAAGAGAGCCTATTCCTTTCTCATTCCAATTGGATTTAAATAATACTAATAAAAAAATAGAATATGAAGCATTATTGTTGGGTATGCAAGAAGCCAAGTTGAAAGGAATAAGGAAGCTAGTAGATGAAGGTGACACTGAATTAATAGTAAAGCGGGTAAGGAACCAATTTTTCGTCAAGAATGATAGATTGAAACATTATAGAAGTTTGGTTTGAGATTAACTAGAATCTTTTGATGGTTTTTCCATAGAATTTTTTCCTTGGTCTCAAAATTCTAGAGCTAACTCTTTAGCAGTTTCGACTTCACTACTCATACCTCACTCAGATTTTAAAACTAATGATTATGGGATAGAAATTATATATAGACCAAATTTACTTTATAATGTTGATCATTGCCAAGTTTTTGATAATAAATCATAGTTTAAAAAAATTAACGGGTGTATCCAAAATTTTGTTGACTTATTTTTTGAAGGTTCTAAAGCAGAAGGTAAAGATGTTGGTGAGAAACCTAGTGAGTCTAATGAAGTGATACAATTAAAAGGAAATAGAATTCAAAAGTGATTAGTTTCCCTTAAATACCTTTTCCAAAGAAAACATGATAATGTTATTAAGAAGAACACAAATTATCATTAAGTTTCGAAAGATTATTATAAAATTGATATTGGCAACGAAGGTAACCCAAAATCAATCTTAATTAGCAAGACCTACTCCATAAGAGAGAAAGACAATCTGAAAATGTTGCTATTGAAGTAAAAAGATGTCTTTGCCTATGGATATGAAGACCTAAAAAATTTAGAAATGGAGAAATCAAATGTCATATATGTTTGAAACCTAGTGCAACACCATACCACCAAAAACTTGGGAATTACAATCCAAAAGTATCCAAGGCCATATTAAAGGAGATGGAGAAGATGTTGAAGGAAAGAATCATCTACCCTATTCATCATTGATCTTGGATTGCTAATATTGTACTCGTGAAGAAGACAACTGGTGAAATCAAAATTTGTGAAGATTTCAAAAATCTCAACCAGGCCAGCCTAAAAGATAATTATGCACTTCCAATCATTGAACATGTTCTATAGTTTGTAGCAATTTTTGAGGTTATGTCCATGCTTGATGACTATTTAGGGTATAACCAAATAAGTGTATCCCAATAAGATTAGCATAAGATGACTTTTACAACAGTATAGGGCACATATGCTTACAATAGGATCACTTTTGGACTAATGAATGTAGGAGAAACATTTCAGAGGGCAATGTATCCTTTGTTCAAAGGTTTGCGAGACAAGATCATTGTGATCTATTTCAATGATCTAACTATTTATTATAAAAGAAGGAAGCATCATTTGATAGACCTTAAAATAGTATTGCAAATATGTAGACAACACAACATTCCTTTAAGACCTAAGAATTCAATATTCTTTGTGGAAGAGGGTAGGCTTTTGGGACATATTATTTCAAAGGAAGGAATAAGAATTAATCCTAAAAGGGTTAAAGCAATTTGGAAACTCTCCCTTCCTACAAATTGAACTTATCTAAAATCCTTATTTGGCAAAATCAATTTCCTGGGTAGCTTTATTCTTGAGTTCTTAGGAAAAGTAAGACAAATGTTGAACATGATGAGTGAAAAGCACCCATTTAAATGAGTCAAAGTAGGGAAGATATCTTTTGAAGATATCAAAATTGCATATCCAAAACCCCATTGTTATTCAGTCCCAATTTTAAGAAAGATTTCATTATGTACTACTATGCTTCAAAGAATAGCCTATTAGACATTCTTACTCTAAATAATGATCAAGATGAAAAATCCCCCATTACTTTCATGAGTGTACCTTTGAAGGAATGTTAGCTTAATTATTCTTAGATTTAAAAATATGCATTTTCCATGGCAAAAGTAGCTAAATAGTTCATATATTGAATTTTATACTTACATTCAACTATATATGTACAACAAATAGTAGTTAAGAGTGTATTGACTCAATAGGAAATCAGAGTAAATAAAAGAGTAGTATGGGTAGCTATAATTCAAGACTACGAATTTACTATCAAACTCTATAATTTTGTTAGAGAGTGGGGATTATGCAAAATAATAGAAGAAAATAAGAAACCAATATAAGAGGGTTATCACACCATTCCCATGGTCCTACTAGTCAACTTGACAAATCCTTGGTTCTCAAATGTGGTTTACTACCTAACCTACATTGAATTTCATACAAACATGAATCACAAGGAGAAACATAGTCTTAGGATAAAGTTTGCTAAATATGTGATCTCACAATTAGTGTTGTATAAGAATGGAATTGGTGGTACTTTCCTTAGGTATGTTGATGCTGAGAAACAAGAAAAATTGTTTAAACTTTATCATTCTAATGCTTGCAGTATATATTTTTCCTCCATAATAAAAACTTGTAAAATCCTCGAGAACTATTTCTATTGCCTTGGAATGTTCAAATATGCCTACCTATATGTCAAAAATTGAGAGAAATGTAAGCTATTCACTGGTCGTCCTCAATTTATAACTCTACCTCTAAAGCTTGTGGTAAGAGATGAGCCTTCGAAATAATGGGGCATAGATTTTGTAGGACCTTTGAACCTATCATCAAGTGTCGATCATGCTTATATTTTGAGTGTGACTGACTACTTCACCAAATGGGTAGAAGAAATTCCTACAAAGAAGGAAAATTCTCAAGTGGTGTGTGATTTCCTAATGAATTTCATTTTTGGCAAGTTTAGAATTCCTCATAAAATAGTTGCAGACAATGCTACATATTTTTTCTCTGAAGAGATCTCAATATTCTATTATGAGCATGGAATATTTGTCTCCCACTCTTCAGACTACTTTTCTCAAGGAAATGGACAGGTGGAATCGAGTAATAAAAATTTGATTATGATAATGAAGAAACTAGTGAGTGACAATATTTGAAATTGGCACAAGAAATTTTGTGAAGCCTTATGGGTTGATAGGATTACAACAACCAAAAACTATTGGTAGGGAACCTTTTGAATTGGTCTGTGAAGTAGGAGCAAAAGTGTCCTTGCCTTTGGATTTTTTAGCTACAAAGTTACAATCATTGATTGAAGATCTATTTTTCAAAAAATCTTTGGAGAAAATATTAATGTACCTCACCAAACTTTAAGAGGAGAGAGACAAATTGGTGGATCATATCACTAAACATCAGATGAAAGTGAAATAGATTTTTGACATTAGGGCTTGAGCTCATAATTTCATGAAAGGAAATGAAGTCTTATTGTGGGATAGAAGAAGAGAATTAAAGGGATCACATGAGAAGTCCAATTCCTTTTGGAAAGGCCCTTTCATCATTTCATAAGTGATTGGCTCAAATGCTTTCTGATTGATCTATCTAGATGGTAATTTTCTTCCATTTACCCATAATGGGCAGAACCTAAAATTATTCAAGTTGTAATGCTACTCTTAGGTTCTTCCCCTATATATAGTAGTTGGTTTTACCTCCACTTTCTATTTTTTTGTGTTTTCTTTTTTTCTTTTCCTTATGGCTAGTTTATTTTTCCCAATCATCTAAACTCCCTATGCACCACATGCACGTAGTCCCCAGTTAGAGCCCATGTTAGTCTAATTTTTGAGTTTCTATTTTTAGTATTTTCTCTCTTTGTTTATCTCTTTAAACTTAGTTTTTCTAGCATTTTTGTTTCATCCCTATTTTCATCTCACCTACTGAAGTTTTCCTTTCATGAGTTTTGTTGATCCCTCCAAAGGTATTGTGTTTTCCTAAGTGTATAGGGTTCAAGCTATTGTGAAATGATTATGATCAAGTCTTTGAATCTCTTTGAACCTCTTTGTACCAAGGTTCTAAGGATTTCAAGGCAGTTCCATCAAAGGTTTTAGACAAACATTTTGCAGGTGGGACCTATCAAATATGTCATAGAATGCATCTAAACCACTTTGAACCACTTTGCACCAAGGTCCAAAGAGGTTTAAATGAGTTCTAACATTAAAAATAGGCATCGAGAGGTAAACTCAATGATTGATATGACATTTGTATCCAAACCATTAAAAGGTGACATCTTAGTGATGATGTAAAAGACCTCTTAGAATCAATACTACTGAGTAGGGATGGTGATTTGGTGACGTAAATAGGAAAGCCAATTTTTTTTAATGAAAACTAAATTTGAATTGTCAGAAGGATGTTAATGATGATTGAGATACTTTCCTCAAGTGAATATTTAATGAAAGGACATCATGACTTCTTGAAGCATGTATACTACCCAAAAATAATCTCATGATTAAGGCCTAAAAATTTACCGGTACTTTCCTCGGTATGTAAATCATTCTAAAACCTATTAAATGAGAACATTTTCATTATTATTTGTAAATTTAAAAGTAAAGTGATGGACATAGAAAGGGAAGTGTTTTGCATTTCAGTTGTTTGCAGGTGAGGATTGTAAGCTTTTATTTCTACTTCTTTTATGTCACTTTTCTTCAAGAAGAAAGAATTTGGAATGATCTTAGTCTTGTTGTGAGTATGAATGTGTTCACGTGAATATAATTTTAGTATTCACATGAGAAAATAATAGAAAAGATTTGCAACTTTATAGATAATTTTTAAAAATCTCTTTGTGCAAACATATTTTTAAAAAATAAAAACAATGTTATTTTAAAAAATTAATTAAAAAAATGCCTTTTGACCCTCAAAAATTTGATCAAATGACCTCCTACTGTAGATCCAAAAATGCTAAATTGGGATGCTCAAAGCAAGCTTTCCAATGACTATAATTTTAATAGGTATTATGTTCATTACAACTTTCAAATCTGAGTTTAACCCATTATAGGTTGATTAACGATTGAGCATCAATTGACTTCCACACTTCAAGAAAAATTGTAAATCAAGTCAATATTATTTTTGAAAAATCTCTAGGAAATAGGTTGTCCAACTAGCTTTCTATTGAAAAAAAAATGATTTTTCATATATTGAGTTCAGGTTATGCTTGTCAAAATGAATGTATGTTTGAATTACAATTGACGTCACTTCATAAACTATACAATATTCAACCAAATTGAATCAAACCAAATGGATCCTCTAGATATTGATGAATCCAACATAAAAAGAATTACCTCATTGTCATTTGTAGAACAAAATTTGTGCTTGTTAAGAAAACTATCACTCTTTTAAAATATTGTTTTTTCATATGTACCACTTTTCGAGGGAGAACAAAAACTTGACTTAAATTTAAAAAAATAATAATAATAAAATATAGTTACAAAGTAGGAACAAAGTATTAGAAATAAATCATTTACATCGTCTTCAAATTATTAATATTTTTAGAGATATAGTAACTCGAATGTGATGTTTGTTTCAAAAATGTTCATTTCAGTGTCAAAATTTGTCAAAAAGTGATACCCACTATTGTGGGATCACCAATGAATTTTTTTATACATTTATTTGTAAATACTTCTATACATGAATGTTGATGACCCCTAACTTTTGAAAGAAATTGAATGGGATTCAAAGTTAAGAAGTTACTAGAAAGGTATTTGGAACAAACACAAGTTAAAGGATGCCTTCAAGCTTTAACAATTGGGCTCCTTGAAGCTACCTCTTTTCCTCCTACCTTACAGAGTCCAGACTTACTTTAATACATATTTGACCATTATGATGTCAAATCTAAGAGCATACTAAATAAAAATGGTGAACCCTTACTATCTATTACTAGAGACACTATTTCATCTGTTCTAAAATCACCTAAGTCATCTTTTTTTGTTTTCATCCCACTCAATCCATGCTCCAAATCTTAGAAGATCCTCCAAAAAATTGTAACTAGATAACTAGAAATTTGATTGAGACTTTTTATAGGTGAGGTTCAAGGCTATCAAAGATACTAATTAAGGATCACATGAAGCCTCATATACATGATCTAATGGTTATTCTTCATAGAGCTAAATGTTTGGTTGATTTTTTCTTTCCAAATAATGGATGTTTCATTACATGGATATCATTATGACCAATCAACAATTCCTTGATTGGGCTAAGTTGGTAGCTAGTTCATTGAGAAGCTAGGTCAAGCATTCACAAGCTGATAGAAAGGTATTCTATATGTCATCCTATCTAACCTATTGTCTTGCATGCATGTGTAATATCACCATAATTTGATGGAGTGAAAACATCATAGTGTATCAATACTATCGACCTTTGAGAAGAGATAGAGTGTTGGAAGATTTTAGGAAAGTGCACAATTTTTTCTTTGTAAATTTAGATCTCAACCTCGCTAGAACTCTAAAGTAGAGAATATCTTTAGAACCCTAGAGTTTAGTTCAAATCTATGTCATTTTCTACATTCAATTCTCTAGGTTCACCTACATATGAATAGGGGGTTATGAGGATGAACCCTACAAGTTGGCAAGATATGTGCTAGATTGTTTCGTTCTCACCGAAGTGTGTTGGTAAATGTTTTTTGTGGTCAAAGATAGTCCCCTTGAGAAAAAAATGGGAATCCATGTTCCCCATTAAACTTTGTTCTCTATCTTTCAATACAATGATCAATACTTCGACAATTGGAAATGATTTGTTGAACTTTAATTTGGGGTTTTATCATGAAAGGAGGAATTTTGATAATAAAAACTTTGCAAAACTGGTACTTGGCATATGGGACAGGATTTAGTCAACACCTCACCTTGAAGACTTGTGGGAAGACTATAGTAGTGAGAAAGAAGTCATGAAAAAAGACTATTCAAGGTTGACATTTCCTCAAATCATGATGCCAAAATTGAAAGTTAAAACAAAAGGGCATGTGGGAGAATGTTCAAAAGTCATCAAACTAAGATGTAAGGAAGAAATTGAATAGGTCCTTCATGTGAATAAATGGGATAGAAATGTGGAAGATGACATAAAAATTTAGGTCTAGATCCATAGTAGAATGCATGGACAATTGGTTGTGATAGAAAAGGATTGAATCAACCATTCCAATACAAATTGAAAAACCTACAAAAGATGTTTCTTTCTCTAAATCTTTGCCTTGTGACATTCCCTTCTTATCTAATGATGTAGGTAGTATTTACAAAGATAAGAAGAAAAATATAGTGACCCCACCTCAACTGGAAACCAAGGTGCTATCAGTTCATCCAATGGCTAGTAGAAAAAGATCTAAAACTAGGTATGTAGAACCAATTCAGACAATAGTTCAAGAACACTACTTTATGGATTAGAACTAGATAAAGAGGACAACCTTATAATATCTAAAAATCAAGAAATGGAAATAAAAGTGGTGGAAAACAAAAATTTGATTCAACCAAGTGTTATGACTACTGCTAAATAGGGTGAAGGGGTGATAGTTGTAAGCACTATTCCTCCCTTGTTGTATAGTTTGGTGAAATAAAAACATAACTTAAAGCCTATTTCTTTGCTAGTCAAGGACATAGTCACTATATATGCCACTCACATTCCTTAAAACAAGAAGGTGAAAAACAATGCTTACCTTATCAAGGATCCTACAATGGGAAAAGTGATAGCATAAATAGCCACATGTTAATAGAAAGAAGGTGTACATGAAATAGTTGGCACAAATTTTGAGGTCACAACCATGGACATGGGATTCCTCAATGGGGATACTGGTAATCATCTTTTAAAACTCTTGGCTAATCACATGCTAAATTAGTCTAAGAAGGAATACCATAAAAAGAGGGAACTAAAGGGATTGGTTGTCATTATGGCTGAACATATTGACTCCCTAATGAATGTTGGCATGCTCCCCCTGATTCAAGTTCCCCAATCATTTGACCCCGATTCTTTTAACACCCAACAATTGGTCAAGCAAATGAAAGGGAAAAGTATTCTTAGCAGCAATGAGTAGTTCGAGTGGATCTATTATAGAAGAATGAAGTAAGTCCATTCTAGAATTCACTACTAAATGTTGAAATTCTTTAAAATAACTTAGGGGGGTGAATAAGTTATCCAAGGTCTAGATGTAAAAATTAAAAATTTCACAACTTAGTGAACTAATATCCATATAACATTTTCATTCATGCATCCATTATATCATACAATACTTAAACTTGTAGGTTACAATTTTTAGCATGAATGTTGACGATACTACATTGGGGGAGTATTCTAAGTATTGAAGAGTATTGATATGTTGCATTTATGACTACATTTTTCATTGATGTCAACACAGTAATAATTTTATTAAGATTGCAAGAATAACAATCAGTAATATTAAGATGCATAGAAGCTGAGGTTATTTTAGATGATGCACAATAGAGGACATGTTCTCAAGGTTGTCCTGATGATGTAGTTCAAAGGAATAAGTCTAACTCAATGTTCTATGGAAGTTATACTTATTTTTTTAGAAGTAGTGAAGAAATAGGGTATTGGAAAATAGAGTTCTAATGATCTACCACAAACTTTCATATGAGATGTAATGAAGAGATGTGCAGTTACACAATGATAGAGGACAGTCATATGGTGATGCCACCGTGTGCACTGTAGACACCTAAAAATCTTTTAGAAAATAAAATATTTTTATTTTTTGAAAAAATCCCTGATGAAATCATCATTTATTAATTAATTATTTAATTAATTAATTAATTAATTTTTATGCCATTAAATCCCTTTATCTTAATTAAAAATATTTAATTAAGGAATTCCTCCCAAAAATGTTTAAATCTTATTTAAACATTATTTCCTTATTTATTAATTATTTAATTAATAAATTGACCAAAAAACCCAAAATAAATAAAAAATTTATTTTTTGCCCAAAACTTGGCCAATTTCCTTATGACCAATAACCTCTTCCAAAATCTTCTAATCCTTCTTTAATTTTGATTAAAGGCTAATCCCATCATTTCCTACCCCTAATCCCAACTCAAAATATTTAATCAAGATTAAATATTAATCCTCATGTTTATTAAAAATATTTTAATAAATATCTCCTCAACCCAAACCCTTGAAATAAATAAAACTTTATTTATTTCATAAAATCTTATCCTACGAGGTTCTAGACTCTTCTAGAAAGTCTTCATCCTCATCCTAGGAAATTCTAGACTATTCTAGAAAGTCTTTATCCTCATCCAAAGTCTAGACTCTTCTAGAAGATGTCTTTAAACCTAATCCTAATCCCTTCCTAACCTTGTCACATTCCCTAAACATGGGTTAAAACTTACTAACCCAAGCCAAAGTTAACAAATATCTCCTCCTTCACCCACCCTCATTAAATGCCATCCACTTGCTTATCCCTAAGCTAATCCTAAACCATCCTAATCCATCCTCTAATCATTTGCACAATCCTAAGCAAGCTTAAAACCCTCCTAATCAAGCCCAAGTTGAAATTGCTCTTATCTCCCTCAAAATATCTCAACCATAAAACTTTATGAAGTCCACTCGGTCATAAATGACTCTTACAAGCCCTTTTATGGCTCTTACAAGTCATTATGAGGGTCTTTATGAAGATTTTATCTCTTGAGCCTCCTTTGTTGACTCATCTTTTCCCTTTCCTCCATCCTCTCACCCTGTGACATGTGTCACTCCCTGATTGGTTGTAAGGAAGCACAATCCATGTGCTCTCTTCTCATGCAATCTGAGCCCTCCATGAGCTTTTTCCCATCCTTGCATCTGAGCCCTCAATCCCTCAAGCCTCTTGCCTATAAATTGGATCCTTCCCCTTTGGAAAATAACACAATCCATTAAGTAAAGTCATAATGCCATTTTGAGAAGCCATTTTACATCAAAACCATACACTCACACCCAAATTCCAACTCCATTTGAAGCCCTTTTTGAAGCATAAGCTTGAGCATACATCCTATCTATTTAGACAAAGCTACTAAACAAGAGAGCTTCTCATTGAGAGAGCCCATTAATGGCTCATATTCTCAATTGAGAGCTCATCTTAGTCTATCTTGAAGTTTATGAATTTTGTTTAGTTTGTAGAAGCTTTATTTAAATTTGGTTTCTATTAGCATACTAACATTGCTCATATACATGCACAAGATGTGGTTTCACACGAATGAAGTTTGGTATAGACTGTGAACCAAGAGTATTGTTGTAACCCTAGCTTTAATTAATTAGGAAAGCCTCAAGGCTGACTCAAGGAATTATTATGAAGCTAAGGTATAGAGGAAAGTTGTTTTCCATATTTGTGGTATATCTTGAAGAAGAAGATCAAGTGGAATGCAAGTATTAGTGCGCAATGCAAGAAGGAGAAGAATTCTTGTTGAATGTGTGTAAGCAATCCAATGGATCATTGGATGCATAGTATGAGACTTGGTTACAAATTCTCAAGAAGCAGAAGTCTTGTTGATAGGATATAGATAGAAGAAGGAAGTATATTGCAGTTCTATTATTATGAAAGGAATAATACAGAGATCATTTGAACAATGGGTTCTTTGATCTTTACCTTGAAGCTCTTAGGGTAATGGGTTGGCACAACTCCTAACGGGGTTGGAATCCCTTGACAGGGATTTAAAGTCTCGTAATAGGGATTCATGTATACTTAATGTTGTAACAAACTCCTAATAAGATCTATCCTCTAACAAGGAATATTTATATTAATACATCATCTTGTGGGTACCATCCGCACTAGGGTTTTCCTTCTAATCAAGGGTTTCCCTAGTTAACATAGCTAGTATTAATTATGTATGAGTATCTTGTTGTGGTTTGAATAGTTTATATTAATCACATGGTTAAGTTTGTCTAATTTTAATGTAGATAATGATAGTTGTATAACTTACTCACCCCAGCCCTCTCAGTTGTATAAGTGGACTATATACTATAACAATAGTCAAATCAACTTTGCAGAAATGTAACCATGAAACATTATATATTAAATAACACATTTAAAATAATATTTTTTTGTGGAAACCCACTTTGGAAAAAAACACCAATAATATTCTACTAATTCTCACTCTTTTGAAGTGATGGCCTATGAGAGGCCAACCCTGTTAGAGATTACAATACACACTATTAAATGTGACCTAGTTAGAGGATTTCAATCACCCTATTAGGAGTGAGCCTTGTTAATTGATTTTAGATCATTCACTTGGAATGTGACCTGGTTAAAGGATTCGCAAATGACCGTTAGGTCAACCTTAATCCAAATGATTTACCTTGGACTGATATAATGATTAGAAAGTAACAACAAGGCTTGATCTCATAACAAATTAAAACACACTTGCATATTACAAATCTCTATTTTAGTTCTTCATTCTACTTGGCTTTAATACAATTCAGTCCTAATAGAATGTTCACCCTTCAAGAATTCCTAGTCTTAAGCCTTCTTTCTTTACATGCCAATGGAAGTGTCTTCTATTAGGCCATTAAATGAAGTAATACCCTAGACCTCTTGTCTTCCTTATGTTCTCACACATGACAACCTCTACTTCTGATAAGCTCTCTCTATACATAGAGATTTTAGATATTTTTCCATTCAACCTCAATCATACATTTTAGGGTTAGGTAGGATTAGGTAGGATACAATGAATCTACCCACTTTTCCATTTGTTTCCTCTAGAAACTTCTCCCTTGAATCCTCTTTGAATTTTTGTCAAAATAGTGTAACTTGAATTTTGTGCCACCAGCTCATCATAATTATCTTCTACACTCTTCACACAATTTAAGAAAACAAAATAGTTGGCTTAGATTTGTCAAATCTATGATTTATCATGAATATTGGCACTCAACATCAATATGTTGTCACTCAACTTCCATACTATTCATTCAGTCATCCTTCACTACATAACTTAGAAAACAATAAGTTTTCTAGTGGTCGTCATCAACTAAACTTTAATCAACTTACACTAGGTTCACTCAACATACACTACAACATCACCTTACTCAACTCTAACTGATTTTCTATTTAGCTTGTTCTAACTTTACTTAGCACCTACTGCCCACTTGGTCAAGCTTGGAAGACTCAATTCTTCTTACATGTTCTTCTTAAGTAGATAATCAATACACTATGTCATCACTATCTTAATTGATCTTTGTACTCCTTTTACATATCATAACTCAACCTTTCCTCTAGGTGATCTTGTTAACTTATTTGATCTAAACCTCTCCATTAATCAAACACAAGATAGTACTCAAATCAACTAGGTAGTTGTCTTACCAACAAGTAGCAGGTTTGGCATCAGTGACAAAAAAATGATTGAAACATTACAATCTCATAATCAATCTATTTTCAACAATCTCCCTCTTTGGCATTGATGGAAAACCAATACCAACAACAATACCAAAAAGAAGATAATTCCTTGTAGTGAAATCTCTCCCTCTATCAATAGCTTGCATCTTCTATATAGACTACAAAATTCTATTCGGATCAACAAATAATCAACTCATCCTCATGACTCCCTCTTGATCACTCCCTTTTTTTGATATTCAAGTGTCTCTATTTTGTTGTTATCTCCCTCAGCACTATCTCCCTCTTACTAGGTAGATGTATTTCTTTTAGTCACTTCTCCCTCTATAGTAAACATCAGGTACACTAGCTTCTATCTTCTTCTAAGTAGATATTTATATTTCTCACTGTTTGGTATTCATCATCAGATCTCTCCCTCTTTGGAGACAATTCCAAAGACTCATCATCTCAACATGTAGATCCTAACAAGTATAGTTTCTCCCTCTATCACATAGCTTTTGACTGATCTTCTATTATAGTTGTTTGATTACTTTAAGAAGCTCCAAATGTAAGATCCAACCCATCAATATTTAAGATACAACATTCAGCTCTAGTTGATATAGGGAACTACTTGTTCTTCTTAAATAATATTGGATAGGGGTATCACCCCTAGTTTACCTCTTAGATACTCATGAGAATCCTTAGATAATACTTTTGTTAAGATATTAGCTATCTGGTCTTTTGTATTCACATATTCCATTTTCACCTCTTTGTCTTGAACTAACTCTTAAATGATATGTGTTTGAAATTTTCTTAGTCTTTGTGTGCATCATAGGGTTCTTTGATATATTTATAACATTTATATTATCAGAATAAAGTATCATAATTTTTTTGATTTCTTCCTTCATATCTTTGAGAAGCTATTTGATCCATACAATATTTGTACAATTTATAGTAGCAACAACATATTTAGCTTCAGCTTTAGTAGTAGATTGAGATATGCAATTTATTTTCTTTCTATTCCATGTAACTAGTGCTTTTCCTAAGAAAAATGCTCCTCCACTAGTATTCATTTTTTTGTCAATATTCCCAGCCCATTCAGCATCACTGTAGACTCTCATATCAAACTCCTCATTTTTCTTGTAGTATAGACCATAGTCTTATGTTTCTTTTAGATATCTCATTATTCTCTTTACAACCATCAAATTATTCTCCTTAGAATTAGTAGAGAATCTTTCAACAATCCCAATAGATAATGCAATGTTGGGTCTACTATGCACTACATATTGCAATTTTTCAATCATAGACATGTATAATGTTTGATTCACATCAGTTGAATCATCATTCTTTGACAACTTGTGTCTTGTCACCATAGGTGTACTAACTAGTTTGGAATCTTTGAGTCCAATATTTTTCAATACCTACTTCACATACTTAGACTGAGTGATGTATATATCATATTTCATCTAATATACTTGCAAGCCAATAAAAAACTTGATTGCTCCAAATATAGACATCTCAAATTCCTTCTTAATTTGATCAACAAATGCCTTGCATAATCCATCTTGGCCTCCAAATATGATATAATCAACAAAAATTTCAGATAGTAAAATACCTTTACCTCCTTCTGTCTTCAAATAAAGATTTTTTTATATCCTATCTTCACAAGATAATTGTGAAGCCTTTCATACTATGATCTTGGTGCTTGTTATAAACCATATAATGCTTTGTTAGTCTTCATACCATGTTTTTGTTGTTAGCATTAATAAATCCTTCTAGCTACTCAATGCAAACCTCTTCTTCTAATATGTCATTCAAAAATGTAGATTTCATATCCATTTGATAAACTATAAAACCTTTGTATGTAGAGTAAGCAAGTAGAGTTCTTACTCCTTCCAATCTTGCAATAGAGAAAAATGTTTCTCCATAGTATATTCCTTCTTCTTGTCCATACCCTTTGCAAACTAATCTTTCCTTATTCTTTGTGACTTCACCATTTTCATCTAACATGTTTCTAAACTCCCACTTGGTTCCAATCACTGATGAAGGTTGCTCCCTTTAATACCATAAACATACAATAAAAACAAAGAAACAACAAAAAATGTGAGAACAAAAATATTAACTTATTATTATCTCCATAAATGTGGAATTATAGAGTTCACAAGTATAATATGCTAACCACACATGCACCTTCATTATAGAAACTTACAAAACTAAGTTGCGAACTACATCGAGAGTTGTTTTAGACATTGTTTGGGCCTTTCTTAACTAGGCAATTTTATGCTGCCCAGGAAGGTTCTAGACATTTAAACTTAATACCTAGAGTCAACAAACCCTAGCAATACATATAGAGTTGGCCAAATACATATTTGACAATTATTTTAGAAATCTCAAGTATCCCAACATTGGAAGGCCATAACTATCAAACTATTGCTTTGATTGGCTATTATAAGAACTTTTCATAAATGATGGAGCATAAAAATGGTTAAGAGTTAGATTTTAGATAAATGAACATAAACTTAATACTAGTTAAGTGGTGTTTTCTTTTTGGGATCTATTAGAGAGGAATCTATATATATATATATATATATATATGGGGCACAGTTTGAAACTTTGTGTTCGAACTTTGATATAATAGTTACTTTATAGGTTATTATATTAGTTTTTTTGTGATATTGATTTTTTTCCATTTGAAGTTATCCTTTTTTTGATATATTTTTCAATATTTTTTGAAATTTCTTTTTTCTCCAAGTAATATGTGATTTTGAGGAAACTTTGTGTTTCAATTTGCTCAAATCTTTTGTAAATTTTGAATTCTTCTTGTTGGAATTACAATAGCAAAAATTAAACTCTAAGAGGGGGGGGGGGGGGGAGAGGTCAATCAATGCTTTAAAATTTTGCCCATAAAAATCATTCAACTCACATCCATCTCAAAATTAAACAAGTAAACTAAAATACCATATTATGTATGTACATCTAAAGCATGTAAATAAATAAACATTCACACATATATGACACAAGATATGATTACCCAAAAGCCCTCCAATAAGAAGGTAAAACTAGGGTGGGGATAACAACCACAAATCTTCACTACTACAATTGCAAAGTGTATCCAATTAATGTTACAATTTTTTGACCATAAAATATGATCTACCTTATGAAAGGTCTACCATTTTAAAGGCTTACAAAGACTATTTGGTCTCACCATGTTAAAGGATTTTAACACCCTATTAGAAGTGTGCCTAATTAGAGGAATTCAACTCATAATTAACTTGGTAGATGATTTCAACACAACCTATTAGGACTACTTTGTTAAGAGATGTAATTGATTCACTTGTTAGAATGTCTCAGTAATGATCCTACGGTTAAGACTCTACTACTAGATAATAGATCACCTCTTTGCATATATCCTTGATCCTCCTTTGATTATATTTCTCTATTATTTCCTTTCACTTCTTCCTCTATTCTTCTCTAATTGGTTCTACAATGTAAATCAATTCATAACACCTTAATCACCATGAATGCTCTGATTTCACATGCAAAAAACTCTTCAATTCTCCTTGAGAATTTTTTACGATTTGTCTTCGTTAAGAAGACCTAGGTGACTTAGGGTTAGATATGAATCAATGGTTTTGATTCACCCATATTGCCACTTAAACCTTCCCTATTTTTTGATTGGATGCATGTAATAGATATGGATTCACATTTAAGATGCATCCTTATTAACAAAGATCATAAAACAATGTTTAGGTCAGCTCAAAAACAATTTCCATAGTAGGTTGTGCTAATACAAACAACTATGTCAAAATTGTATTACTCAACATCTGAAGTCCCTAGTGCTTGACACTAACTATAACTTCAATGCTATCACTTGGCATCTAAATGAATTAGCATGCACTACTTTCTCAACACTTGAATCACTTGACACATACTATCTGCCCAACATCTAAGTGGCTTGACACCCACTGTTTACTCAACATGCTCTATTTATATGTTGTGCTCAACATATATTACTTGTTTGGCATGAACTAAGTAAATGGCTTATAATGAATTACATGTATAGACACTCACTTGTAAAAACTAGTTTGTACCCAAATTTTGTTCTTCTTCCAAATTACTAATGTAGTCTTCGAATCCATTGTTATCTTGGATGTGACCATGTCATAGTTTCCAAAAGTTGTAGCCTCCTTGTCCACTTCTTGTACAATTAATGTTGTGATTGCTAAAGAGGCTCCATCAACATTGATTTCATATCCCAATGGTCTCAGCCATTTAATTCTAGGAACTGTTGCCTAGACATATGTAAAGTCAGTGTCAACTAGGAAGTAAACATCATCAAAATGCTTCTCCACTAGAGAAACTAGCATGTTCAATCTTTTGTTCATTGACTATTTGAAGTCTTTGAAGTAGCTTATCATAACTAAATCAAAATTATCAGTTAGTTGCTCAATGAATTCACCTATTTGCATTGTGATAGGTTTGTTTACCTTCCATGCAACTTTACAAAAAGTAGGAAATATATTTTGTACATAAAAGAACATACATACAAGAATAGATCAAAATTTGCATTGTGCACTTTTGGTCTTCCTTATGGATCTCAAATTCTTAGTCATTTTTTGCAACTGCAACTCAACAAGATCATAAGTATGATCTTTCTTCACTATCTTGTATCCCATGTCAACTGCAATACATGGTACACTGTTGAGTTTGTTGGATTGATAGAACTTTTGTGCAATAATCTTTAATGCAAATGAAATTAAGAAATTTGTGATTGTATCTATCGTCATCCCTCATTTATTCAACACAAACCATGTATTATTTTCAATTACCTATTTTTCTTCACTTTTCATTGTCTTGGGTCAATCTAGGGTTGGATACCCTATAACTCTATGTACAATCTTCTTGGCAATTTTCACTGGTCTATTTTCTTGTTGGAAATTTGATTGAAAATCTCATTGTTGTTGAAGATCAAAGAGAGAGATTGTTGTAAAAGATTTCTTTCAATCATTTTTTTTCATTAATGTCAAACCTGCTAAATGTAGGGATGACATTCACTTATAAGATTCATGCACTATCACTTAGTTAATTGATGAAGAGGATTTGATCAACAAGATGTAATAAGAGCACCTAAAGGAAAGGTTGAGTTATGATATTGTAATGAAGTACATGGATCAATTAAGACAATGGTTAAGTAATGTATTGATGACATACTCAAAGATATAGAGGTTGGTCACACTTAGATACATTGGAAGAAGAAGTTGTAACAAGGTTGACTGCAAAGCTTTAACTTTGATCATCAGAAGGTGTCGAGCAAGTCAGTTGAAGCTGAGAAAATTCTTAATAGAAGCTGAGTAACAGACATTTTAGTTAGTGCTGAGTGATCTTCAAGTGCTGAATAAAAGATCAAGACCTGAGCATTAGGAAAAAATTTAGTTAGTGCGGACTAATCTTTAGCTGCCGAGCATCAGGAAAAACATAGTTGATCTTGAGTAGCATAGTATGTGCTAAGCAGTAGTATTTCAATAGTGCCGAGCTATTGCATTATTTTAAATGATGAATATTTGCAAAATCTGAGCTGACATAGTGGTTGCATTGAATTTTTTGAACAAGTTGGAAGATAAGGATGATGAGTTGTTGGCACAGAATCTTATGTAAACCATTTTTGGGTGAATTCTAAAGGATTATTCAAGAATTTTCTAGAGGAAATAGAATATGGGTTAGATACAATGTATCCTACCTAATCCATGCAAATTGAAATTGAAAAATGGAAGAATCAAGTGAGAAAAGGAACTCCAAGACTTCTATTTAAGAAGTCATAGGCCAAGAAGCAAAGAGCTGCTAATACTATTGCTATAGAAGTGTCAAATCTGTGAAATGATTAAAAAGTGTCAAGAAGGAGAAGGAAGAGCACAAAGGTTCTACTTCTACAAGTAGTTATGAAGAGATGATTGCACTGGTACATTGCATATGGAGACTCAAAAAGAGAAAGCTTGCAAGAAAAGGAAAGCAATTAAGAGTTGCAAAGATAAAAGACCAAGCAAGGATATGAGTAGAGAAGTGATCTAAAATCTGCAAGATAATTTGTATGTTGCAGTCAGGTCAAGATTTTCTAATACTCTCTGGCAATTGTATTAGATCTAAAAATCCTATGGACTTAGGTTGGCCTACCAGCCATTTGTAAATCCTTTAACAAGGTGGCATTCCAAGTGAATGTTCTGAAGTCCTTTTACCAGGCCCACTTCTAACAGGGTGGTTAAATCCTCTAATGAGGTCATATTTAACAATGTGTGTTGTGAGCCTTAAACAGGGTAGGCCTTTCATAGGGCATCACTTCAAAAGGGTTAAAATTAAGTAGCATGTTACTGATGGTTTTTTCCAAATTGGGTTTCCACATAAATCATTGTGTCATGTGTTGATTTCTTGTGTGTTATACTTGCATGTTGATTTACAGTAACTTGCTAATTAGACAAGTTAAAGTTTGCATGAATGAATATTGAATGGATTTATAACACTCAGTGAAAAGTTTGAAAGGGACATCTAGACCTTGAATAACTGATTGACCCCCCCTCTCAATTATTCTAAAACAATTCTAACAATTGGTATCAAAGCCTTCTACTGATTTAGTTTCAACGTACTAGAAGAAGGAAGATCAAGATGTCCAAGAGAGAAGTTCCCAAGCTTAACAAAGATAATTTTGTTACATGGTAGAGTTTGATGAAATGGCACCTTGGATCAATAGGTGACTATGCACAAACTTCAATTGGAATAGAACATGTAACTCCAATAGGACCTCTTACTACAGATGATTTGAACAAAAAGGAGGAGTACAATCAAGCAATGGTGGAGATTTCCTCTACACTTAGCTATGCGAAACATGATGATGTCAGAGACTATGACACTGCATTCAAGATGTGGAAAACCTTGTCAAAAATCTATGGAGGAGATCAAAATGTCCAGAGAGAAAATAGAGAAAGCCTAAGAGGGAAGTTTGATGACATAAAGATGGAGGAAGGTGAAAATGTTGCTTAGTATATTGCAAGAATAAAAGAAGTGGATAGTGCAATAAGAAGTCTAGGTGGTCAACTAGAAAAAGAAACATCCATCAGCAAATACTTGAAAACTCTGCTCCCTATCTATGCTATAAGAGTTTCATCCATTCAAGAGTTGAGGTGTGTACAAGGAAACACACTAACTTTTGAAGGAATAATTGGAAGACTAATTGCATTTGAGCTATCCAATTTTGACAATTATAGACCTGAAAACCTTGAATCTACTTTCAAGGCCAAAATGACAATAAAAGATATTGAGGAGGACACATCAAGCAAAAGAAGAAGAAAAGGAAAACATGCAACCAGTAATAGTAGCATATATGAGGAAGATGTGGAACAGTTAGAAGCACTACTAGCCAGGAGAGTTCAAAGAGGTAAAGGAAAATTCAAAGGTAAGCTTCCTATCATATGTTTCAATTATAATGAAGTAGGTCATATAGCTGCAAGATTCCTACAGAAGAAAAACTTTAAAGAAGGAAGTAAGTTTAGGAACAAAAGAGAAGCTGATAGAAAAGATTACAATGAGAAAGGTAAGAGATGCTACATTTTTGAAGAAGATTCTGATGAAAATGATGATGAAGTAGCCTATGTAGCCATGAAGGATGAATCAAAAGATGAAGCAACTCTTACAATTGCTTTAGAATAACTGAGAGGGCAGGGGGGTGAATCAGTTATTCAAGGTCTAGATGTCCCTTATAAACTTTTCTTAAAGTGTGATAAATCCATTCAATCATTCATTCAAGAAAACTTTAACTTTTCTAATTAGCAAGTTACTATAGATCAACATGCAAGTACAACACAAGAAATCAACAAATGATAGTGATTTACGTGGAAACCCAATTTGGGAAAAAACAGTAGTAACATTCTACTCAATTCTCACCCTTCTGAAATGATGCCATGTGAAAGGCTTGCTCTGTTAAAGGCTTACAACACACACTGTTAAATGTGACCTCGTTGGAGGATTCAACAACCCTGTTAGAAGTGGGCCTGGTAAAAGGACTTTAGAACATTCACTTGGAATGCCACCCTATTAAAGGATTTACAAATGGTTGTTAGGCCAACCTAAGTCCATAGGATTTTCAGATCTAATACAATTTCTAGAGAGTATTAGAAAATCTTGACCTGACTACAACATACAACTTGTCTTGCAGATTTATGATCACTTCTCTACTCATATCCTTGTTTGGCCTTTTATCTCTGCAATTCTTAACTACTTATTTTTTCTTTCAAGCTTTATCTTTTTTACTCTCCATACTCAATGTACCAGTGCAATCATCTCTTCATGACCACTTGTAGAAGTAGAGCCTATGTGTTCATCCTTCTCCTAGATGTCTCCTTCTTGACACCATTTCAATCAGTTTGCAAATTTTGGCACTTCTATAGCAACAGTATCAGTAGCATCTTGCTTCTTGGTCCATGACTTCTTAAATAGAAGTCATGGAGTTCCTTTTTCCGCTTGATTCTTCCATTTTTCAATTTCAATTCACATAGATTAAGTAGGATCCATTGTATATATCCCATATTCAGTTTCCTCTAGAAACTTCTTGAATAATCCTTTAGAATTCGGCCAAAAATGGTTTACATAAGATTCTGTACGAACAACTCACCATCCTTATCTTCCAACTTGTTCACAAAATTCAATGCAACCACTATGTCAGCTCAGATTTGGCGAATCTTCATCATTCAAAATAATGCAACAACTCAAGACTATTGAAATATTGGTGCTCAACACATACTGTGTTAGTCAACATCAACTATGTTTTCTTGATGCTTGGCACCTAAAGATCACTTAGTGCTAACTAAATTTTTTCTGATGCTTGACACTTAATCTTTTACTTGGCACTTGAAGATCACTTGACACTAATTGAAATTTCTATTACTTAGCTTCTATTAAGAATTTTCTTGACTTCAACTAACTTACTCGACACCTTCTGATGATCAAAGTTAAAGCTTTGCAGTCAACCTTGTTACAACTTCTTCTTCCAATGTATCTAAGTGTGACCAACCTCTATAGCTTTGAGTATGGCATCAATACATTGCTTGACCATTGTCTTAACTGATTCTTGCACTTCATTACAATATCATAACTCAACCCTTCCTTTAGGTGCGCTTGTTACATCTTGTTGATCAAATCCTCTTCATCAATCAACTAAGTGATAGTGCATGAATCTTGTAAGTGAATATCATCCCTACATATAGAAGGTTTGACATTAATGGCAAAAAAATGATTGAAAACAATCTTTTACAACAATCTCCTTCTTTGATCTTCAACAACAATGAGCTTTTCAATCAGATTTCCAACAATCTCCCTCTTTGGCATTGATGGCAAACCAAACTGATCAACCATCAAACTAAACTATTTCGCCAAAAGCTTACTAGGTTAGAGAAACAAGTCAAATGCCAAAAAGCAAGTTGTAACATCACATCTTCATTTCACTTCTCCCTCTTTGCTGTTGTATCCTTTATCTTTATCTTTCTTCCTTGGTATTATTCATCATTTTCTATTCTGATCAACCTCTGAAATCTCCCTCTACTTCTTTGATCCTTTATCTTTAACAATCATGTTGATCAGTTGTTCACTTCTCCCTCTTTGACAACAATGCGAAAGATGTATTAACATCTTTAATATGTAGATGTAGCTTCTATAGATTTAGTCAATCTCCCTCTATGACCTTTCTTGTGACTAATTTGAAGTTTTCAGTACTTCTATTACTTTAGGCATGGATCCCAAAGTAAACATCCTCCGTATCAATGTGTAAAATCTTCAGCTTATTTGATGCAGGGCATTCTTGCTTTTTCTTTAAGTAGCTTTAGCTAGGGGTATCACCCCTAACTTACCTCTAAGATACACAAAAGCATCTTTAGGAAGTGCTTTTGTGAAGATATCAACAATCTATTTGTTTGAGCTAACAAATTCCATCTTCACTTGTTTATCTTCCACTAGCTTTCTTACATAGTGATACCTAATTGCAATATGCTTGGTTTTAGCATGCATTACTGGATTCTTTGATATATTGATAGCACTTGCATTATCACAATAAAGTGTCACAGGCTCAATTACCTCTTCCTTCATACCTTGTAGAAAATGTTTGATCCACATGATATTACTGTAGTTTATAGCAGCTACCACATATTCAGCTTCAGCAGTAGACTGTGAGGTACAGCTTTGTTTTTTACTTGTCCATGTAATCAACCTTTTTGCTAAGAAAAGTGTTCCTCCACTAGTGCTTTTTCTACCATCAATGTTACCTCCCCAATCTGCATTAGTATAAGCTCTCAGTTCAAATTTCTCATTCTTTTTGTAGTACAAACCAAAGTCATTAGTTCCTTTCAGGTATCTTAATATTCTCTTTACTACCATTAAGTGGTTTTCTCTTGGATTGACAAAAAATCTCACCACTATTCCAACAGCTAATGCAATGTCTGGTCTACTAGCTATAACATATTATAGCTTTCCAAACATTGACCTATACAATGTTTGATTTACTTCAATAGACTCATCATTTTTGGATAGCTTATGTCTAATTGCCATTGGTGTGTTGTCTGGTTTTGAGTCTTCTAGCCCAAATGTTTTGAGTGCTTTATTGATGTATTTAGATTGGGTTACAAATATTCCATGCTTCAACTTATGTACATGTAATCCAACAAAGAATTTTATTTCTCCAAACATTGAAATCTCAAATTCATGCTTCATTTGGTCAACAAAATATTTGCATAAAACATCTTTTCCTCCAAATTTATGTCATCAACAAAGATTTATGAAATCAAAATGTGTTTACCTTCCTCAACTTTGATGTACAAGTTGTTGTTGTCATCTTTTCTTTCAAATCCTATCTTCACGAGATATTTGTGCAGCCTTTCATACCATGCTCCTGGCACTTGCTTCAATCCTATTAGCTAGGGTTTTGGAACCCTAAATATTTCCCCTCTTAGCTCAACAACATGAAGAATTAGAATCTTAAAACTTACAAATTATTTTTCATTTATATTATTTAATTCTGTAATGAATTAAATATATTCAAGTTAAATGCAAAGTCATTAATTATTAAAACATTACTCTAATTTCTCATATGATTAATTCTATGATGAATTAATTATAATATGAGGGTGAAAGTAGAAGATTTAATTGGGTAAGTTGATGGAGTAGATTATATTTGGAAAAGAATGATTAAAAATAATTAATTCTTTTTAAGAGAATTAATTATTATCATTGTAATTTGTATTAGTTAAGGTATTGGAAAGTTCAAATATAATTAATTCTTTAAAAGAATTATTTATCACTATAATGGGAAAATGGGTTTAGTAAGAAGTTAGGGCAATTACCAAACTTCTTGGCAAAAATTTTATTTTATGGGAGAAAACTATTATACGAGGGTTCTTCTTTTCTGAGGGTTGGAGTTCTACAGCTACGGCTATAGGGAGAAGAATATTTTCTATCTTGTGGAGGGAAATGTAGAGAGTTGTTTTCTTTTGTTCTATGTATTTGATAGTAACAGAAGGGACGAAATAATACTATTGTTATTTTGTTATGTGTTAGAAATGGAAAGGAACATTGGTATGTCAGATCTTAAGGTCTGAATATTTATTTTCTGATGGAGAAAGATCATGTGGTCTTTTCTATCCTATTTCAAATATAGTCCTATGTTGTTGTCTTTTGCAAAAATGATATGTTTGATTCTCTCTATTCTCTTCTAGTATTGTGAAAGACTTGGTGAGTAGTCCTATGGTTGTTTGTTGGTTTTTCCCTCATAATCAGCTTATTAATTTGATAATCACATTTATTCCATATTGATGGATGAATTTCAGAAAATCCTTTGTGTCGTCAAGTTAAAGACATAAGCATATAACACATTCATTGAATATCTTTACGAGGGAGCTATACCTCTCAATTCAGAGGAAGATTATCAATAAAACAATAATCTATCCAATTGTTAGTGGCAATTGTTCTTCTATTTGGGCATCTTGAGTCTTTCTTTGTATTTAATTTTGGAAGGACAAAACTATTTACTTACAATTTTTGGCAACTCTGCTAGGGAAAGAAAGCAAGTTCCAGTGCTTTTCTTTTCTTGGAAATTTGAAGTTTATCTCCTCGAGGATAGAGGTTGGTGACTCTAATTGATTGTGGTGAAATAATTTTGGTGTTATGGCTTTGGTTGCAGCCCAACCATGTGGGGCTCAGATTGGGCCATTTTCTTTATCTCAATACTTAGCCTTACCTAAGAGTTCATTAGAATATCTCCCAAAGTTTTTTGGTGATGCAAATCAAGACCCTGATGATCACATTAAAGAAATTACAGTTGGCTATGGGATTCTTGGTGTACAGGTGGAAAATGGTTTTGTTACATTATTTTTTGGAAGCCTTATTGGAAGTGCAGCAGATTGGTTCCAAAATTTACCTAATAGTTGCATCACTTGCTAGAATGATCTTGAGGTAAAATTTCTACAAAGGTTTATGCCTGTGGTTGATGTTGCTAAGATATTATTTAATTTCTTTCAAATCAAGATCAAAGAAGGGGAAGTCATGAGAGATTTTATTGATAGATTCAATAGAACTATTGGTAAGATACCTCTAACCAGCCAACCAACTAAAAATAATCAGTTGTGTGTTTTCATTGCTGCCATGCAAACAGAAATTAAATTCTTGCTTCTTCATTTAAAAGTGCAAACATTGCAAGATGCACAAATGGAGGCTATTAGTTTAGATGATGATATGATTCTAAGTGGAATGAATTCTAAAGACATTGCACATGAAGGAGTTTACCTCTGTGAAAAATAGAATTGTCTAGAGGTAAAGCCTAGAAAAAAAGACTCATTCTCAAAGCAATTAAATCAGCACCTCCTATTTATCAAAGTTTAACAGTTTTCAATGATAAAGATCTTCAAATCCCTCTAGTGAGTGAAAGTACTTCCTATAGTGTATTTGGAGCCTACCATCTACATGTTGAGTCTAAGGATGAATATGTCTCCCAATCATTTGACTCAATGATTAGTCTAGATGTACCTCGTAATGAACAAGGGTTGCAAGGTGGAAGATCAAATGAAAACCTGTTAGAGGATGTTTTGAATGCAGAGTTTGATTCTTTTATATTTGGGACTGTTATTGATATTTCATCAAATGATGTTATTTAGGAGGGTATGAAAGATCAACATACACAAGAAAATATTGAAGCTGATTATGAATTGTTTTTGTTTGATCACATTGAAAGGAATGAAGAGTCTTTTCAACCCAAGGCATTCAATGATATTGAGAAAGATGAGATGGAAGTTAAAGGAAATACTTTTAGCCCTAGACTAATTTCATGCACACAACCTAAATTAGAAGTGTTTAGGTTTGATTGTGAAGACGGGCTAATGGATTTTGGTCCTATGGTAGAATCTTTTTGTTTTGAGATAGACTTCATGGACAAATTCTTGGAACCTGGATCTTTGAAGGAGGAAGATGTAGACTTAACTAACAGCTATGTGGGTGATCATTCTAGCAATTTCAAGAAAATCCTTCATCATAAAAGCCCCATTTCATTTTCTGATTATCTCATGGAAGACATCAAAAGTACTGATAAGAATCAGCCTCTCACAAATATTTTTCACCATCTTCCTTTGGAGGAATCAATGAAGCAATTTGCAGAAGAAACATCACATGAGCAATCAAAAATCCAAGAAATTCAAGGTATAGAAACCTTTATTGGCATTTCATCTACCTTTGTGAAAGATGCTAATTTGAAAAATGTAGAAAGAGATTATAATTCTACATTTATTTTTCCTTCCATGCATATATCTTTCATAGAGGAGATGAGCTTTAATTTGGCCATGTTACTTTCCCTTCAACCAAATATGCATTTATCTTTCCAAACATTGACTCGAAAAGGCTCATACTTTCTCAAGCCTATAAATGGTCACATTTAGTTTTTAGGGTTTCCTCCTCTCCATTGTAAATAACCATTTCCTTTTTTCACAAATTTTGGCTTGTGTTCATTTTTGTTTAGGTTGGTGTCTCCCTTCAATAAAGTTGCATCATCTTTGCATATTTCCCTTCCCCTTTAGTCAATCCATGTCCTGAAACTATCCAAGTTCAAATCCAAGTTTCAATTTTAAACATTAGCATGCAGTTTCAAGGTTTAATTCAAATTTTAGATTCAGATGGATAGCCTGAGCCTCAGATTTAAGTGTAGATTCAAACACACTCAATTTGCATGGACCTGTGTGATTATGAGGACATGAAGTTGAAATCACTGTGTTGTGAATGATAGGGATCTTGAATGTACTCACCTACCTTCAAATTATCTTATCAATCAATTCCCTTATGAAATAAATCAAATTAATAGTTATGGGGTGAGTAGATAACACACGAGCTTGCAGAGGCATCCAAAAATAGCCTATGATCACATAATTGCGATGGTTGTAGCAGGAAATTTTGAGAATTTTCTAAATCAGATGTCATGATAGGGAATTTGGTGATTCACGGGCCATGGAGGTTGCTTGAAGGCAGTGTGATTATGATTTGTAAAGTTTGACACCTCTTCTCCACTCAAAGGAAGAGAAATAAGAAAAGAAAGAACCCGAGGGCTTATAGTTGATAGTCTCTTCTATAATCACCATAAAAATATGAACCCTGATCCAGTTTATAAGTGCGAGATAATAAGTAAATGTGATGACAGGTAGTGGAGGCCCAAAACCAAGTGGCAACACTAAATTGGTAGGTGCCCGAGGCTCGAGTGTTAAGAAGTTTGCACATCTCATCAGAATGAAGACTCTCGTCTCCAGCTTCATGGGATTATTCTCAAGAACACTTCTCATTTCAAAGTTATTCCACTGAGGAGGGAGTCTAGCTTTGTAAACAATATATCTTTGCATGTACATCTCACAAGACATCATCTAAAGTAGGAATGGATCCCATCCCCAAATCGTCATCAACGTAGATAAGTGTCATATCCCTCCATTCGTAGTTTTTAATGAGCTTTGCAATTGCACGCATCTACATAGATTTACTGGGCACCGTATGGATGAAGTATAGGTATGTGTGCATCGATAGGGATAGATCACTTGCAACACCCAGATTCCCCATGAACTATGCCACAATGGAGTTCTATGGGTTGACTATGCTCACAATTCCCTTTCTTATTAGCTCCAACGCTGCTTTGTTCATTTCAAAACCACGGAGGGGATGCAGCACTTCGTGACTTTGAGGATGGGGTTTTGTTGTGCATACATTGCATTTTGCCCCTCTCTCTATTGCAATGAATGACAGTGAACTGGAGGATATGTGACTCTGCGCAAGTTACATGTAACTCGGCAAGCACTTACCTCCATAATAATAACACCACAGGTTAGTAGATACTAACTCCACTATCTACAACCTTTGTGAAGCGCTGCGATAAAAATTGGAACCCTAATTTGGTTTATGAAGAATGAGACGAAGAGTTAACAACTATATCTGATGAGAATGTGATTTAATATAAGGAAGGTTCTGAGGTTCTTTATTTGAAGAAAAGTCATGATGTGCATGAATATGGCAACACCATTTGATTGCTTGATTATCAATGAGTCAGCCCAACTTATAAGGTTGAGACATGCCATACTTGTAGGAGATCAAAATCAATTGGCTAGAACAGTTATCAGCAAGATATCAGTGGAAAAGGGACACTGAAAGCTAAGCATGCAATTGAGTCATCCCTTGACAGTAATAGTAGTGATAACACCGGGGATACATGCATGGATAGCTCTAGAGATTCACAGCCACACTCACAATGGACTTGGAGGAAGGTGAAGGAAAAATATAGTCAGCTAAGGCTATTGGTTATGGACATCTTGGAGACAGTAATCTGCATTTGAACATCTCAACTCCTAAATGATAATAAGATTTTGGAACAAATTGAACCCTTCGTATATGAATGGACAACAAATCATTAAGGTAGCATCAGTGCAGAGCATGGGTTAGGCTTGATGAAAGAAAATCATATACATTATAGAAAACTTGAAGTTGAAGCAACTTCATAGCCACTTCAACTTTGAGTTCATGAGGAGATGCTAAATGTTAGAATAATAACCCTATTGCACATGGCAATGCACCAACTCAAAGAATCAACCCTGCAGTCAGAAGATTGTGACAATAATGGATACCACTCAGAATTGCCCTAATATTTCTTATCACAAATATAGAATAGTTGAATGATGACTCTACACCCAATGGATAGCACTAGACAACAACAGATTAAGATTCTGGAGTTCTCTGCATCCCGGCAATGAATGCAACCCCCAGAAAGAGCCAATGTTAGCTAGGTTTTTGGAACCCTAAATATTTCCCCTCTTAGCTCAACAACATGAGAAATTAGAAACTTAAAACTTAGAAATTATTTTGCATTTTTATTATTTAATTCTTTAATGAATTAAATATATTTAAATTAAATGCAAAGTCATTAATTATTAAAACATTACTCTAATTTCTCATATGATTAATTCTATGATGAATTAATTATAATATGAGGGTGAAAGTAGAAGATTTAATTGGGTAAGTTGACGGAGCAGATTATATTTGGAAAAGAATGATTAAAAATAATTAATTCTTTTTAAAAGAATTAATTATTATTATTGTAATTTTTATTAGTTAAGGTATTGGAAAGTTCAAATATAATTAGTTCTTTAAAAGAATTAATTATCACTGTAATGGGAAAATGAGTTCGGTAAGAAGTTAGGGAAGTTACCAAACTTCTTGGCAAAAAATTTATTTAATGGGAGAAAACTATTGTACGGGGGTTCTTCTTTTCCGAGGGTTGGAGTTCTACAGCTACGGCTATAGGGAGAAGAATATTTTCTATTTTGTGGAGGGAAATGTAGAGAGTTGATTTCTTTTGTTCTCTGTATTTGATAGTAACAAAAGGGACGAAATAATACTATTGTTATTTTGTTATGTGTTAGAAATGGAAAGGAACATTTGTATGTCAGATCTTAAGGTCTGAATATTTATTTTCTGATGTAGAAAGATCCTGTGGTCTTTTCTATCCTGTTTCAAATACAGTCCTATGTTGTTGTCTTTTGCAAAAATGATATGTTTGATTCTCTCTATTCTCTTCTAGTATTGTGAAAGACTTGGTGAGTAGTCCTATGGTTGTTTTCTAGTTTTTCCCTCATAATCAGCTTATTAATTTGATAATCACATTTATTCCATATTGATGGATGAATGTCAAAAAATCCTTCGTGTATTCAGGTTAAAGACATAAGCATATATCACATTCATTGAATATCTTTACGAGGGAGTTGTTCCTCTCAATTCAAAGGAAGATTATCAATAAAATGATAATCTATCCAATTTTTGGTCGAATTTGTTCTTCTATTTGGGCATCTTGAGTCATTCTTTGTATTTAATTTTGGAAGGAAAAAACTATTTACTAAAAAATCCATAGAGTGCTTTGTGTACTTTGCAGACCATGTTCTTTTTCTTCTTGTCAACAAACCTCTCTAGTTGTTCTATGTAGACTTCCTCTTCCAGTATGCCATTCAAAAAAGTTGACTTTATGTCCATCTAGTAAACTTTGAAATGTTTATATGCAGCATATGCAATTAATGTTCTTACTCCTTCCATTCTTCCAACAGGAGCAAATGTCTCTCCATAATCCAGTTCTTCTTCTTGCACATAGCCTTTGCAAACTAGTCTGGCTTTGTTTCTTGTTATTTCACCATTCTCATCAAGTTTTTTTTTGAACACCCACTTGGTACCAATCACATTCTTATCAGCTAGTTTGGGGACTAGAGACCAAGTTTTGTTTTTCTTAATATGATCTATTTCCTCTTTCATGGCCTTATACCAGTCATCATCTTGTAGTTCATCTTTGACTATTTTGGATTCAACCTTGCTTAGTAGACATGATTCATTTCTAAGTCTATTCCTTCTCATTGGTCTAGCATCCTTATAACCATTGATTTGATCTATAAGGTGATATCTTCTTACATACTTAGCTAATCTAGGTTTAGTCCTTTTTCCCACATTTGATTCTTGAGCTTCAGAGTCATTTTGTTCTTAGTCATTAGATAATTCATCATTCCTTTCATGTATATTGTTTTTAGAACTAGTTTGTTCATTCTCTCCATTCTACAACTCGGCTTTTGAATGTAACTCGACATTCACACGCTGAGACTCGACAGATATTAAAGTTTTTTACTTATTCCTAACTTTATTTGCAGCATTGTCTTCAGCTATCATTCATTCATAGAAGTATAAAAAGGATATATAGTCCTCTATTTGCTTTGACTCATCATCTTTAACTTCTGCATGCTCATCAAAATTTACATTTGCACTCTCTACAACTCTGTTGGTGTTAGTATTCAAACACTTATATGCCTTACTTTTAGTGGAGTACCTAAGAAATATTCCTTCATTACTTTTTGCTTCAAACTTGCCATTTCTAGTGTCTTTTAGAATATAGAATTTACAACCAAATGCTTTGAAATGTTTAACATTAGGTGAATGACCACACCATAATTCAAAGGGTGTTGCATTTGTACCTTTCTTGACTTGAACTCTATTTAGTGTGTAGACTACAGTACTTACAGCTTCCCTCCAGTACTTAAGTGCAACATTTTTCTCCATCATCAAGGTTCTGGCACAGTCAATCATTGACCTATTTCTCCTTTCAGCAATACCATTCTATGGTGGAGTTCTGGGTGCTGACATTTTCCTTTTGATACCTTTGTCATTGCAAAATACTTCAAATTCTCTTGATGTGAACTCACTTCCTCTATCTCACCTTAGGCATTTTAGGTTCTTTCATGTTTCCTTCTCAACTCTAGCCAGATACCACTTGAACATTTGAAATGCATTAGATTTTTGTTTTAAGAATATAGCAGTCATCATTCTAGAATAATCATCTACGAATAGTATTATATATTTGTCTCCTAGGTAACTTTGTACTTCTATTTGGCCACATAAATCTGTATGAACTAACTCTAGAACTTCATTGGTAGTGTATGTTTATTTTTTGAAACTAGATTTAGTCATCTTCCCTAGTTGGCATTATTTACACACTATATTTTCAGGTTTCTTTAACTTGGGCAATCCTCTAACTTTGTTCTTTCTACTAATGATGATCAGGTTTTCAAAATTAACATGACATAGCCTTTTATGCCACAACCACACATCATCAAGTCTAACAATAAGATATTTTACTTCTTCCGTATCTAGGTAAAAAAAATTACTCCTAGTTTTTTCACCTTTTCCTATTAGATTTCCATCAATATCATAGATCTTCGTTATTTTTTTTCCAAAATCCACTTTGCAACCTACATTGTTTAATTGAGATACACTCAACAAGTTGTAGTTCAATCCTTCAACATTGCATGCATTGTCACATGAAATTTTCTCTATAAGTTTGATAGATCCTTTTCCTTTGATTTGACATGGGTCATCATTACCTAATATAATGCTATTTCCATCATATTGAGTAACAGTAATGAACTTACTTTTATCTCCTGTCATGTGATGTGAACACCCACTGTTTATGATCCACTTGTCATTCTTGCTCACACAGGTAACCAATGTTGTTGCTTCATCTTCATCTTTGTTTGATTCATCCTTCATGCCTACATGGACTACTTCATCATCATTTTTATCAGAATATTCTTCAACAATGTAGCATCTCTTGCCTTTCTCCTTGTACTCTTTGCTATCATCTTCTCTTTTGTTCCTTAACTTACTTCCTTCTTTAAAGTTTTTCTTTTGTGGGCATCTTGTAGCTATATGACCTACTTCATTACAATTGAAACATATGATAGGAAGCTTACCTTTGAATTTATCTTTACCTCTATGAAATCTCCTAGCCAATAATGCTTCTAACTATTCCACATCATCCTCATCTATGCTGCTATCACTAGATGCATGTTTTCTTTTTCTTTTTCTTTTTCTTTTTCTTGATGTGTCCTCCTCAGTATCTTTTATTGTCATTTTGGCCTTGAAAGTACATTCAAGGTTCTTAGGTCTGTAATAGTGAAAATTGCATAGCACAAATGCAGTCAGTCTTCCAACTGTTTCTTCAAAAGTTTGTGTGTTTCCTTGTACACACCTCAGCTCTTGAATGGCTAAAACTCTTATAGCATAGATAGGAAGCAGGGTTCTTAAGTATTTGTTGCTGGATGTTTCTTCTTCTAGTTGATCACCTAGACTCCTTATTGCACTCACCACTTCTTTTATTCTTGCAGCATACTAAGCAACATTCTCAGCTTCATCCATCTTCATGTCATCAAACATCCCTCTTAGGCTTTCTCTTTTTGCTCTTTGGACATTCTGATCTCCTCCATAGATTTCTAATAGGGTTTTCCACATCTTGAATGCAGTGGCATAGTCTTTGACATCATCATATTTAGCATAGCTAAGT
This sequence comes from Cupressus sempervirens, assembly GCA_028749045.1. Lineage (NCBI taxonomy): Eukaryota > Viridiplantae > Streptophyta > Pinopsida > Cupressales > Cupressaceae > Cupressus > Cupressus sempervirens. Next base: position 33,937,352 of record CM053788.1, read on the forward strand.
GTAGAGGCAATGTCCAACATTGCTTGATTGTGCTCCTTTTTTTTCAAATCATCTTTAGGAAGAGGTCCTACTATAGTTACATGTTTTGTTCCAATTAAAGTTTGTGCATAGTCACCTATTGATCCAAGGTGCAATTTCATCAAACTCTACCATGCAGCAAAGTTTTCTTTGTTAAGCTTGGGAACTTCTCTCTTGGACATCTTGATCTTCCTGCTTCTAGTACCTTGAAACTAAATCAATAGAATGCTCTAATACCAATTGTTAGAATTGCTTTAGAATAACTGAGAGGGGGGGGTGAATCAATTATTCAAGGTCCAAATGTCCCTTATAAACTTTTCTCAGAGTGTGATAAATCCATTCAATCTTTCACTCATGCAAACTTTAACTTTTCTAATTAGCGAGTTAGTATAAATCAACATGCAAGTACAACACACAAGAAATCAACACATGATACAGTGATTTATGTGGAAACCCAATTTGGGGAAAACCACCAATAACATGCTACTCAATTCTCACCCTTCTAAAGTGATGCCCTATCAAAGGCCTACCCTGTTAAAGGCTTACAACACACACTGTTAAATGTGACCTCGTTGGAGGATTTAACCACTATGTTAGAAGTGGGCCTAGTAAAAGGACTTTAGAACATTCACTTGGAATGCCACCCTATTAAAGGATTTACAAATGGCTGTTAGGCCAACCTAAGTCCATAGGATTTTTAGATCTAATACAATTTCTAGAGATTATTAGAAAATCTTGACCTGACTACAACATGTAACTTATCTTGTAGATTTCAAATCACTTCTCTTCTCATATCCTTGTTTTGCCTTTATCTCTACAAATCTTAACTGCTTGTCTATTCTTTCAAGATTTGTCCTTCTGAGTCTCCATACTCAATGTACTAGTGCAATCATCTCTTCATGACCACTTGTAGAAGTAGAGCCTCTGTGTTGTTCCTTCTCCTAGATGTCTACTTCTTGACACCCTTTCAATCACTTCATAGATTTTGGCACTTATGTAGCAATAGTATTAGCATCATGTTGCTTCTTGGTCTATGAATTCTTAAATAGAAGTCTTGGATTTCCTTTTTTCACTCGATTCTTCCATTTTTCAATTTCAATTTGCATGGATTAGGTAGGATACATTGTATCTATCCCATATTCTATTTCCTCTAGAAACTTCTTGAATAATCCTTTATAATTTGCCCAAAAATGGTTTACATAAGATTTTGTGCCAACAACTCACCATCCTTATCTTCCAACTTGTTCACAAAATTCAATGCAACCACTATGTCGGCTTAAATTTGGTAAATTTTCATCATTTGAATAATGTAGCAGCTCAGGACTATTGAAATACTGGTGGTTGGCGCATACTGTGTTACTCAACATCAACTATGTTTTCCTGATGCTCGGCACCTGAAGATCACTTGGCACTAACTGATAGTTTTTCTGATGCTCAGCACCTTATATTTTACTTGGCACTTTAAGATCACTCAACACTAACTGAAATTTGTGTTACTCAACTTCTATTAGGAATTTCCTCGGCTTCGAATGACTTGCTCGGCACCTTTTGATAATCAAACTTAAAGCTTTGCAGTCAACCTTGTTACAACTTCTTCTTCCAATGTATCTAAGTGTGACCAACCTCTATATCTTTGAGTATGTTATCAATATGTTACTTGACCATTGTCTTAACTGATTCTTGCACTTTATTACAATACCATAACTCAACCCTTCCTTTAGGTGCTCTTGTTACATCTTATTGATCAAATCCTCTTCATCAATCAACTAAGTGATAGTGCATGAATCTTGTAAATGAATATGATCCCTACTACTGGCCTAGTTTTCCACCACCCTTGTTTTTTTGTATTCAGCAGTGAAAACCCCTAAATGTGTACCCCAAATAATTTGAAACTCGATCATAACCCTAGGCAAGATTTACCAAGTAACCTTGTGCCTTGCCCTGTTTGGCCTTAGCCTTTGAAAGATTTAGAAAGTATCATTTCAAATAAATTTTGGCTAGACATTTTTATCCTAAAGTTTTATTTATGTAAGAATGACCTTTTAAACTTTTTGATAAACCTTATAAAGCTTGTCTTAATTGCAATATCTTTCGAGGACCGTAGATCCTTTTGAGATCGAGGGTTGGAGCTTCCCTACAATATGGATCTGCAAGGTCTTTAAATATTGTGGGAAAGTGCCTTTTCAACATGTAGCCCCTACTGATGTTCAAATCTCAAGGCACCACAAAAGTTCTTTATTTTCAGAATCAGTCAGACCTTTTTGCAGAGTTGTCAGTGTTCCCCATGCACATTTTGAATTTCCTATGATGTCATTGGTTGGTCTTTTAGTGATATTAATACTTTGCAATCCAGATTTTTTGATCATTGATTTAGTAAGAATCAAAGGCTGGCACTTGCCCGCAGTATGAAAGTAAGCAAGTTTTAAGCAATGTGGGAAAGCCCCTTCATGACATGTTGCAAAGTGTGACATCATGGGCTCACCTTTCTCAGAAGATAATAATAGCTTGTCTTCCATGGCAGTTGTCAAGTGAGTTGGAATACCAAGGAAGTATCTCATTGGTCCATCCAGCTAACTAGGTATACAGTCATGCAAGATTCTTAATCACCATATATTCAAACAAGATCAAGGGTTACGGCTTGCTCGCAATATGGAACTGCTCAACTTTTAAATAATGTGGGCAAAGCCTTTGTGATGCATGGCAAAGTAAGACCAAGCCTTGAAAGGAAAGTTGAGTCATGCCATGCTAGAAAGGTCAAATGAAGTAAAGCATGATCATTGGTAATGGGTGACAAGTATGCCAAGTTGAAAGTAGTGATGTCATGGGCACAGAAACTTTAAATTTTGCATTCAGATTAGTCAGAGCACATTGGTTAAAAGATGATATTTTATTGATTAAGCTAGCTGAGTGGACCATCAGAGAAAAGGATTTCAGCTCATCGTCAATCTGGGCAAGATCGATTGAGATCACATGCCTATAATAAGAAGTTGTAGAAATTTTAAATAATTTGGGCATGCACCCTTTTGACACGTGATCAGATGCCAAGATGCAGACATTGATGAATAATTTTGTTGTGATAATACAAGCCGTGAATGAGAAGAAGGATGCATATGTCAAGGCTTATCTAGACAAGCTTGCAGGGGTGCAGAGGAGAATAAATAGTAGAAATATGGCATCTCCTGGTTAGTATACTTTGCATAAAAGAGCAGGTTATGTGATGCTCAAAAATGTGCAACAGGTTCCCCTACAGCAAAGGCCAAGGCCAGAAAGCCCGTCTGCAGCCAGTGCTCCAAAAAGACAAAAATTAGAGCAAGGGTCTTCTTCTCAAATGGAGCAATATTCCCCAAGCTAATCTCTAATTAGAATTTATGGTGAAACATCTCTAAGAGAGTATCTTAGACAAATTGGTGGAGAGGGAGATGTAATTGTTACCTCCACAGATTTGGAGATTGGAGAGCCATGAGAACCACCTACACCTTCCTTCGATTTAATTGTTGCTAATTATCAAGGTAAGGAAATTGATCCAATATTTTCCCAAGACTCAGAAAGGTTTATTAATGATGAAAATTTTGTGAAATCAAGGGCATTTGCTCAATTTTTATGGAGGCTAAATATAAGAAATTTTGAGAAGACTTGTGAAAAGATAAAGCAAGAACAACCTGATAGAAGCAGTTGTAAATTCTTTAATAACTATACAAAGAGAGGTTCTAAATTTTGATTGGCTAGATGACACTGCTTACAATGAATCGAAGGAAAATTTTGTCTATAGAAAAGATAGTGGGAGATGATGAGGTGGAGGATGATGATGAAGAAGAAGGTACAAAAGTAGAAGCCACCTTTGCCGTTGATGATAAAGACAAAGAGAATCCTCAAGTAGCAGGAGATGACTCATCACTCTCACATTTGATGGCCACCTACCCCAAGGAACTAGAATGCTAAAGGAATATGATCATAGTATTTTTTTCTTTCCAAATTGAATAATAGAAGCGAACCCACAAAAGGATTTTCAATGTACTGGTCTTTCTATTATTCACAATTTTGTCTTGTTGTGATAGGTGTATATAAATATCTCTTGTAAAGGACACCTATCAATTTCTCTTAGCCTGAAGCTTGTTGCATCTCACATTATTTAAGTCAGATTCCAAGGCTAGAGAATGGTCTAAGTTTCTAATGGTTAAGTGATATACTTAGTTTCTTTTCAGTCCAATGTTGGAGGAAGTATTATGATGTATTTTCTCTGTTAATTCCTAAGAATACATTAACACATAATGATCTTTGTGTTTCTTTCTTCCTAAGGTCATTCTAAGTTTACTATGAGTGTATATAATTTTCAAAGAAAATGAATAAAAATTATGAGTTGTCCCCATATTAGTTCTTTTCGAATTTTGTCTCATTTTGGTTACTTGGTTATCTTGATATTGTATGAGTAAAAGCTTGTGCAATTGAATTCAATCCATTTAGGTTTTATATTTGTTCACCACTACTATTAGTTCAATGGATTAAGTAAAAGCTTTGTTGAATTTGATAAGGTTGCTACAGTAGTAGGAAGGATGTTTTGAATGATGAATTTTGATAAGAATTTTTGATAATCTTTGTTGTAAGACAACAAATTAGATTTGTGGATTTGTAGTAGACTCTGAACCCTAATGGATTAGGCACTGGTCAAAATTGATTCGGTTGGAAGAGAAATATGTCATAAATGGGTTACAAATGTAGAAGTATAATCAATTTTACTTTTATTTCCTAAAGACCTTCAAAGTTGGTCGTTACTTGTTTGCATAGAATGTTTTAGCTTTAGTTAGCCACTATTGCTGAGAACACGTGCAAATCCATAGAAGAATTTTGGCCAAATCTATTATATGGGATTTGTTTATCAAATTGTCATGAATTATGCATGTATTCAAGGATTTGAGATGAGAATCAGAATAAAACCAAAATAATTCTCATACAGTGCTTTCCAGTCTTTAATCATCCTTGGGTATGCCCAACCTGGTTTTGTAGAGCCTAAAGAGTAGAAAACCACCCTTGGTTTTGTTCAACTTGGGTCCAAGTGGTGTGCACATATAATTGTTAATAGGAATTGGCTGATCCATAGATTGTGTGAGTGATATCATTTTGGTATTGAGCATTTTGTTGTTCAATAGTTTTAAAAAACCAACAAAATGGCGACTCTGCTAGGGAGTTGTCCAACATTTTTGGAAAAGAACTATATTTTTCTTTGGTCCTGTTGTGTACGTGTGTGTCATATTGTTTAGTATTTTTTGTGGATTTCAAAAGGGTGTCTTAGTGACAAACCTTGAGAATTCATAAAAGAAAGAAAGAAAAATCCAAATGCCACGAAGATGCATTGACGTATCTAGCCTTTCCAAGTGTCTTATCTAACAAGCAAGAGTTACAGTCTTATAATCTTAGTGATTGGTCTGTCTGTGTTAGATACTTTCATTTTAGTTTGTGTGTTTTCTTGAAGCCAGGAATAATTTTCATTATATACTTTCCCAAGAATAGGGTGGTGACTCAGTCAAGGTTTTGAAGCTAGTGCTTATTTTAAAGAGGTGAATATGGCTGACAAGAGAAAGAACACAAGAGCTTACACGAGAGCCAATCCTGATGTACCAATGTATACTGATTTACTCCAAGGTGGTAGGAAGAACCTAAATAAGAAAAGGATAGACCCAAACCCTACCTGGAAACCAATGAGTAATGCATCAGTCAATTCCCAATTCCAACCAGTGGTAGGGAGAGAATCTTATTCACTATTTAGTACCCCATTACCAGAAGAGAGAGTCTTTCAGGACAAGCACATGTCACCAGTAGGAAATAATTCACCAAGGCTAGATCTCATAGAAAATATGAACTTTAGGCTAGGATTTAGGAGTACATTTGATGATCCTTTTAATCCCAGAGCAACCCCATACATGGAGCCCAATCTTATAGATCTGGACAATCCTGTTGATTCAAAAGCAACTTTTGTAGAACCTAAAGAAGTGCAACCTGAGATAGGAGCTCTGAAGAAATGGGTTGCTAAGGAAGAAACTAAGTGTATTCATTTGGAAAAAGAAAGAGAGCAAGACACCTTTAATGCTATAGTAGAAAGAGATACTCTACTCAAAAGGATGGTTGTTTTAAAAGATCAAAATAAGAAATTAGAAGAGAGGACTACAGTCCTTCATGCTGATGTGTTTGGAGATGTAAATACATTGAGATCTAAGGTTCAAGAACAAGAAAAGCTCCTAAGCTAGAGACAAGAACCTATTATTACTCAAGTTCAAGCTTAAAAACCTATTCAGGTAGACCCTGTAGAACCCATTGTGAAAGCTACAGATAAAGGAAACGGAAAAGCCATAGGAATCCAAATAAATGAACCTCAAGCTCTACCAATCAAATCTGTAAACATTTCCATGTTAAAACTAGATCTAGATCTGGAAAAGGCTAGAAAGGAGAAGGAAGATATTGCAAAAGAACTTGAGAAAGTGGAGAATGAAGCTCAGGCTATAGGAACTAGGAGAAAAATCTAGTTCATAAAATCTAATTCTACACTGGCTTCATGGCCAAATTTGTCTATCCCATCTGCAACTTCTGCATCAGCTAGTTGTCCAAAACTCTCAACTCAAGGAATATCTCAATCTTCACCTGTCTCATCATCCACCATTAGCACCAAAATCCCCTTTGTCCAACATCAACAAACTCAAAATGTAGTCCCTAACCAAGCCAATGTAGCAAGTACCTCAAATGTTGCTAGTTTTCAGAAGAAACCTATATATATGGAAAAATATAGACAAATCTCATTTGTAGGTATCCCTGTTGCTCCACATCCCATATCTTTTGATTTGAGAGATAAGGTTGTCAAGTTCTCAGGAAATAATGTGGTTACTGGCAAAGAACATTTGAGAATTTTCATAGATATGCTAAATGACTATGAAGTTGAACATGATGATATGGTAATGAAGTTATTTGTTCATTCACTAACTGAGGATGCAAGGGATTGGTTCAGAAGGCTGCTTGATGATAGTATCACCTCATGGAGTGACTTGGAGAAATTATTTAAAGAGCAGTATGGAGATAATCCCAATGTTGGGTTCATGTTAAATGAATTCAATAACATCAAGAAAAACCCTAATGAATCTACATTTGATTTTAATGTAAGATTCCAGAAAGGTATTTATAAATTGTTTCAAGTCATGAGATTGAATGAGGATGTTTGTCTTACAACATTTTTTAATGCATTTGATAGAAAAATGGCTTATCAGTTGAGAGATAAAGATCTTAAAACTTTGAGGGATGCTTATAAGGTTGTAGTAAATATTGAGAATAATAGGAAAGCTTTGGGCAAGCTTGGGAGAAGGGATGATCCAAAATTATTTAGTCCAAAAAATAATAATAGAAAAGAAGCTGATAAAACTCCTGCAGGAAAGAAACCTAAAGAACCTACAATAGGTCAAGTGCTAGAGTTGCTAAAAAAGATGAACCCAACTAATTTCAATGCACATAAGCCTAATGTTGGAGAAAAGGCCCCCATGAATAACAAGAGTTTCAATAGGCAACCTAGAATGCAAAATTACCCTTACACCACAAAGTCGAAAGATGGTAAGCTAGTCCCTAACCAGACACAAAATGTGAAGGATAAGGGTACCCCAGACCTCCTGCAAAGGAACACTGTAAATATGAATGATGATGTACCATGGTACATTGTATTCCAATCACCTCATTCTTCTAATTATTGTGTTGTTGCTCAATCATTTGCCCCAGATCAAGGTGTGTAACTTGAAGAAGAAAATGAAGAGAAAAGCCATGATGATATATGTTACAATATGATAAGCATGTGTGATGATTTTACAGATTCTAATTCTGAAGAAACTAAAAATGATATTACTAGTCAAACAATTGCTTATCATTTACATCATCAGCAAGTGCTTTCAGATGATGAGGGTTATGATGAAGATAAGGTATGTGTTACATCTTCTAATGTAGGTCATATAAGCTTAAGAATGTCCTCTAAAGAGGAGATTGATAGAATCATAGAAAAAATGATTTCCCAATTTCATAGTAACTACAATTTTAGGAATAAAATAGTAAATAATGATACAAGAAAGACATCCAGTGTATTCATTAAAGATATTACCCATAAGATGAATGATGAAAGTAAGAAGGTCAATATAGATGTGCCTAAGATCGAAGATAACAAGACTAAGAAGTGGGAATGAAAAAAGAAGGTCCAATTTCAAACAAATGAAACAACAAAAGTAGTTGTGCAAGGAAAGAAATCAAGACCTGATACTATCAAGCAAACAATGGTGTCTTTTGTTCAAAAGACTTCAACTCCAAGTAGTCTTGTAAAACCCACTATTGTTGAACCTGTTGATATGATATCCATTTTGTCCCAAATAACTGTAAAAGTTCCTTTGTCTGAACTTCTTAGAATTGAAGAGCATAAAAGCAAGGCTTTATCATGGTTGGGAGGGTTAGGAAACAACAATAGTGTCATAGAACAAATTGTTATCCAAAAAATGCCATTGGTAGTTGAAGACAGTGGTATCATATCTCAGATTCCCCAAATATTTTGGGATGATTCCTCAGTGGCATATATAGAAGATATTGACCCATTTTTCCTTAGTCTGATCATAAATGGAAAGACCCTAAAAAATTACATGATAGATTCAGGAGCCTCTAATACCAGTATGCCTTTCAAGATAATGGAAGCATTAGGTTTGAAAGTAGACACTAAGAAAGGTAGATGTAGAGGTATGGATGATAGGGAAGTTCTAGTCATAGGAACTATCACTGCTTTACCATTTAGACTAGTTGCATACCCTAAGGTGGAACTGACTATGTTAGTCCTTGTAGTTGATATTCCTCCACATTATAGAATGTTGCTCTCTAGAAAATGGAGTGCTGCTATGGGAGGAATCCTACAATGTGATTTGACTTATGCAACTTTTCATATAGAAGATAAGGTTGTCAAAGTGGATAGAGAGCCAAGGGTTAGTCACCTTTTAGGAGAGGAAATTGAAAGAGACTTGACTTGTTTCTTAGACACTAGTGTGAATGCATTCAGAGAAGTATTGATTATACAAGAAGTTGAGAAATTCCTTCTATAATTGAACATGAATTTGAGTGTTGTATGGACTCACCGATATTATGGACAATTTTTTTTGATGGGGCCAATTCAAAAGAAGGTTGAAGGGTAGGGGTAGTTTTTGTTTCTCTAGAGAAAAATACTTTCAGATACTCATTCACTTTAAAGTTTTCTTGCACAAATAACATAGTAGAGTATTAGGCCTTGTTGCTAGGATTGAAAGTTGTTACCCATCACAGAATCAAGAAACTGCATGTTATAGGTGATTCTAAACTGGTCATTTCACAGATAAGGGAAACTTATGCCTCTAAAAAAAAAGGTTGAAACAATATAGAAATGTAGTTTGGGATCAGATAGAATTTTTTAATGGATTTGGTATCTCATGGAGAGACAGAAGTCAAAATAAGATGGCAAACTTATTCGCAAATGTAGCAATCAAACCCAAGGAGATATCATTTGTAGGAATCTCTCAAATTGAGGTATAGAGTAGACCTTCAATACCTAATAATATTGAAAATTGGAAAGCCTTTGAAGATGACAAAGACATTATAAATTTTTTGTTAAATGAAGAAAAATATCATGGTCAAGAAATGGATTGCAGTGATTTAATTGAAACTATAAATGGTAAGGAAACCATTTTTGGCCAAGAGATTATGCAATTGAAAACCAATAAGGTGCCTAAGGGGTTAGTATTTTTGGAAAGTATTTTTGGAAAGTATTTTTGATAATCAAGATAGAGTCAAACTAGGAGTTAAGGACCCTAAGCCTCAAAAATTAGAAGAGATAAACCTTGGTATTGATGAAGCTCCCAAAAAAGTTTATATTGGCCAAAAATCTACCTGCTAAAATTAGAAAACCATTAATTGACTTGCTTAGAAAGTATAGACATGTTTTTGCATGGTCATATGATGACATTAAGGCTTATAGGGAAGATTTTTTCCAACATGTCATATCACTAAAGGATAATGTAAAACTTTTTAGATAGAAAAAAAGACTAGTAAATCCTACCCTAGCTCCCAAAATGTAAGAAGAATTGGTGAAGTTAAGGGATGGTGGAATAATCAAACCAATTAGACATTCCACCTGGATTTCAAATTTGATACATGTCAAAAAGAAAAATGGAGACATAAGACTATGTGTGGATTTCAAGAATTTGAACATTGCATCCTTGACGGATAATTATGGATTACCAAATATGGAAGCCATGTTGTAGCAAGAAACTGGTTCTGAGCTAATGTCCATGATGGATGGTTTATCTGGATACAATCAAGTTCTAGTAAAGGAAAATGAACAATTTAAGACAACCTTCACAACCCCATGGGGAACCTATGTATATGTAAGGATGTCATTTGGCTTGATTAATGCAAGAGCTACTTTCCAAAGAGCTATGGATGTGGCATTTCATAATTATATCAAAAAATTTATGGTTGTATACCAAGATGACCTTACAGCCTATTCTAAGAATGCTAAGGATCACTATAGGCATTTGGAGAAATTTTTTATCAAAGCTTTGGAATATGGAGTATCATTAAACCCAAAGAAATGCACTTTTGGGGTGACCAAAGGTAGATTATTTGGACATATAGTTTCAAAAGATGGTGTAAAGATAGATCCTAAGAGAGTGGTAGCCATTAAAAAGGTGAAAAAGCCAAAAAATGTGAAAGGTATACAGTCTTTCTTTGGACAAGTAAATTTTCTAAGGAGGTTTGATACAAACTTTGCTGAAATTAGTAGGCCTATTTCAAAAATGCTTAAGAAAGGAGCTATAATCAGCTGGGATGGTGAACCTTCATAGGAATTTCAAGATATTAAAACTACCATAAAAAATGCTCCAATCCTTAGAACTCCAGATTACACAAACCCATGCATATATTCTCTTTTGCATCTTTTCACACTGTAGTCGTAATCTTGTTGCAGAAAAATGAAGAAGGATATGAACAACCCATTGCTTTTTTTAGTAAGTCACTGTAGCCTACTAAATTGAAATATGAGATAAATGAAAAAAAAGCATATGCTTTAGTAAAGGCTATTAAGGCTTTCAGATGCTACTTGATAGGTGCTATTGTCATTGCATTTGTGCCTAGTGTTGTTGTCAAAGACATATTTTCTTAGCAAAAAGTGTTAGGGAGAAGATGTAGATGGATAAATAGGATCCAAGAATTTAATATTGAAATACAGATAACTAAGTTGGTACAAGGTCAAGGTTTGGCTAAACTTATGGTTGAATCTAATTTAGATGCTAATAAAATAAATGTGGTAGTTGATGACCTCAGATCTAACTTATGTGACATGGATCATTGTGATTGTATGTAAATGTTATCTATTATCTTCAACATATGGAAGCTCCTTCCCAATTGATAGAAAATGAAAGGAGGAGTACTAAATTGCAAGCTATCAGATACATAATTGTCAAAGGCAGTCTATGGTGGAGAAATTTTGAGGGAGTGTTACTGAAGTGTATTAATCAAGAGAAAGAAAAAGAAGTTTTAAATGAAATGCATGTTGGAGTTTGTGGAGGACACTATATGGCTAAGACTACTACACATAAGGTGATGAGAGAAGGATTTTGGTGGCCCTCTCTTTTCAAGATGCCGAAATCATAATTAGAAAATGTGATGCATGCCAAAGATTTGCTAAAAATTTGAAATTCTCAGGTAATACTCCATTAAAGCCAGTTGAAGTCCAAGCACCTTTCCAACAATGGGGTATGGATTTCATAGGTGAAATCTCTCCCAAATCTAGTACTGGCTATTCTTGGGTTCTAGCTACTATGGACTATTTCACAAAGGGGGTAGAAGCCATCCCTACAAGAAATGCCACTAGTAAAGTCGTTAACAATTTATTGTTGAATAACATTTCCAGATTTGGTTGTCCTCAGAAACTTGTAACAGATAATGCAATGTGCTTTAGGTCTAAAGAATTCAAGAAATTTTGTGACAAATATGAAACCACTAGATCAACATCTTCCCCATATCATCCACAAGGAAATGGACAAGCCGAATCTATAAATAAGAGTTTGTTGAAAATAATACAAAGGATGTTGGATGATAATAAGAAAGCATGGGATTCCAAGTTATAGTTAGCAATATGGGCTGTCAGGATAACTGTGAAGAAAGCCATTGGTGTAGCTCCATTTGATATGCTATATGGAATTCAAACAAGAATACCTTAGAACAACCTAGTTGGTCTATATAATTACATTCAAATGTATGATAAGGATATCATTGATGATATGCAAGAAAGATTAGATGAACTAGTTGGGCTAACTGAGACTAGGAAAGAAGCATCAATCAGAAACCAAAAGTTGCAACTACAGGTTAAAGCACTCTATGATAAAAGGACAGTGAGCAAGAAATTTGAAGATGGAGATTTAGTCCTTATGTGGAATACCAGGATAGAGGATAAAGGAAAACATGGTAAGTTTGATCCCATATGGTTAGGTCCCTATCTGATTGAAAACACATGGGGAGAAGATTCTTATATTCTCAAAGATCTATCAGACAACATTCTTGAACTGTCAATTCATGGACAGTTCTTGAAGAGTTATTTGTCTTGAAAAATACTTATTTTCTCCATGAACGGTAGCCTAGGTTTCTTTGTACATTTTGTATAATCTTTGTGTCTTCTATACAGTCCTTATATTTTCTTTTCTTCTATGTTTTTTCTCTCTCTAAGTTGTCATAATTATGAGGTCAAGCTTGTGGTCTTCTTCTCCCATAGATTCTAAGCTCTTATATGAATCTTGCTTATTCATTGTCCCCAAATAGAGCAACTGTTGGCCTGGTTTTTCATCACCCTTGTTTTGTTGTATTCAGCAGTGAAAAACCCTAAATGTGTACCCCAAATAATTTGAAATTCGGTCAAAACCCTACACAAAATTCACCAAGTAACCTTGTACCTTGCCCTATTTGGCCCTAGCCTTTGAAATCCTTAGAAAGTATCATTTCAAATAAATTTTGGCTAGACATTTTTATCCTAAAGGTTTATTTGCATAAGAATGACCTTTTAATCTTTTTGATAAACCTTATAAAGCTTGTATTAATTGCAATATCTATCGAGCACCATAGATCCTTTTGAGATTGAGGGTTGGGGCTTGCCCACAATATGGAGCTGCAAGGTCTTTAAATATTATGGAAAATTTCCTTTTTGACATGTAGCCCCTGCTGACATTCAAACCTCAGGGCGTTGCAAAAGTTCTTTATTGTTAGAATTAGTCAGACATTTTGTAGAGTTCTCAATGTTCCTCGTGCATGTTTTAATTTCCTGCGATGTCATTGGTTGGTCTTTTAGTGATATTAATACTTTGCAATCTAGACTTTCTGATCGTTGATTTAGCAAGAATCAAAGGCTGGCACTTGCCCACAATATGAAAGTACGCCAGTTTTAAGCAATGTGATCAAGCCCCTTTGTGATGTGTGGCAAAGTGTGACATCATGGGCCCGCATTTCTCAAAAGATTATAACAGCTTGTTTTCTATGGCAGTTTTCAAGTGAGTTGGAATACCAAGGAAATATCTCATTGATTCATCCAGCTAACTAGTTATACAGTCATGCAGGATTCTTAATCACCATAGATTTAAACAAGATCGAGGGTTAGGGCTTGCCCGCAATATGGAACTGCTCAACTTTTAAATAATGCGGGCAAGGACCTTTGTGATACATGTCAAAGTGGGACCAAGCCTTGAAAGGAATGTTGAGTCATGCCATGTTGGAAAGGTTAGATGAAGTAAAGTACGCTCATTGGTAGTGGGTGACAAGTATGCAAAGTTGGAAGCAGTGATGTCATGGACATGGGAGCTTTAAATGCTGCATTCAGATTAGTCAGAGCACGTTGTTTAAAAGATGATATTTTCTTGGTTAAGCCAGCTAAGTGGGCCATCAGAGAAAAGGATTTTGGCTCACCGTCAATCTAGGCAAGATCGATGGAGAGCACATGCCTGTAATAAGAAGTTGCAAGAATTTTAAATAATGGGGGCATGCACCCTTTTGACACGTGGTTGGGTGCTCTAAAATTTTAAAAGCTTTTTTTGTTTTCAAATAAAGTCTTCTGATCATCATAGGATCAACGAGTGAAATTCAAAGTTGAAGCACAAACATGAAAATAATGTCTATAGGAGTTAATATGATTTAGAGTTCTTTCGTGCAACCTTAATACATAGGTATAACATGAAAATTTGTCATTACTAAGTCACAAAATTGCAGATTTTCTCAGTGCAAAAAGACTTCAAGAGCTAGGGCATGGAATTTCACACTAATTTCAAAAAATTTAGAGAGAAAGTTAGGTTAGAAGAAGGGAAAGTTTTAGTGGGTAAGTAATCTATAATCAGTAAAAATCAAGAACCTGGTGTTTGGGAAGTTTTAAAAATTTAAAAGATGCCTCCACAGAAGGAATTTTCTGGGCAAACTGATTACTTAAAAGGGGCTATGCATGACGATTTCCTAGAAAAATTTCCCTTATTAGTAAATGAAATAACTAAAGGAAGGGAGCTCATTCCTAAGAACCCTAGGGTCATTCTCGATGAGGGTTTCTATGATAGGGCAAACTGGGTAAGAGATGCCCAAGTGTATATCGTGGGTTCGCAATTCTTCAAAAAATGGTTTTCAAAAAGGAATTTAGATACCCCCATGAGCAATGTCTGGAAATTTGACATTGGAAGATTAAAAATCCCTATAGTTTTCTTTGATAGTGATCTATTGATGAACCTAGCTAAGAAATATGATCCTGATACAGGGTGGGTGAAGAATCATTTTGGAATGAATCTTTTTAGGGTTTTCCCTGAGCTAATTAGTGTGCTATTTAACCTCAACCCTAACCACGTTGTGCATGAAATCATTGATATGGATGATTTACAAGCAATATATGATGCACAAAGAATATATTTGAGGACAGGACCATTGCAGGAGCATGCTGCTAAACTTGGAACTTTGTCTGTGATTACAACCAGTACCCCTGAGCCACTGCTAAGAAGGCATTTCAACCTTAGAGCTCAGGCATTGTATTTTTCTCTTTGCAAAATTTTTGGGATGGATGAAGCTGATCAAATCCTAGGATCTATTGTTGTTGTTATGGCTCAAACTCTTCAATTTTGAATGAGCACTATTCTAGATTTTGCTACTTTTCTTGCTAAGGAAATTCACAACGCTTTGGTGGGGATAGCAAAGGGAAAAGTGGATAAACCTTTCTATTGGTATTCATTATTCATGTATGTATGTTTGTATAAGGGACTTGCCTTCTTTTCTAAGGGTATGGAGCTGGAAACAACTAGGAATGGAGAGAGGAATCTAGTATAGTTATGGAGTGTGGATATGACCTCAAAAGCCATAGATGTTAGTTATGTGAGGTTTGACAAATATTTTGGATCAAAGCTTAGATTTCTTTTGAGAGGAGAAAACTCTAGAATTCCACAAGCACTATTGTAATTGGTCAGACCCAAGGACCATGCAAAAGGGTTACTGGTTAGTCATAATTGGGGGGATATAATTCCCCATAATGTTTCAACAGTAATAAGAGTATATGACTTTTCGGGAAAGCCTCATGTGCTGCCATTTCATGTGCCTTTGAAGATAGGAATAGCTGAGCTATTATGGCAAATAGGAACTATAGATGAAAGGGAGTTGCCTAAGAAGGGTACATCTTTTCCAATTGTTACTGTGCTACATGATTTTGTCTTTGTAAGGAAAGGGTGGAAGCATTTTAATTTGTTCTTATATAGATATAACTTGGCAGAATCTCATGCCAGGTTTATTGATCATAAAGGATTCTATGACCTCTTAAGAAAGAGAATAAAAGCTTCCTGAACGATGCAACAAGTTTACTACCCGAAGGATGTGACTAGAAATGTTTTTACTTTGCAAAAAGAAGAATTGAGACAGGATATATGCATAGTAGTTAGGAAAACCCTAGAATTCATTAATGCTTTTGATCCCCATTATGATCCATTGAAAGATAAGAAATATTGGGGAGCCAAGATACAGGCATTGATGAATAATTTTTTTGTGATAATACAAGCCATGAATGAGAAGAAGGATGCATATGTCAAGGCTTATCCAAACAAGGCTGCAGAGGTTTAGAGGAGAATAAACAATATAAATATGGTGTCTCCTGGTCAGTATACTTTGTAGAAAAGAGCAGGTTATGTGATGGTTAAAAATGTGCAACAGGTTCCCCTGCAGCAAAGGCCAAGGCCAAAAAGCCCACCTATAGCCAGTGCTCCAAAAAGAAAAAAATTAGACCAAGGTTCTTCTTCTCAAATGGAGCAATATTCCCCAAGCCAATCTCCAATCAGAATTGATGATGAAACATCTCTAACAGAGCAGCTTAGACAAATCGGTGGAGAGGGAGATGTAATTGTTACCTCCACAGATTTGGAGATTGGAGAGCCATGAGAACCACCTACACCTTCCTTGGATTTAACTGTTGCTGATTACTAAGGTAAGGAAATTGATCCAATAGTTGCCCAAGCCTTTGAAATGTTTATTAATGATGAAAATTTTGTGAAATCTAGGGCATTTGCTCAATTTTTATGGAGGCTAAATACAGGAAATTTTGAGGACTTGTGAAAAGATAAAGGAAGAACAACCTAATAAATTGGATTCTACTATTAAGGAGGAGGTAAAGTCTAAATTTTTGAATGATTTTCCTCAATTTACCCCTGAGGCCAGTAGGCAAGTAATTAGACAATCAAGAGTCCTTATTTTTCTAGAATGGGATATAGTGAACACCATGGTTTTTGATTCGTCCAATTTAAAACTAAAGAAGAGGTATTGCGAGCTCATAGAGGAGTCAAATTTAGTGATGATCATCAAGCTCTTGTTATTTGGTCCATTAAAAAAAGGGATATGACCAAGATGCAGGAAATTTCCACTACAGAGCATACTGGTGCATTGACAGTGTTTTGAGCTAGTGAGGTAGGCAGTAAACAAATAATTGGAATGGCTTCAGAAATGTTAAAATTTGGTAGTGTTGTATCTAGTCAGGAAGAAGATATATTTTCTCAACTCAATTCTAGGTTTGAGGAAGTTTTGAAATCATATGAGGAGAGGGGTATGCAGATACAATCATTAGAGAATAAAATATCTCAAATGGAGAAGGTACTCGGGAAGAGAAAAGTACAAGAAACTAGTAAACCAAGGATTATGTACCCTCTATAGCCACCTGTTGATCCTTTTAAATCAACTCCAATTGTTCAAATACCAAACACCCTAGAAAGACCACCGTTTTACACTACAAAGGAATTTGAGGAAGAAAAGAATAAATTATATGCACTGTATGTGGAACTAAATGATCAGTATGAAGAAAATTTGAGGTAGGGTGTCATGTCTTTGGTAGATAGAATTGAATGGCCATCATTTTTTGATTTTTTGTTAGGGATTGCAACCATCAGGGATGAATTGAAGAAAAATGAAGCTACATTCAGACCCCTTATGTAGAAATGGACAGAAAGAAATAAAGATATCACTATTATGTGTATATCTGTCATTCAACTACTATGTCGTCAAATAGAATAGATCTTTGATTTGCTAAATAAATTGCAAGGTTTTGATGACAAACAAGATTCTTTTCAAAAAAGATTATTTATTTTCTTTTCCAAATATGTTGCAGAAAAATTTGATTTATTTCCCTCTGCTCTAAAAAGTGCTAATAAAGTGAAAGAAAAAGAGGAATGGAAATGAGAAATAGATGAAATTATTTTTGAAAGGATGAATAAAATTATTAATGAAACTGGTCATTTGTTATGGGCAAGGACAAATGAGGATTTGGTAAAAGTACAATTATTTTATAATGATGTCAAGAAAAAGCTTGTTGATATAGACGCAATTACAAATTCTTTAATAACTGTACAAAGAGAGGTTCTAAATTTTTATTGGCTGGATGACACTGCTTACAATGAGTGGAAGGAAAAGTTTATGTCTATAGAATAGACAGTGGGAGATGATGAGGTGGAGGATGATGATGAAGAAGAAGGTACAAAAGTAGAAGCCACCTCTGTCATTGATGATAAAGATAAAGAGAATCCTCAAGTAGCAAGAGATGACTCATCACTCTCACATTTGATGGCCACCTACCCCAAGGAACCAAAATGCTAAAGGAATCCGATCATAGTATTTTATTCTTTCCAAAGGGAATAACAGAAGTGGACCCACAAAAGGGTATGTGCAGGATCATGGTCAACCAAACTATGGCCTTAAGTGGTAGTGAAAAACCAACAAATCAGGGTTATGTCAACTTGACACATAATTTTAAAGTGGTTATGGACTTTATATCAAAAATTTGTAAGAAAATAATCTATAGGAAATTAAATATAGTTTCTAAACTACTAGGCCTTATCAGGAGAAAAAAATAATTGATTGGTCAAAAGTTTGAATTTTAAGGCAGTACTATGAAAATTTCAAGGCAAAAATAAAAAGTAGGTGTATGTCTGACCACCTTAATCAAAATCAAATGATAATATTTTTTTAATATATTTATAGATATGAAAAGTAGACTCATGCTCGGATGTGACGCATATTTTTCATTAATTTTATTTCAAATAAATAATTAAATATGAATTTTCTACCAAAACTTTTTTGGAAAAAAAAAAAGTCCTGTGTTTGACCACCTTAACTAATAGAATTTTACCAAATTTAATTTAATTTTTATTTTTTTATACTAGGCAAAGCATAGAATGTGATGCAACTTTTAGATTTAAAAAATGTTATACCGTTTGAAAATTATAGCTATTTTTCAATCAGTATGTCAATAAGCACTTTATAATAATCTTCATTGATAATTAACTAATAAATACTTATCAATCTCAAAATTTGACAGAAATTATATTGATGGAATCTCGAGAGCGATATTAAAAAACCCTTTTCATTTCATTCAATTTTGATCAAAATAACATTGTCAAACGACTACCCGAAGTCTGAGTATCACTAAAACCCTCTTCAAACAAGTCTTTTGGGTTGACCGGGTAGGTTTGGTAAATAGCAAGCCTAATTGAAATCAGATATCCGATTTGCAATGGGATATCCAATTTGAAATTGGATATCTGATATGCTTTGGAAAAATTTGGGTGGGAAACTTCAAATCCCAACCCATTTTGGAGGGAAAATTGCTTTTAAAAGTGATAGCTTATGAAATTTATAAATAATTTCACTTATATTACTACGAAAAGACGTATTTTAGTATATTATATATATATATAATAACATAATGTAAAGATACAAGATATAATCTATTAATATATAATAATATATTATGTTAATCTTATTAAAATCTATAAATATAATTTATATTATTATTATTTTTACTAAATATAATAACATTATATATATATATACATATATACATATATATATATATATACATATATATATACATATATATACATATATATACATAAATATATACATATATACATATATATATCTATATATATATAATATGTATTATATATTATTATATTAATATGTATGTTATTAATATATATATAATAATGTAATATTTTCATTAAATATAATATGTATTATATATTATTATATTATGTTAGTGAACAGATTGTCCTTCAAGAAAAAGTGTGGAAATCCGACCCTGAATGCCCAAGTCAAAGGACAAATTGACACCAACAATTGGATAGGTTATAATGGATTGATAACCTTCCTTTGAATTTTTATCGGGTATAGCTCCCCGTACAAGATATTCAATGAATTAAATATGGGTACTTTTACCAAAAAGCATGAAAGGATATCAGACATCTACTCGTAAATACAAAGTAGACGTGGAAAGTTGGATGACTAAAAGAAAATAAGTAACAAATGACACAAAGTCCATTTGCATGCAACATTACAAAGAGAATGAAGCCTGAGAAAGCAAGAATCAAAGCTTTAAAGACACTTTGAAATCAAATATATTCAAAAAGCCATGACATAAATGCATTTAGAGAAAACTGAAAGTCATACAAAGATAACACTCAGTGGAAAGAAAATTGCCCGGACTCAAAGTTTTGGTATGCAATTATCTTCTGAGTCTCCCTCCTCTAAAAATGCTGAAAAAAAAAGGTTCTCATTACATCATACATCTAAATCACTAACTAAAAGGAAACCTGAATTCCCTCTCCCTGCATACATTCAAAATCAAAATATCCCCTATTTTCTAGCTCACTGTTTGGAAAATTAAACAAAACTGTGCTCTTTCTTTCCCAGCAAATGAAACTTTTGATCCAACTCCTCTATTCTGCAACCCAAAGTCTAAAAACCCAGCCAAAAGTGGAACCCTTTCTGATTTGAAAATACCTTCATAAATAGCCAGTTGATGTGTATTTCCAGTTTGCATAACTGATTCTTGGAATTTGACTATCCACCTTCCTCTTCTTATGTTCTCTCATTAATATTTTAATAACCTTATAAAAAATTGATGTAAAAGTTTTATAAGGATAATTTGACATATTAAATGAGACTTAGAAAAGTGGCACATGATTACATTATCCCAATATAAAAATATTCTTGACGCTGGTCGGATTCAAAATAACTTTGTCTACAAAAATAGGTCTTGGTACGGGAGGCATAACTAATTATCTCACCATTGGATCGTTCTAAATTTTCGATATGTTATCAGAATCTTAGTTCTCCACATTCTCACCAAGGAAATTTTGAAAATAATGTCTGAGTAAAAAGTTACAGGTCACTCTTTGAGGGTCCATATGACTGTCAAAAAATCTGACTTGCTGAATTAAAATTTCCAGTCACTGATCATTGGACACCATTTTGAACATGTCTCCCTGTTAATAGCATTATTTTGCTGTAATAACTCTTGTTGCCCAATCAATCTTATAGCATTTTTGAAATCAATTTGGATGTACATGAGCCCATAAATATGACCCGTGTATCGGCTTTGTGGCCCAAACTCAAATCTTTGCACTTGTTCTTTTCATAATGTAGCTGTTGCCGATGAAGGTAGATATCCAGTATCCATGCATAATATACTGATGCTCTATCTTTTCCACGAACATTTCAATGAGCAGACCACGTGCATCCCTGGACATGGCTCAATCACCTCCAAATTATAGCTTGGTTTGATCTTTTCAAACTCTTTGAATATAGCACTGACATGATTATCTATTATAGAAGAAGATGAAAACACCGAAAAGATATAGAATGTTTCCTTCATCAGACTTGTATCAAGCTTTTATGAGAATTCTACATGGAACGAGAGATGTTTTCTTTACAACTTGGTTACCGTTCCTTTAAACTTTTGTCAAGTGAAAATGTGGATTGACGTGACTTTCTCAACAAAAACATGAAGCATTACTTTGAAAATTCAGAGTATTCACATATGAGAAGAAAATCAGGCTTGGCATTTCATCAAATCCAATATTTCAATTCGATTAAATGATCCTTATACCTCTGCTCTAAATCATTGGTGCTGACAATTTTGAGCCTGAGCCTTGATTCTGAATCTGTGTGTTGAACTACTAAACCTTTGAACTACTTTGAACTACTTCGAACCTCAGTTCGAAGTGGTTCAAAAACTCTACACCTCACATCTTGTAAAATTGATGGGCTAAATGAAACTGAATTATGAATTCTGGCAAAATTTTGAACTTTCCTAAAGCTGGCCATTCTGCATTTCAAATTGCCTTGAACTATCGAACCATTTTGAAATACTTCGAACTTTAGTTCGAAGTGGTTCAAAAACTTTGAACTTGAAGTTTTACTTCGATTGTATTGAACCTGCAGAATGGGTTATCTAAACCATTGACAAAAACAAAAACTCCAAGTTTTAAAATCATGCTCATATTGGTTACTAACATGAGCTCTAACTGTGGAACTAATTTTGATGCAAAATCAGAGAACTCCAGCAATCTCTAGGAAAAGAACAATGCTTTACCATTGGGCAAATAGAGTCAAGAAAAAGATCGGGAGCTGCTTGCAAGGAGGGTGGAGGGCAATAGGGCAACACCAACAAACAAAACAAACAACACCTAAACTACTAGCAAGCACGAGGCTTGCACATTATTTTGAACTACCACTACACATGACAAAAACTTATTTACAATATTTACAAAGGTAGGAATAGGACCTACCATGAAACTGGAATAAAGAGAAGAATCATGTGAAACTATTTACTGGCTGAGAGAAATAGGAGCCTTTCTAAATCAGCAGGACGTATCTTAATTGAATAGCTCCAAACCATTGCTCGTTGACGACCATTTCAATCCCAAACTTTGAACTACCAACGTAAATACACATGCTGATCCAACATTCTTTTCCAAATAGCCATAGCTCATCATAATACTCTCCTTCACTTGAGATTTCATCCTTCACATCTCTAAGTGTAGATTCCACTCCAGGCTGAAAAGCATAAAGTTTACGAAGCTCACTGAAAGATGATATGCAACACTTGGAAATGCTGCCATGAAGATTCAGCTCTTGCACATGGTCATGATCAACTTGCAACCATGGTGACGCCTCATCCAACATAGGATTAGCCTTTGAGTATCTATTCTCTTGATCTCTTTCAAGAACTAAATTGTCATCCAATATGCCACAAACTCCATCTCTTTCTTTTTCCAAAATCCCATCACATGTTCCAGCATTGCTTCCGTAGTCCAAATCAACAAAGCCATGTATAGATGGATGAAAAGGAAAATTATCAATGAATACTTCATCCTCAAATTGATTTAAACAAGTACCTGACACATCATCAAAGAAAAGGTCTGGCTTGAGTGCTGACAAGAGTGTGTTTATGGTTTCTTCTTCTTGATTAAGTAATGTTCTTCTCCATGCTTCAATTGGTAAATCTACAAACTTATTATTGATTTCAGCACCTTCATCTTTCATGGAAATGGAAAGTTCATCTTTAGGCTGCATCTTATCTTTAGTCCTTTCATCAAGGAGGCTTTTCAAAAAGAGGTGATCAATATCAAAGGTGAAAGACTGAAATTCCAATGGCAAATTTTCTAATTCCTTGTAACTAAAAGCCTCTGAAACAAGGTGACCATTATCACTCTTCAAACTAAAACTTTCAGAACATGCAAAGAAAAATCTAGAGGCACCTTCTTTAACATCAATAGTATTAATAGGATTTGTTGCTGCATTATTTCTAAAATGAAAAGATTTTGGGGAAGGTTTGTTCTTGGGATTCACATCCACAAAGCTAATAACCTCACAATGCATCATGACATTAAAAGACTTATTTTCAAACATGGCATGACTAGAAGATGTTCCAACCAAATTTTCAGGCGAACAACGATCAGCATGACCCTTGGCTGTAAAATTTTCTCCATGCATAACTATCTTCAATGGACTGTCATTCTTTGAACATGGTTCTTTGCTGAAATCTTCCATGATTTCTGTAGGTGAGCATAATATACTCTAGCTGTCTTGCATACCTTCATCATTTACCTCCTCTAATTGATTCCCTACCACTGCAATGTTGTCCATACTTTCATTTTAGCACATAATATGGAAATCAAAACTTTTATTCACTTCTTGGGTATCAAAAGATGAATTATCCTCATGGCATGCAGTCATACGCAAAGATTTTATACAAGTCTCCATAGTCATAGGAACAAACTGAAAAGAGGCATCATTCTCTTTCTATGTACAATTAAAAAAATTTTAAAAGAAAATAAGGATGGGCAATCTGAAGTCTCTACCTCAACCTCACGACTCACTAGATGTGATGTGGAGATGGGAATCACGTGCGGCTGAAGAGCATCTAGATATTCATCATCTTGTTAGCTTCCAGTTTTTTCTCCTTCAAGATCTTTCCCCTGCTTGGGTTCTACTTCAACTATTTCCTCTTTTTGACATGCATGTCCTTCTTTTTCTAGATCTTGCACTTGGGGTCTCTTCTTTATGAGGATGGCACCATAAAAAGATTTCAGCCAGCTTAATTGCTTTTCTACTTCTTTCGTAACTTCCCTGATGGGATTATCTTTAAAAGGTGGGATAAAGATGAAGGTTTCAAAGGTATCTCCATCCTTTGCTAGAATCTAATCTTTCAAGATTTCTTCATATATAATGAAGGCTACTGGGTATGCTTCTTCCATAGAGCCACCAATCTCCTGCATGCAAAGATAACCATAAAACTGAGGAAACAATGTTAGGCAATGATCTATTTTTTCCTTTCCCCAGTAGAGTCGCCAAAAATCTGTTAGTGAACAGATTGTCCTTCGAGAAACAGTGTGGAAATCCAACCCTGAATGCCCAAGTAAAAGGACAAATTGACACCAACAGTTGGATAGGTTATCATGGATTGATAACCTTCCTCTGAATTTTTATCGGGTAGAGCTCCCCGTACAAGATATTCAATGAATTAAATATGGGTACTTTTACCAAAAAGCACGAAAGGATATCAGACATCTACTTAAATACAAAGTAGACGTGGAAAGCTGGATGACTAAAAGAAAATAAGTAACAAATGACACAAAGTCCATTTGCATGCAGCGTTACAAGGAGAATGAAGCTTGAGAAAGCAAGAATCAAAGCTTTAAAGACACTTTGAAATCAAATATATTCAAAAAGCCATGACATAAATGCATTTAGAGAAAATTGAAAGTCATACAAAGATAACACTGAGTGGAAAGAAAATTGCCCGGACTCAAAGTTCTGGTATGCAAAATTATCTTCCGAGTCTCCCTCCTCTAAAAATGTTGAAACAAAAAAGTTCTCATTACATCATACATCTAAATCACTAACTGAAAGGAAACCTAAGTTCCCTCTCCTTGCATACATTCAAAATCAAAATATCCCCTATTTTCCAGCTCACAGTTTGGAAAATTTAAAAAAACTCTGCTCTTTCTTTCCCAACAAATGAAAGTTTTGATCCAACTCCTCTATTCTGTAGCCCAAAGTCTGCAAACACAGCGAAAAGTGGAACCCTTTGTGATTTCAAAATACCTTCATAAATATCCGGTTGATGTGTATTTCCAGTTTGCATAACTAACTCTTGGAATTTGACTATCCACCTTCCTCTTCTTATGTTCTCTCATTAATATTTTAATAACCTTATAAAACATTGATGCAAAAGTTTTATAAAGATAATTTGACATATTAAATGAGACTTAGACAAGTGGCACATGATTACATTATCCCAATATAAAAATATTCTTGACGCTGGTCGGATTCAAAATAACTTTGTCAACAAAAATAGGTCTTGGTACAGGAGGCATAACTAATTATCCCACCGTTGGATCGTTTTGAATTTTGGATCTGTTATTATAATTCTAGTTCTCCACATTCTCACCAAGGTGATTTTGAAAATAGTGTCCGAGTCAAAAGTTATGGGTCACTCTTTGAGGTTCTATATGACTGTCAGAAAATCCGACTTGCTGAATTAAAATTCCCAGCCACTGATCATTGGACACGATTTTGAACATGTCTCCGTGTTAATAGCATTATTTTTTTGTAATAAATCTTGTTGCCCAATCAATCTTATAGCATTTTGGAATTCACTTTGGATGTACATGAGCCCATAAATATGACCCGAGTATCGGCTTTGTGGCCCAAACTCAAATCTGTGCACTCGTGCTTTTCATAATGTAGCCACTGTCGATGAAGGTAGAAATCCGGTATCCATGCATAATATACTAATGCTCTGTCTCTGCCATGAATATTTCAATGCGCAGACCACGTGTGTCCCTGGACATGGCTCAATCACCTCCAAATTATGGCTTGTTTTGATCTTTTCAAACTCTTTGAATATAGCACTGACATGATTATCTATTATAGAAGTAGATGAAAACACCGAAAAGATATAGAATTTTTCCTTCATCAAACTTGTATCAAGCTTTAATGTGAATTCTACATGGAATGAGAGATGTTTTCTTTACAACTTGGTTACCATTCCTTTAAAATTTTGTCAAATGAAAATGTGGATTGCCGCGACTTTCTCAACAAAAGCATGAAGCATTACTTTGAAAATTTAGAGTATTCATATATGAGAAGAAAATCAGGCATGGCATTTCATCATATCCAATATTATAGCTCGATTAAATGATCCTTATACATCTGCTCTAAATCATTGGCGCTGACAATTTTGAGCCTGAGCCTTGATTCTAAATCTGCGTGTTGAACTACTAAACCATTGAACTACTTTGAACTACTTCGAACCTCAGTTCGGAGTGGTTCAAAAACTCTGCACCTCACATCTTCTAAAATTGTTGGGCTAACTAAAACTGAATTATGAATTCTAGCAAAATTTTGAACTTTCCTGAGCTAGCCATTCTGCATTTCAAATTACCTTGAATTATCGAACCATTTTGAACTACTTTGAACTTCAGTTCGAAGTGGTTCAAAAACTTTGAACTTGAAGTTTTACTTTGATTGTATTGAACCTACAGAATGGGTTATCTAAACCATTGAACCATTTTGAACTACTTTGAACTAAGGTTCAAAGTGGTTCAAAAACATAAACACCAAGTTTTAAAACCATGCTCATATTAGATACTAACATGGGCTCTAACTGTGGGACTGATTTTGATGCAAAATCAGAGAACTCTAGCAATCTCTGGGAAAAGAACAGTGCTTTACCATTGGGCAAATAGATTCAAGAAAAAGATCGGGAGCTTCTTGCAGGGAGGGTGGAGGGGAATAGGGCAACACCAACAAACAAAACAAACAACACATAAACTACTAGCAAGCACGAGGCTTGCATATTATTTTGAACTACCACTACACACGACAAAAACTTATTTACAATATTTACAAAGGTAGGAATAGGACCTACCATGAAACTGGAATAAAGAGAAGAATCATGTGAAACTATTTACTGGCTGAGAGAAATAGGAGCCTTTCTAAATCAGCAGGACGTATCTTAATTGAATAGCTCCAAACCATTGCTCGTTGACGACCATTTCAATGCCAAACTTTGAACTAGCAATGTAAATACACATGCTGATCCAACATTCTTTTCCAAATAGCCATAGCTCATCATAATACTCTCCTTCACTTGAGATTTCATCCTTCACATCTCTCTAAGTGTAGATTCCACTCCAGGCTGAAAAGCATAAAGTTTATGAAGCTCACTGAAAGATGATATGCAACACTTGGAAATGCTGCCATGAAGATTCAGCTCTTGCACATGGTCATGATAAACTTGCAACCATAGTGACACCTCATCCAACATAGGATTAGCCTTTGAGTATCTATTCTCTTGATCTCTTTCAAGAACTAAATTGTCATCCAATATGCCACAAACTCCATCTCTTTCTTTTTCCAAAATGCCATCACATGTTCCAGCATTGCTTCCTTAGTCCAAATCAGCAAAGCCATGTATAGATGGATGAAAAGGAAAATTATCAATGAATACTTCATCCTCAAATTGATTTAAACAAGTACCTGACACATCATCAAAGAAAAGGTTTGGCTTGAGTGCTGACAAGAGTGTGTTTATGGTTTCTTCTTCTTGATTAAGTAATGTTCTTCTCCATGCTTCAGTTGGTAAATCTACAAACTTATTATTGATTTCAGCACCTTCATCGTTCATGGAAATGGAAAGTTCATCTTTAGGCTGCATCTTATCTTTAGTCCTTTCATCAAGGAGGCTTTTCAAAAAGAGGTGATCAATATCAAAGTTGAAAGACTGAAATTCCAATGGCAAATTGTCTAATTCCTTGTAACTAAAAGCCTCTGAAACAAGGTGACCATTATCACTCTTAAAACTGAAACTTTCAGAACATGCAAAGAAAAATCTAGAGGCACCTTCTTTAACATCAATAGTATTAATAGAATTTTTTGCTCCATTATTTCTAAAATGAAAAGATTTTGGGGAAGGTTTGTTCTCAGCATTCGCATCCACAAAGCTAATAACCTCACAATCCATCATGAAATTAAAAGACTTATTTTCAAACATGGCATGACTAGAAAATGTTCCAACCAAATCTTCAGGTGAACAACGATCAGCATGACCCTTGGCTGTAAAATTTTCTCCATGCATAACTATCTTCAATGGACTGTCATTCTTTGAACATGGTTCTTTGCTGAAGTCTTCCATGATTTCTGTAGGTGAGCATAATATACTCTAGCTGTCTTGCATACCTTCATCATTTACCTCCTCTAATTGATTCCCTACCACTGCAATGTTGTCCATACTTTCATTTTAGCACATAAGATGGAAATCAAAACTTTTATTCACTTCTTGGGTATCAAAAGATGAATTATCCTCATGGCATGCAGTCATAGGCAAAGATTTTATACAAGTCTCCATAGTCATAGGAACAAACTGAAAAGAGGCATCATTCTCTTTCTATGTACAATTAAAATTTTCATCAAAAGAAAATAAGGATGGGCAATCTGAAGTCTCTACCTTAACCTGACGACTCACTAGATGTGACGTGGAGATGGGAATCACGTGCGGCTGAAGAGCATCTAGATATTCATCATCTTGTCGGCTTCCAGTTTGTTCTCCTTCAAGATCTTTCCCCTGCCTTGGTTCTACTTCAACTATTTCCTCTTTTTGACATGCATGTCCTTCTTTTTCTAGATCTTTCACTTGGCGTCTCTTCTTTATGAGGATGGCACCATAAAAAGATTTCAGCCAGCTTAATTGCTTTGCTACTTCTTTCGTAACTTCCCTGATGAGATTATCTTTAAAAGGTGGGATTAAGATGAAGGTTTTAGAGGTATCTCCATCCTTAGCTAGAATCTAATCTTTCAAGATTTCTTCATATATAATGAAGGCTACTGGGTATGCTTCTTCCATAGAGCCACCAATCTCTTACATGCAAAGATAACCATAAAACTGAGGAAACAATGTTAGGCAATGATCTATTTTTCCTTTCCCCAATAGAGTTGCCAAAAATCTGTTAGTGAATAGATTGTCCTTCGAGAAACAGTGTGGAAATCTGACCCTGAATGCCCAAGTGAAAGGACAAATCGACACCAACAGTTGGATAGGTTATCATGGATTGATAACCTTCCTCTGAATTTTTATCGGGTAGAGCTCCCTGTACAAGATATTCAATGAATTAAATATGGGTACTTTTACCAAAAATCACGAAAGGATATCAGACATCTACTCGTAAATACAAAGTAGACGTGGAAAGTTGGATGACTAAAAGAAAATAAGTAACAAATGACACAAAGTCCATTTGCGTGCAGCGTTACAAGGAGAATGAAGCTTGAGAAAGCAAGAATCAAAGCTTTAAAGACACTTTGAAATCAAATATATTCAAAAAGCCATGACATAAATGCATTTAGAGAAAATTGAAAGTCATACAAAGATAACACTCAGTGGAAAGAAAATTGCTCAGACTCAAAGTTCTGGTATGCAATTATCTTCCGAGTTTCCCTCCTCTAAAAATATTGAAACAACAAAGTTCTCATTACATCATACATCTAAATCACTAACTAAAAGGACACCTAAATTCCCTCTCCCTGCATACATTCAAAATCAAAATATCCCCTGTTTTCCAGCTTACAGTTTGAAAAATTAAAAAAAAACTCTGCTCTTTCTTTCCCAACAAATGAAAATTTCGATCCAACTCCTCTGTTCTGCAGCCCAAAGTCTGCAAACCCAGCCAAAAGTGGAACCCTTTGTGATTTGAAAATACCTTCATAAATAGCCGATTGATGTGTATTTCCAGTTTGCATAATTGACTCTTGGAATTTGACTATCCACCTTCCTCTTCTTATGTTCTCTCATTAATATTTTAATAACCTTATAACACATTGATGCAAAAGTATTTTAAAGATAATTTGACATATTAAATGAGACTTAGACAAGTGGCATATGATTAAATTATCCCAATATAAAAATATTCTTGACGCTGGTCGGATTCAAAATAACTCTGTCAACAACAATAGGTCTTGGTACAGGAGGCATAACTAATTATCCCACCGTTGGATCATTTTGAATTTTAGATCTGTTATCGTAATTCGAGTTCTCCACATTCTCACCAAAGTGATTTAGAAAATAATTTATAAGTCAAAAGTTACGGGTCACTCTTTGAGGGTGTATATGACTATCAGAAAATCTGACTTGCTGAATTAAAATTCCTAGCCACTGATCATTGGACACGATTTTGAACATGTCTCTGTGTTAATAGCATTATTTTTCTGTAATAAATCTTGTTGCCCAATCAATCTTATAGCATTTTGGAAATCACTTAGGATGTACATGAGCCCATAAAGATGACCCGAGTATCGGCTTTGTGGCCCAAACTCAAATCTGTGCACTCGTGCTTTTCATAATGTAGCCACTGCCGATGAAGGTAGATATCCGGTATCCATGCATAATATACTAATGCTCTGTCTCTGCCATGAACACTTCAATGCGCAGACCACGTGTGTCCCTGGACATGGCTCAATCACCTCCAAATTATGACTTGTTTTGATCTTTTCAAGCTCTTTGAATATAGCACTGACATGAAACTTCTGTACCTCGTATCTTCTAAAATTGTTGGGCTAACTAAAACTAAATTACGAATTCTGGCAAAATTCTGAACTTTCCCGAGCTCGCCATTCAACATTTGAAATTACCTTGAACTATCAAACCACTTTGAACTACTTCGAACTTCAATTTGAAGTGGTTCAAAAATTTTGAACTTGAAGTTTTACTTCGCTTGTATTGAACCTGTAGAATGGGTTATTTGAACTATTGAACCATTTCAAACGACTTTGAACTAAGGTTCAAAGTGGTTCAAAAACACAGACTCCAAGTTTTAAAACCATGCTCATATTGGTTACTAACATATTAATATGTATAATAATATAATATATGTATAATAACGTAATATATTATATATAAATATATAATATCTATTATATATTATTATATTAATATATATGTTATTAATATATAATAACATAATATTTTCATTAAATATAATATGTATTATATATTATTATATTAATATGTATGTTATTAATATATACATAATAATGTAATATTTTCATTAACTATAATAACGTTTTATATATATATATATATATATATATATATATATATATATATATATATATATATATATATATATATATATATATATATATATATATATATATATATATATATATATATGTTATTAATATATAAGTATATTATTAATATATATTAGTCAAAGGGGGTCATAGGTCAACCATTGACCCCTTTTGACGTATTAAATGATGACATATGTCCCTAAGGGTCCTAGGACCCCTAGCGACATATTACAATAGTTAATATGGGTCAAAGGGGGTCATAGGGTGACCTATGACCCCTTTTGACCCATTAAATGATGACATATGTCCCTAGGGGTCCTAGGATCCCTAGGGACATATTAGAATCAGTCATATTGGTCAAAGGGGGTCATAGGGTGACCTATGACCCCCTTTGACCCATTTGACCAATATGAATGATTCTAATATGTCCCTAGGGATCCTAGGACCCCTAACGACATATTAGAATCGTTCATATGGGTCAAAGGGGGTCATAGGGTGATCTGTGACCTCCTTTGACCCATTAAATGATGACATATGTCCCTAGGGGTCCTAGGACCCCTAGGGACATATTAGAATTGTTCATATAGGTCAAAGGGGGTCATAGGGTTACCTCTGAACCCCTTTGACCCATTAAATGACGACATATGTCCCTAGGGGTCTTAAAAAACCTAAAGATATATTAGAATGGTTAATATGTGTCAAAGGGGGTCATAAGTTGACCTATGACCCCCTTTAACCCATTAAATAATGAGATATGTCCATAGGGATCCTAAGACTCTTAGGGATATATTAGAATTGTTCATATGGGTAAAAGGGGGTCATAGGGTGACCTATGACATTTTTGAACCCATTAAATGATAGCATATGTCACTAGACGTCCTAGGACCCCTAAGGACATATTAGAATCATTCATATAGGTCAAAGGGGGTGATAGGGTCCTTTGACCCATGAAATGATGACATATGTCCCTAGGGGTCCTAGGACCACTAGGGACATATAAGAATGGTTAATATGGGTCAAATGGGATCATAGGTCACTTTGACACATTAAATGACGACATATGTACATAGGGGTCTTAGGACCCTAAGGACATTTTAGAATGGTTTATATGTGTGAAAGGGTGTCATAGGTTGACCTATGACCCGCTACGACCCATTAAATGAGGAGATATGTCCCTAGGGGTCCATGGACCCCTAGGGACATATTAGAATGGTATATATGGGTCAAAGGGGGTCATAGGATGAACTATGAGCCCCTTTGACACATTAAATGACGAGATATGTGCCTAGGGGTCCTAGGGACATATTAGAATGGTATATATTTGTCAAAGGGTGTCATAGGATAACCTATGACCCCCTTCGACCCCTTAAATAACGAGATATGTCCCTAAGGGTCCTAGGACCCATTGGGACATATTAGAATGGTTAATATGTGTGAAAGGGGGCCATAGGTTGCCCTATGACCCCCTCTAAACCATTAAATGACAAGATATGTCCCTAGGGTTCTTAAGACACTTAAGAATATATTAGAATGGTTAATATGGGTCAAAGGAGGTCATAGGTTGACCTATGACCCTACATGACCCATGAAATGATGACATATGTCCCTAGGGGTCTCAGGAGCCCTAGGGACATATTAGAATCATTAATATGGGTCAAAGTGGGTCATAGGGTGATCTATGACCCCCTCTAAACCATGGACATATTAGAATGATTAATATGGGTCAAAGTGGGTCAGAGGGTGACCTCCGACACCATTTGACCCATTAAATGATGACATATGTCCCTAGGGGTCATAGGACCCCTAGGGACATATTAGAATAGTTAATATGTGTGAAAGGGGGTCATAGGTTGACCTATCACCCCCCACGACTCATAAATTGACAAGATATGTCCCTAGGGGTCCTAGG
The DNA here is from genome assembly GCA_028749045.1 of Cupressus sempervirens. Classification (NCBI taxonomy): domain Eukaryota; kingdom Viridiplantae; phylum Streptophyta; class Pinopsida; order Cupressales; family Cupressaceae; genus Cupressus; species Cupressus sempervirens. The sequence continues at coordinate 33,970,257 of CM053788.1, forward strand.
ACCCATAGGGACATATTAGAATGATATATAAGGGTCAAAGGGGGTCATAGGGTGACCTATGAACCCATTTGACCCATTAAATGATGACATATGTTCGTAGGGGTCCTAGGACCCCTAGGAACATATTAGAATGGTTAATATGTGTGAAAGGGGGTCATAGGTCCCTTTGACCGGTTAAATGACAAGATATGTCCTAAGACCCCTAAGGACATATTAGAATGGTTAATATGGGTCAAACGGGGTCATAGGTCAACCATTGACCCCCTTTGATGCATTAAATAATGACATGTCTCTAAGGGTCCTAGGACCCCTAGCGACATATTATAATAGTTAATATGGGTGAAAGGGGATAGAGTGACATATGACATTCTTTGACTCATGGACATATTAAAATGGTTAATATGGGTCAAAGGGGGGTCATAGGGTGACCTCCAACACCATTTGACCTGTTAAATTAGAACAGTTAATATCTATGAAAAGCGATCATAGGTTGACCTATGAACCCCCACAACCCATTAAATGACGAGATATGTCCTTAGGGGTCTTGCGACCCATAGGGACATATTAGAATGGAATATATGAGTCAAAGGGGGTCATAGGGTGACCTATGAACCCATTTGACCTATTAAATTATAACATATGTCCCTACGGGTCCTAGGACCCCTAGAAACATATTAGAATGGTTAATATGTGTGAAAGCGGGTCATAGGTCAACCTATGACCCCCTTTGACCCGTTAAATGATGAGATATGTCCTAGGACCCCTAAGAACATATTAGAATGGTTAATATGGGTCAAAAGAGGTCATAGGTCAACCATTGACCCCTTTTGACGCATTAAATGATGACATATGTCCCTGGGCGTCCTAGGACCCCTAGCGACATATTATAAAGGTTAATATGGATCGAAGGGGGTCATACGATGACCTATGACCCTTTTGACCCATTAAATGATGACATATATCCCTATGGGTCCTAGGACCCCTAGGGACAAATTAGAATCGTTCATATTAGTCAAAGGGTGTTATAGGGTGACCTATGATCCCCTTTGACCCATTAAATGACGACATATGTCCCTAAGGGTCCTAGGACCCCTAAGGACATATTAGAATCCTTCATATGGGTCAAATGGGGTCATAAGATGACCTATGACCCCTTTTGACCCATTAAATGATGACATATGTCCCTATGGGTCCTAGGACCCCTAGGGACATATTAGAATTGTTAATATAGGTCAAAGGGGGTCATAGGGTGACCTATTAACCCCTTTGGCCCATTAAATGATGACATATGTCCCTAAGAGTCCTAGGACCCCTAGGGACATATTAGAATGTTTAATATGGGTCAAAGTTGGTTGTAGATCAACCATTGACCTCCTTTGACGCATTAAATGATGACATATGTCCTTAGAGGTCTTAGGACCCCTAGCAACATATTACAATGGTTAATATGGGTCAAAGGAGGTCATAGGGTGAGTCATAGGGTGACCTATGACTCCTTTTGACTCATTAAATGACAACATATGTCATTAGGGGTCCTAAGACCCATAGCGACATATTATAATGGTTAATATGTGTGAAAGGGGGTCATAGGCCTACAACTCATTAAATGATGAGATATGTGCCTAGACCCCTAGGGACATATTAGAAAGGTTAATATGGGTCAAAGGGGGTCATAGGGTGATGTATGACCCCCTTTGACATATTAAATATGACATATGTCTTTATGGGTCCTAGGACCTCTAAGGACATATTAGAATGGTATATATTGACCCCTTAAATGACGAGATATGTCCCTAGGGGTCCTATAACCCCTAGGGACATATTAGAATGGTTAATATGTGTGAAAGGGAGTCATAGGTTGACCTATGACCCCTTTTGACCCCTTAAATGACGAGATATGCCCCTAGAGGTCCTAAGACCCTTACGAACATATTAGAATGCTTAATATGGGTCAAGGAGGGTCATAGGTTGACCTATGACCACCCATGACTCATGAAATGATGACATATGTCTCTAAGATTCCTAAGACCCCTAGGGACATATCAGAATGGTTAATATGGGTCAAAGGGAGTCATAGGGTGACCTTTGACCCCCTTTGATCCATGGACATATTAGAATAGTTAATATGGGTCAAAGAGGGTCCTAGGGTGACCTGCGATCTCTTTTGACTCATCAAATGACAACATATGTCCCTAGGGGTCTGAGGACCCATAGGGACATATTAAAACGTTTAATATGTGTGAAAGGGGGTCATAGGTTGACCTATGAGCCCCCACGACCCATTAAATGATTAGATATGCCCATCAAATGACAACATATGTCCCTAGGGGTCTGAGGACCCATAGGGACATATTAAAACGTTTAATATGTGTGAAAGGGGGTCATAGGTTGACCTATGAGCCCCCACAACCTATTAAATGACAACATATGTCCCTAGGGGTCCTAGGACCCCTAAGGACATATTACAATGGTTAATATGTGTGAAAGGGGGTCATAGGTTGACCTATGACCCCTTTTGACTCGTTAAATGACGAAATATATCGTTAGGGGTCCTAGGACCCTTAGGGACATATTAGAATAGTTAATATGGGTCAAAGAGGGTCATAGGTCAACAATTGACTCCCTTTTATGCATTAAATGATGGCATATGTCCCTAGGGGTCCTAGGACCCCTAGCGACATATTACAATGGTTAGTATGGGTTAAAGGGGGTCATAGGATGAGTCATAGGGTGACCTATGACCCCTTTTGACCCATTAAATGACGACATATGTCTTACTTGTCCAAGGACTCATAGGGACATATTATAATGGTTAATATGTGTGAAAGGGGATAAGGGTGACCTATGACTGCTCACAACCCATTCTATGATGAGATATGTGTCTAGGTGTCCTAAGACCCCTAGGGACATATTAGAATGCTTAATATGGGTCAAAGGGAGTCATAGGGTGACGTATGACCGTCTTTGACCCATTAAATGATGACATATGTCCTTAGGGGACCCCTAGCAACATGTTAGAATGGTATATATAGGTCAAAGGGGGACCCTTAAATGATGAGATATGTCCCTAGGGATCCTACGACACATAGAGACATATTAGAATGGTTAATATTTGTGAAAGAGGGTCATAGGTTGACTTATGACCCCTTTGACTTATTAAATGATGAGATATGTCCCTAGGGGTCTTAAGACCCTTACGGACATATTAGAATGGTTAATATGGGTCAAAGGGGGTCATAGGTTGACTTATGACCCCCTACGACTCATTAAATGATGACATGTCCCTAGGAGTCTTTGGACCGCTAGGGACATATTAGAATGGTTAATATGGTTCATAGGGGGTTATAGGTCACCTATGGACATATTAGAATGGTTAATATAGGTCAAAGGGGGTCCTATGGTGACCTATGACTCCGTTTGAAAAATTAAATGATGACATATGTCTCTAGGGGTCCTAGGACCCCTAGGGACATATTAGAATGGTTAATATGTGCGAAATGGGGTCATAGGTTGAACTATGAGCACCCACAAGCCATTAAATGACGAAATATGTCCCTAGGAGTCCAAAGACCCCTAGGGACATATTAGAATGGTATATAATGGTCAAAGGGGGTCATAAGGTGACCTATGAACCCCTTTGACCCCATTAAATGACAACATATGTCCCTAGGTGTCCTAGGACCCCTAAGGACATATTAGAATGGTTAATATGTGTGAAAAGTGGTCATAGGTTGACCTATGACCTCCTTTGACCCGTTAAATGACAAGATATGTCCCTAGGGGTCCTAAGACCCCTGAGGACATATTAGAATGATTAATATGGATCAAAGGAGGTCATAGGTCAACCACTAACCCCCTTTGAAGCATTAAATGATGACATATGTCCCTAGAGGTCCTAGGACCCCTAGCGACATATTATAATGGTTAATATGGGTTAAAGGTGGTCATAGGGTGACCTATGACTCCCTTTGACCCATAGACATTAGAATGGTTAATATGGATCAAAAGGGGTCATAGCGTGACCTACGACACCATTTGACCCATTAAAAGACGACATATGTGCTTAGGGGCCATAGGACCCCTGAGGACATATTAAAATGGTTAATATGTGTGAAAGGGGGTTATATGTTGACCTATGACCCCCCACAACCTATTAAATGACAAGATATGTCCTTAGGGGTCTTAAGACCCGTAGGGACATATTAGAATGGTATATATGGGTCAAAGGGGGTCATAGGGTGACCTATGACCCCTTATAACACATTAAATGACGACATATGTCCTTAAGGGTCTTAGGACCCCTAGCGACATATTGCAATTGTTAATATGGGTCAAAGGGGGTCATAGGGTGACCTATCACCCCTTTTGATCCATTAAATGATGACATATGTCCCTAGGGGTCCTAAAACACCTATGGACAAATTAGAATCGTTCATATGGGTGAAAGGGGGTCATAGGGTGACTTATGAAACTCTTTGACCTATTAAATGATGACATATGTTCTTAGGGGTCTTGGGACCCTTAGGGACATATTAGAATGGTTAATATGTGTCAAAGGGGCTCATAGGTTGACCTATGGCCTCCTTTGACCCATTAAATAATGAGATATGTCGCTAGGGATGCCAGGACCCCTAGGGACATATTAGAATCATTCATATAGGTCAAAGGGGTTCATAGGGTGACCTATGATCCCTTTTGACCCATTAAATGACGACATATGTCCCTAGGGGTCTTAGGACCCCTACGGAATTACTAGAATGGTTAATATGTGTCAAAGGAGGTTATAAGTTGACCTATGACCCCCTTTGACTTATTAAATAATGAGATATGTTCTTAGGGATCCTACGACCCCTAGGGACATATTAGAATCATTCATCTGGGTCAAAGAGGGTCATAGGGTGACCTATGACATCTTTTGACCCATTAAATGGGGACATATATCTCTAGGGGTCTTAGGACCCCTAAGGACACATTAGAATGGTTAATATGTATCAAAGGGGGTCATAGGTTGAACTGTGACCCCCTTTGACCCATTCGAGAGATGTCCCTAAAGATCCTAAGACCCCTAGGGACATATTAGAATCGTTCATATAGGTCAAAAGTTGTCATAGGGTGACCTATGATGCCTTTTGGCCCATTAAATGACGACATGTGTCCCTAGGGGTCTTAGGACCCCTACAGACATATTAGAATCATTTATATAAGTCAGAGGGGGTCATAGGGTCCTTTGACACATGAAATGACGACATATGTCCCTATGGGTCCTAGAAGCCCTAGGGACATATTAGAATGGTTAATATGGCTCAAAGGGGGTCATAGGGTGACCTATGAACACTTTTGACCAATTAAATGACGACATATGTCCCTAGGGGTCCTAGGACCCCTATGGACATATTAGAATGGTTAATATGTGTGAAAAGGGGTCATAGGTTGACCTATGACCCCCTACGATCTACTAAATGACAAGATATGTCCCGAGAGATCCAAGGACCCCTAGGAACATATTAGAATTGTATATATGGGTCATGACTCATTAAATAATGAGATATGTGCCTAGGGGTTCTCGAAACCCGACGGACATATTAGAACGGTTAATATGTGAAACAAAGAGTGATACGTTGATCTATGAACCCTCACGACCCATTAAATGGCGAGATATGTCCCTAGGGGTCCTAGGACACCTAGGGATGTATTAAAATGGTTAATATGTGTCAAAGGGGGTCATAGGTTGACCTATGACCCCCTTTGACCCATTAAATAATGAGATATGTCGCTAGGGATGCCAGGACCCCTAGGGACATATTAGAATCATTCATATGGGTCAAAGGGGGTCATAGGGTGACCTATGATCCCTTTTGACCTATTAAATGATGACATATGTCCCTAGGGGTCCTAGGACCCCTACGGACATACTAGAATGGTTAATATGTGTCAAAGGGGGTTATAGGTTGACCTATGACCCCCTTTGACTTATTAAATAATGAGATATGTCCTTAGGGATCCTAGGACCCCTAGGGACATATTAGAATCATTCATATGGGTCAAAGAGGGTCATAGGGTGACCTATGACACCTTTTGACCCATTAAATGAGGACATATATCTCTAGAGGTCTTAGGACCCCTAAGGACACATTAGAATGGTTAATATGTATCAAAGGGGGTCATAGGTTGAACTGTGACCCCCTTTGACCCATTCGAGAGATGTCCCTAAAGATCCTATGACCCCTAGGGACATATTAGAATCGTTCATATAGGTCAAAAGTTGTCATAGGGTGACCTATGATGTTTTTTGGCCCATTAAATGATGATATATGTTCCTAGGGGTCTTAGGACCCCTACGGACATATTAGAATCATTTATATAATTCAGAGGGGGTCATCGGATCCTTTGACACATGAAATGACGACATGTCCCTATGGGTCCTAGGAGCCCTAGGGACATATTAGAATGGTTAATATGGCTCAAAGGGGGTCATAGGGTGACCTATGAACCCTTTTGACTGATTAAATGACGACATATGTCCCTAGTGGTCCTAGGACCCCTATGGACATATTAGAATGGTTAATATGTGTGAAAAGGGGTCATAGGTTGACCTATGAACCCCTACGATCTATTAAATGACAAGATATGTCCCAAGAGGTCCAAGGACCCCTAGGAACATATTAGAATTGTATATATGGGTCATGACTCATTAAATAACGAGATATGTGCCTAGGGGTTCTCGAAATCCGACGGACATATTAGAACGATTAATATGTGAAACAAAGAGTCATAGGTTGATCTATGAACCCTCACGACCCATTAAATGACAAGATATGTCCCTAGAGGTCCTAGAACACCTAGGGATGTATTAAAATGGTTAATATGTGTCAAAGGGGTTCATATTTTGAAGTATGACCTCCCATCACCCGTTAAATGACGAGATATGTCCCTAGAGATCCAGGACCCCTAGGGACATATTAGAATGGTTAATATGAGTCAAAGAGAGCCATAGGTTGACCTATGACCCCCTTTGACCCATTAAATGATGACATATATCTCTAGGGGTCTTAGGACCAATAAAGACATATTATAATGGTTAATATGTGTGGAAGGGGGTCATAGGGTGACCTATGAGCCCATTTGTCCCATTAAATTACGATATATGTCCCTAGGGGTCCTAGGACCCCTCGAGACATATTAGAATGGTATATATGGGTCAAAGGGGGTCATAGGGTGACCTATAACCCCCTTCGACCCTTGAAATGACAAGATATGTTCCTAGGGGCCCTAGGACTCCTAGGGACATATTAGAATGGTTAATATGTGTAAAAGGGGGTCATAGGTTGACCTATGATCTCCTTTGACCTGTTAAATGATGAGATATGTCCCTAGGGGTCCTAAGACCCATAAAGATATATTAGAAAGGTTAATATGGGTCAAAGGGGTCCATAGGTCAACCATTGACCGCCTTTGCTGCATTTAATGATGATATATGTCCCCTAAGGGTCCTACGACCCCTAGCGACATATTATAATGGTTAATATGTGTCAGAAAGGCTCATAGGGTGACCTATGACCCCTTTTGACCCATTAAATGATTACATATGTCCCTAAGGGTCCTATATTAGAATCATGCATATGGGTCAAAGGGGGTCATAAGGTGACCTATGACCCCCTTTGACCTATAAAATGATGACATATGTCCATAGGGGTCCTAGGACCCCTAGGAACATATTATAATTGTTCATATAGCTCAAAAGGGGTCATAGGTTGACCTATGAACACCTTTGACCCCTTAAATGACGACATATGTCCCTAGGGGCCATAGGATCGATAGGGACATATTAGAATTGTTAATATGTATGAAAGGGGGTCATATGTTGACCTATGATCCTCCATGACCTATTAAATGACGAGATCTGTCCTTAGAGGTCCTAAGACCCATAGGGACATATTAGAATGGTATATATGGGTCAAAGGAGGTCATAGGGTGACCTATGACCCCCTTTGGTGCATTAAATGACAACATATGTCTTTAAGGGTCTTAGGACCCCTAGCGACAAATTATAATCGTTAATATGGGTCAAAGGGGGTCATAGGGTGACCTATTACTCCTTTTGATCTATTAAATGATGACATATGTTCTTAGAGGTCATAGGACACCTAGAGACATATTAGAATCGTTCATATTGGTTAAAGGGGGTCATAAGGTGACCTATGACCCCCTTTGACCCATTAAATGATGACGTATGTCCCTAGGGGTACCAGGACTCCAAAGGAAATATTAGAATCATTCATATGGGTGAAAGGGGATCATAAGATGACTTATGAAATCCTTTGACCGATTACATGATGACATATGTCCTTAGGGGTCTTGGGACCCCTAGGGACATATTAAAATGATTAATATGTGTTAAAGGGGGTAATAGATTGACCTACAACCCCCTTTGACCCATTAAATAATGAGATGTCTCTAAGGATGCCAGGACCCCTAAGGACATATTAGAATCATTCATATTAGTCAAATTGGGTCATAGGGTGACCTATGATCTCTTTTGACGCCTTAAATGATGAGATATGTCCCTAGGGGTCCTAGGACCCCTAAGGACATACTAGAATGGTTAATATGTGTCCTATGACCCCCTTTGACCCATTAAATAACAAAATATGTCCCTAGGGATCCTAGGACCCCTAGGAACATACTAGAATCATTCATATGGATCAAAGAGGTTCATAAGGTTATGTATGACCCATTTTGATCCATTAAATGAGGGCATATGTCTCTAGGGTTCTTAGGACTCCTAGGGACATATTAGAATGGTTAATATGTATCAAAGGGGTTCATAGGTTAAACTATGACCCCCTTTGAACCATTAAATAATGAGATATGTCTCCAGGGATCCTAGGACCCCTAAGGACATATTAGAAATCGTTCATATGGGTCAAAGGTGGTCATAGAGTGACCTATGATGCTTTTTGATCCATTAAATGATGACATATGTTCCTAGGGGTCTTAGGACCCCTACGGACATATTAGAATCATTTATATAGGTCAAACGGGGTCATAGGGTCTTTTGACACATGAAATGACGATATATGTCTCAATGGGTCTTAGTAGCTCTAGGGACATATTAAAATGGTTAATATGGGCCAAAGGGGGTCATAGGGTGACATATGACCCTATTTTACCCATGGACATATTAGAATGGTTAATATGGGTCAAAGGGGGTCATAGGGTAACCTATGAACCCTTTTCACCCATTAAATGATGACATATGTCCGTAGGGGTCCTAAGACCCTTACGGACATATTAGAATGGTTAATATGTGTTAAAGGACCTATGACCCCCTATGACCCATTAAATGACAAGATATGTCCTGAGGGGTCCTATGACACCTAGGGACATATTCGAATGGTATATATGGGTCATGACTCATTAAATGACGAGATATGTGCTTAGGGGTTCTAGGAACCCTAAGGACATATTAGAACGCTTAATATGTGAAAAAAGGGGTCATAGGTTGATCTATGAACTCCCACAACTCATTAAATGACGAGATATGTCCCTAGGGGTCCTAGGACACCTAGGGATGTATTAAAATGGTTAATATGGGTCAAAGGGGTTCATATGTTGAAGTATGACCTCCTATGACCCGTTAAATGACGAGATATGTCCTTAGGGGTCCGAGGACCCCTAGGGACATATTAGAATGGTTAATATGGATCAAAAGGGGTCAAAGGCTGACCTATGACCCCCTTTGACCCATTAAATGACGACGTATGTCCCTAAGGATCTTAGGACCCATAAGGACAGATTATAATGGTTAATATGTGTGGAAGGGGGTCGTAGGTCACCCTATGACCCCTTTTGTCCCATTAAATGACGACATATGTCCCTAGGGGTCCTAAGACCCCTCAGGACATATTAGAGTGGTATATATGGGTCAAAGGGGGTCATAGGTCCCTTCAACCCCTGAAATGATGAAAAATGTCCCTAGGGGTCCTAGGACCCCTAGGGACATATTAGAATAGTTAACATGTGTGAAAGGTGGTCATAGGTTGACATATGACCCCCTTTCACCTGTTAAATGTGGAGATGTGTTCCTAGGGGTCTTAAGACCCCTAGAGACATATTAGAATGGTTAATATGGGTCAAAGGGGGTCATAGGTCAACCATTGACCCCCTGTGATGCATTTAATGATGACATATGTCCCTAGGGGTCCTAGGACCCCTAGCGACATATTACAATGGTTAATATGTGTCAAAAGGGATCACGGGGTGACCTCTGACCCCTTTTGACTCATTAAATGATTACATATGTCCCTAAGGGTCATAGGACCCCTAAGAACATATTAGAATTGTTCATATGAGTCAAAGGGGGTCATAGGGTGATCTATGACCTCCTTTGACCTATTAAATGATGACATATGTCCCTAGGGGTCCTAGGACCCCTAGAGACATATTAGAATTATTCATATAGCTCAAAAGGGGTCATAGGTTGACCTATGAACACCTTTCACCAATTAAATGATGACATATGTCCCTAGGGGCCATAGGACCCCTCGGGACATATTAGAATGGTTAATATATGTGAAAGGGGGCCATATGTTGACCTATGACCCCCCACGACCTATTAAATGACGAGATATGTCCCTAGGGGTCCTAAGACCCGTAGGGATATATTAGAATGGTATATATGGGTCAAAAGGGGTCATAGAGTGACCTATGAACCCCTTTGATGCATTAAATGATGACATATGTCCTTAAGGGTCTTAGGACCCCTAGCGACATATTATAATGGTTAATATGGGTCATAGGGTGACCTATGACCCCTTTTGATCCATTAAATGATGACATATGTCCTTAGGGGTCCTAGGACACCTAGGTACATATTAGAATCGTTGATATTGGTCAAAGGGGGTCATAGGGTGATCTATGACACCCTTTGACCCATTAAATGATGACATATGTCCCTAAAGGTACTAGGAGCTCGAGGGACATATTAAAATCGTTCATATGGGTGAAAAGGGGTCACAGGGTGACTTATGAAACCCTTTGACCCATTAAATGATGTCATATGTCCTTAGGGGTCTTTGGACCCTTAGGGGCATATTAAAATGGTTAATATGTGTCAAAGGGGGTCATTTGTTGACCTATGAACCCCTTTGACCCATTAAATAATGAGATATGTTCCTAAGGATGCAAGGACCCCTAGGAACATATTAGAATTATTCATATGGGTCAAAGGGGGTCATAGGGTGACCTATGATCCCTTTTGACCCATTAAATGATGACATATGTCCTTAGGGGTCCTAGGACCCCTACGGACATACTACAATGGTTAATATTTGTCAAAGGGGATCATAGGTTGACCTATGACCCCTTTGACCCATTAAATAAGGAGATATGTCCCTAGGGATCTTAGGACCCCTAGAGACATATTAGAATCATTCATATGGGTATAATAGGGTCATAGGGTGACCTATAACACCTTTTGACCCATTAAATGAGGTCATATATCTCTAGGGGTCTTAGGATCCCTAGGGACATATTAGAATGGTTAATATGTATCAAAGGGGGTCATAGGGTGAATTATGACCCCCTTTGACCCATTAAATAATGAGATATGTCTCTAGGGATCCTAGGACCCCTAGGGACATATTAGAATCATTCATATGAGTCAAAGGTGGTCATAGGGTGACCTATGATGTCTTTTGATCCATTAAATGATGACATATGTCCCTAGGGGTCTTAGGACCCCTACGGACATATTAGAATCATTTATATAGGTCAGAGGGTGTCATAGGGTCCTTTGACGCATGAAATTATGACATATGTCCCGATGGGTCCTAGGAGCCTTAGGGACATATTAGAATGGTTAATATGGGTGAAAGGGGGTCATAGGGTGACATATGACCCCATTTGACCCATGGACATATTAGAATGGTTAATGTGGGTCAAAGGGGGTCATAGGGTGACCTATTAACCCTTTTGACCCAATAAATGATGACATATGTCCCTAGGGGTCCTAGGACCCCTACGAACATATTAGAATGGTTAATATGTGTAAAAGGGGGTCATAGGTTTACCTATGACGCCCTACGACCCATTAAATGACAAGATATGTCCCGAGGGGTCCTAAGACCCCTAGGGACATATCAGAATGGTATATATGGGTCATGACCCATTAAATGATGACATACATGCCTAGGGGTTCTATGACCCCTAGAGACACATTAGAACGATTAATATGTGAAAAAAGAGGTCATAGGTTGATCTATGAACCCCCACGACCCATTAAATGATGAGATATGTCAGTAGGAGTTCTAGGACACCTAAGAATGTATTAAAATGATTAATATGGGTCAAAAGGGTTCATATATTGAAGTATGACCCCCCATGACCCGTTAAATGATGAGATATGTCCCTAGGCGTCCGAGGACCCCTAGGCACATATTATAATAGTTAATATGGGTCAATCGGGGTCATAGGTTGACCTATGACCCCCTCTGACCCATTAAATGGTGACATATGTTTTTAGGGGTCTTAGGACCCATAGGGACATATTATAATGGTTAATATGTGTGGAAGGGGGTCATAGGGTGACCTATGACCCCCTTTGTCCCTTTAAATGATGACATATGTCCTTAGGGGTCCTAGGACCGCTCGGGACATATTAGAATGGTATATGGGTCAAACGGGGTCATAGGCTGACCTATGACCCATTTCGACTTCTGAAACGACATGAAATGTCCCTAAGGGTCCTAGGACCCCTAGGGACATATTAGAATGGTTAATATGTGTGAAAGGTCATAGGTTGACATATGACCACCTTTGACCCGTTAAATGATGAGATATGTCCTTAGGGGACCTACGACCCCTAGAGACATATTAGAATGGTTAATATGGGTCAAAGGGGATCATAGGTCAACCATTGACCCCTTTTGATGCATTCAATGATGACATATGTCCCTAGGGGTCCTAGGACCCCTAGCGACATATTACAATGGTTAATATGTGTCAAAAGGGCTCATAGGGTGACCTATGACCTATTTTGACTCATTAAATAATTACATCTGTCTCTAAGGGTTAGAGGACCCCTAGGAACATATTAGAATCGTTCATATGGGTCAAAGGAGGTCATAGGGTGACCTATGACCCCCTTTGACCTATTAAATGATGACATATGTCCCTCGGGGTCCTACGACCTTTAGGGACATATTAGAATTGTTCATATAGCTCAAAGGGGGTCATAAGTTGACCTATGAACACCTTTGACCTATTAAATGACGAAATATGTCCCCAGGAGTCTTAGGATCCCTAGGGACATATTAAAATGGTTAATATATCTCAAAGGGCGTCATAGATTGACCTATGACCCTCTTTGACCCATTAAATAATGAGATATGTCCCTATCAATCCTAGGACCTCTAAGGACATATTTGAATCATTCATATGGGTCAAATGGGGTCATAACGTGACCTATGACCCACTTTGACACATTAAATGACAACATATGTCCCTTAGGGTCTTAGGACCCCTAACGACCTTTTAGAATCATTCATATAGGTCAAAGGGGGTCATAGGGTCCTTTGACAAATGAAATGATGACATATGTCCCTAGTGGTCCTAGGACCCCTAGGGACATATTAGAATGGTTAATATGGGTCAAAGGGGGTCATAAGGTGACCTATGACTGCCTTTGTCCCTTGGACATATTAGAATGGTTAATATGGGTCAAATGGGGTCATAGGGTGACCTATGACCCCTTTTGACCAATTAAATGATGAAATATGTCCCTAAGGGTCCTAGGACCCCTAGGGACATATTAGAATGGTTAATATGTGTGCAAGCGAGTCATAGGTCAACGACCCATTAAATGACCAGATATGTCCCTAGGGGTCCTAGGACCCCTAGGGACATATTAAAATGGTATATATGGGTTAAAGGGGGTCATATTGTGACCTATGACCCCCTTTGACCCATTAAATGATGAGATATGTGCCTAGGGGTCATAGGACCCCTAAGGACATATTAGAATAGTTAATATGTGTGAAAGGGGGTTATAGGTTGATCTATGAATCCCCATGACCCATTAAATGACAAGATATGTCCCTAGGGGTCCTAGGACCCCTTGGGACATATTAGAATGGTTAATATGGGTCAAAGTGGTTTGTAGGTTGACCTATGAACCCCCATGATCCGTTAAATGACGAGATATATCCCTAGGGGTCCGAGGACCCCTAAGGACGTATTAGAATGGTTAATATGGGTCAAAGGGGGTCATAGGTTGACCTATGACCCCATTTGACCCATTAAATGATGACATATATGCCTAGGGGTCTTAGGACCCATAGGGAGATATTATAATGGTTAATATGTGTGAAAGGGGTTCATAAGGTGACCTATGAACCCCACGACCCATTAAATGACGAGATATGTGCCTAGGGGTCTTAGGACCCCTAGGGACATACGAGAATGGTTGATATCGGTGAAAGGAGGTCATAGGGTGAACTATGACCTCCTTTGTCTCATTAAATGATGACATATGTCCCTAGGGATCCTAGGACCCCTAGGGACATATTAGAATGGTATATATGGGTCAAAGGGGGTCATAGGATGACCTATGACCTCTTGTAACGCCTGAAATGACGAGATACGTCCGATATTAGAATGGTTAATATGTGTGAAAGGGGCTCATAGGTCAACCTATGACCCCCTTTGTTCCATTAAATGATGAGATATGTCCCTAGGGGTCCTCAGACACTTAGGGACATATTAGAATGGTTAATATGGGTAAAAGGTGGTCATAGATTGACCTTGATCCCCCACGACCCATGAAATGATGACATATGTCCCTATGGGTCCTAGGACCCCTAGGAAAAAATTAAAATGGTTAATATGGGTCAAAGGGGGTCATAGGGTGACGTATGACCCCCTTTGATGCATGGACATATTAGAACTATTAATATGAGTCAAATAGGGTCATAGGGTGACCTATGACCCCCTTTCACCCATTAAATGATGACATATGTATCTAGGGGTCCTAGGACACCTAGGGACATATTAGAATGGTTAACATGTGTGAAAGGGGGTGATAGGTTGACCTATTACACCCCACAACCCATTAAATGACGAGATATGTTCCTAGGGGTCCTAGGACCCCTAGTGACATATTATAATGGTATATATGGGTCAAAGGGCATCATAGGGTGACTTATGAACTCCTTTGACCCATTAAATGACAACATATGTCCCTAGGGGTCCTAGGACCCCTAAGGATATATTAGAATGGTTAATATGTGTGAAAGGGGGTCATAGGTTGACCTATGACCCCCTTTGACCCGTTAAATGATGAGATATGTTCCTAGGGGTACTAGGACCCCTAGGGACATATTAGCATGGTTAATATGGGTTAAAGGGGGTCATAGGTCAACCATTGACCTCCTTTGATACATTATATAATGACATATGTCCCTAGGGGTCCTAGTACCCCTAGCGACATATTACAATGGTTAATATGGGTCAAAGGGGGTCATAGGGTGACCTATGAGCCCTTTTGCCCCATTAAATGATGACATATGTCCTTAGGGGTCCTAGGACCCATAGGGACATATTATAATTGTTAATATGTGTGAAAGGGGGTCATAGGGTGACCTATGACCCCCCATGAACCATTAAATGATGAGATATTTGACTAGAGTGACCTATGACCTCCCATGAACCAAGCTTAATGCAATTCTAAGCAAGGAAATCGTCAAATTAATTTCATGATATAACAAAATGAAGTTTTTTGTAAGAGAAGACATAATAAAATCTATGAGATACATTGTTGTAGGCATGCATTTTCCTCTTTAGAAAATGTATGGTAAAGTCAAATAAATCCCTTCCTTAATGCAGAGCAATAAAATATTAAAGAATATTCCTAGATTCTAGACTGCTATCCAATAAAAAATAATAATAATAGCATATAGAGACTAATGAGTGTCCTAGACTAATGTATTTCCTAAGTGACAGAATGGTACACATTACAATCTTGTGACCTCTAAGTCACATCCAACACTCAAATAATAAATTAGTAATTAAATAAATAAAGGCATATTAGTGTGCATGTTAGAGAATATGAAAAATTTAAATATTTAACTCAAAAATAAAATAAAAGCCAAGATTGACCTTGACTGCCCTTCTAGAGTAGCCCCCAACATTTCCTAAGCCATCATAATGCAAAAAATTTTCTCCACTCCCCAAGGCGTATTGTTAAATCTAACATTCATTTTGACATGTCATGTCAAAACTTTTATCCTTGAGCTTGCCTCCTTGAAAAGGGGTTTCATCCCCATTAATATACTTGGGTGCATAGGAGAAAGGGTTTATGTCACATCCTTGTCTTATGTACTAGTCGTCCCCTCCTCTCAGCAGTGGTCACGTGTTCCCAAGCATAGGTAGTTGACTTGAAATTTCTTGTAGTAGTGGTCACATGTTCCCAAGCATAGGTAGTCGACTTGAAATTAAGGGGGAGTGGGATAGCAATCCCAAGGGATTTTTACTTAGGAGAATGTCAAGTTGACATTTAATATGACTTGTTCACATTAGGATTGTTGATTGGAGGGATGGGAAAAAGATGTCCTAAGGCTTGGATTAGTCAAAATTCTGCACATGACCCATGTGGGACCTTGTGGGGACCACGTGTAGGAAGAAATGTGGCCTTGGTAAGAGTTAGGGAATGATGAGGATTTAAGATAGATAGGAGATTCACCCTTTAGATTTGTTTTTATTTTTATCAGATAATTATTTAATCATTTCAAGTCTTGAGTAGAGGATAATGACACTTAGTGTATTTGAGCTTAGTTTAAGGGTAATGTTTATATCAAGGGGCTCATTTAGAAACATGTAACAATTAAACCATATGGTAATCAAAAATCTCAATATAGGAAAATAAATTAAATGAAATAAATAAGTTTACGAGAATGCATATATAATTGAACATGATGTTAAGTATGGAGGGTTTAATTCAATTAGTGTTAAGACTGTAAATTAGGATAGTTGGATGTAGATATAATAGGGTTAATATGAAGTAAGTTGTCGGGATGATGAGATTGGAGAATCAAGGATAAGGATGGATGGTGGATTAAAATAATAACTCAAATCTAGTTTTATCTAGTCAGTAAAGCACATTGATAGATAAGAGTTACTAGATAGAATTGAATACATGACAAACCTATGTAGATGTTGGATTTAATGTCAAGTGAATTTTATATTTGGCTTGAGGGAATGCTAGTTAGATAATGAATGTTGTGGATTCGATTGAAGATATTAGTAGAATATCAAAGTCAATAGAATATATATACCAATTTGAAAATGTAGTGTAGGAATAAAGCATTAGTTAGCTAGTATGTAATAAGGGTCAATATGCATGTCATTAGAGGTAGCTTGTCAGCTCATGTACCCTATGTATAATTAATGATAATATGATTCATGTACACCACATTTTACTATGTTAGTTGCATGAAATTATGAATACATATATGTTAGAACAACAAGGTATGTTATATACAAACCTTATTTATACGCTTGCACCTAATCCTTGCATAAACAACTCATCTAATAAATTTAAATTGACACACTCAATACGATGGTGCAGTAGGATGTGTTTAAATATTGATCGCGAATTATTATTGAGTTAAGTACTTTGAATTGGCCCTTTGACTTACTAAGAGTTCCTCATTTTATGTGCTTACTAATTCATACTATGAAACTACTTTGAATCTTAACATGCTTTGATAATAATAATATTGATAATGAGAAAGTAAGCTTATGGTGAATAATTAGATGTAATAATGTAAAAAGAAAATGTAATAGTATAGTAATTATAGTAATTAAAATAGTAAATGTAAAAGCATGGCAATGTAGCTAGATTAGTTAGTAGTTGATGAGCTAGATAGTTAGTAATTGTCTTTTGTTAGAGTGAGTTTAATTTATGTATTGAAATAGTAATTTTTGTGTTGAGGAAAATGTAGTGAGTGCTAGTTTGGCGAGGAAGCAATGTTGATAGAATGCATAAGGATGACTAAATAGAGTAAAGAGGGAGAAAATGACTCAGTATTGGTCCAATCTTCGAGAGGACCTGTAACTAGTAAGATATGGATGCAAGTACATGATACATGTTTGGCACATAAAACAAATTGTTTATTCCAGAAGTTGTGTATAGTATGTGTTGAATGATGGATACTATCAATACAAGTGGCCCCTTCTCCATCATGTAGACTTCGAAGCTACCTTTGGGGCATATCTTTTCTAATTTCCAATGGTTAAATCCGATATAGTGTGGTAGATAAGTGCACATTTTCTTATTTGACTAAGGGTGCTCATGTGATGAGTACTAAATCTAAATTATCTAGATACGTGTTTTTAATCGATTAAGATATACTACACTTCCACACCATATAGTAATTGTCTCATTAATATATATTGTAATGATTAATGAATGTGTGTACATTGGTAATGAGGATAATAAGTAATTTTGATACCCTTGCCTTACATGCTAGAATCATGACCTAGTCCACATAATACAATCAACATACCCTAATAGAATATTAGTATTAGAGGCTTGTTAGGATATGAATTACCTCACTAATTTATGAGTGTTGTATCTTGAACTTTCTCTTTTGACTCGGGACGCTAACTTGAACTAGACTGTCATCCAATCTATTTGAAAACCACTTGTAACTAAAATGTTACAACCGGATGACACTATCCACATGAGTCTTGAACTCCTATTCAATGATAACCTTGTTTTACAATATGTAATTTCTTATGTGACTTCATAAGCTGCAAAATTTAAAAAAAAAAAAAAATTTGTTGTGTTTTTACTAGTAAAATTTAGGGCATGACACATGATCCATGATAAATTGAACAATACTAGATACTACATTAATATGTATATCATTGTGCACATAAATGACAAAAATATATATCAAAATACATGTATCCATAGAGAAAATTTTACAGAAATATATATCAAAGATCATGTATCCATAGACAAAGTACTCAAATATATATATCAAAATACATAGATCCATATACAAAATGTGCCTGATCATGCCATCAGAATGTGTATAATATCAATGTTTCTGTATACAATGTGGCATATGCCATCTCAAAATGTCTCATGATGCATTCTATAACAACTATACTATCCTAGGGTGCTGGTGGATGATCAAAATGTAGCCTCTTCACTGCACTAGGTGGATTGGATGCCTCCTGCATAAACAAAAAAGGAAAACCCAAAGTTAGACTAATAAATTTATATGATTCTACGTATCTAACATTGAATTAATCAAATGCATAATGATATTTTTTGTAATGGAGTTAATACTATCAAAATTTCATAATAAATACCTCTCTTGTCAACCTCCTACGCCGGTTAGGAGTCCTCTCGTATGCCCTCAGCAATGCTAGTACCTCTCTGATTGTGGGCTGTATATGTTCAAATACCTTTGTTAGATGAATCTACAATTTAAACTATAACATTATAATTCATAGCATGCTAAATTTATAACATATTTAATCATGAATTCAAACTACAACTTACTATTATAGGCTCCTCCTCAGGAGTGAGTGGCTACATCATCAGATCTACATAACTGTCTCGTCGGACCTCATGTGCACTAGGAGTCTCCTATGAGATACAAAATAGTAGTTGTTAATATCATGAAAATTAGTTTTGAATTTATTTATGAAGATAAGGATAATAAAAAATAAATGATACTTATACATACAATGAGGCTCTCAGTGCGAATGGAAATCCTTGATGGTCTACAACGCAGAATCTGTATAGGCTCATCACTAGTAGCGATGTGCTATATACAATAAATAATGTTTAATTAAATGGGATTACCAAAAATATTTTACAAGAATGCATCGATATTTAATCACATAGAAAGTGCCTAATTACCTTTCCTTTGTCAATGTGTGCTAGCTCACCCTCTGCACTTTGTCCCTCCAGGGCAGGTGCTACCTACAAGATAAAAGAAAGATTAGCAACCATATATGCTACAATATCAAATAGAAAAAAAAATGCAAACACAACATAATGTACCATAGATGTCTCAAGGCCAAATGAAATGGCTGAGAGCATGGCATCATCAATCTGTCTGAGCTCCTCCTAGTTCATCAATTAAACATGAATGAAGATCACATACATATAAAAGTCAATATGGCTTAAAAATTAAAATTACTTTATTATAAAAACTAACTTTAAATCACATATGTCATAACAAAAATATATATACATGTACTAACACCGAAGGATTCCATGCCTCTGCATTCCCCTCCTCTCTCGCATCACGGACTATAGCCTCTACGTGTGTGTCTGGTGTATCCTCGTCTAATACAAAATGATACTCAGGAAGATCACCTATGGGACCCAGGAAAATATTCTTGCATGTAATGCGAGTGTGAGGCACACAAACATGTGATGAGCTAGCCGATGATGAATTGGCACTAGCATCATCAACATAAGGAGGCAGGATTGATCTAGCCTGAGATATCATTAGGCTACTCAGCCTATGAATGGCTCTGATAGTCTGAGAGCCAGCCCCTATCATAATATCTGGATGCTGCACTCGAAGAGGAGGGGAGATATCAATGGGGGGGACAAAAGTGCCAACTTTCTTCCACTGAGAAGAGGTTCTATCCAGAGGAGCTCCTAGTCCTAAGCCCATGTTGGGCTTCATGCTCCAATAGTTCACTTTAAGTTTCAACACAAATTCAGCATATAATTTTCTAAGGAAATAAAATGGTATGTCTAAATTTTCATGTGGAGGGATATCAAAGACCATCCACCAACGATCCCAAAAGTTTGCACGTATGGCATCATTTGTGCACCATTTAATTGATAGTTTGGATTTTTTTGGGTCAACTGGTAAACCCATTTTTAAGTTCGCAAAAAGGCTGGCCAAATTGTCTTTGCTGATGTTGAGGGCCGCAACCTCATCATAATCCAAACCATCGTCAAACATCTCGTGCATTTGATCACGCCAATGAAGAGCGACATTTTGTTGGTTTGTAAGGGTTTCAATGTTATCCACTATGGTTTTTAACATAGATAACATAGGAGCTAATGCAGGTACATTATTATATGTTCTATGCAAACCTCTCGACTTGGTGAGATTTTCATTCTCAAATCCTTGATTCGAGGAGGGTTTTGATGGGGTAGAGGATCGTTTGGTGGATAGTTTTGTGGGGGTACTGGATCATTTGGTGGGGGGTTAAGAGGAATATTATTCCTTGCCTCAGTGTCATCATTCTGACCAACCATTCCTATTGAATTGCAAAACGTAATATATATTTAAAAAGAACCTTAATTTTAACCTTTTTTTTCAAAAAAACCCTAGATTCAACTAAAACAAATAAAATCATGCTAAAATCTATCGAATTTAGATTAAAAATTAGTTTAAAAAAATAAAAAAAACTTACCTTAATATCTGGTATCCGATCTTCTATTTGATATCCGATCAAGCGCTAATATTGGCCCCCAAAATGTGAGAAATAAGGGCCCGTGGGTCTGTTCTTTTTTTTAATGTATGCTACAGGTATCAGATATCCGATTGCGCCCATATCTTATATTTTATATATAAGATATATAACATATTTTATATTTTATATATAGCTTTGAAATATTATATTTTATATATATTATAATATAAAATATTATATTATATTATTATATTATTATAATATAATAATATTATTATATTATTATAATATAATAATATTATTATATTATATTATTATAATATATTATATTATTATAATATTATACATTATAATATAATATTATTATTATAGTATAATATTATACGATTATAATATAATAATAATATTGTTATTATATTATATTATAATTATTATTATTATTATAATATTATATTGTAATGTATTATCCTGTTATAATTTAATGTTTTTATATTATTATAATATTATAATAATAATGTCATATAATTATCAGATATCTGATATATAATCGTATATTCGATAATATCGGATATCTGATATTAGATCGGATATCTGATCAGGCTCGGCCTTTCCTTTCAGGCTTGGTACCTGGATAGGTGAAAAAAAGTCAGAGTGGATTTTGAAACGCTTTTAGACATGTTCAAACTCTATTTTTTTCACATCGCCACTTTTTGGCACACCATGATCCTACACATACCCAAAATGATTTTCCATGTACTAGTCTTTCTGTTATTCACAGTTTTGTCTTGTTGTGATAGGTATATATAAAATCTCTTGTAAAGGATACCTGTCAATTTCTCTTAGCCTGAAGCTTGTTGCATCTCACATTATTTAAGTGAGATTCCAGGGCTAGAGAATGGTCTAAGTTTCTAATGCTTAAGTGATATACTTAGTTTGTTTTCAGTCCAATGTTGGAGCAAGTATTATGATGTATTTTCTCTGTTAATTCTAGAGAATACATTAATATAGGATGATCTCTATGTTTCTTTCTTCCTAAGGTCATTTTGAGTTTACTACGAGTGTATAGAATTTTCCAAGAAAATGAATACAAATTATGAGCTATCCCCATATTAGTTCTTTTTGAATTTTGTCTCCTTTCAGTTACTTGGTTATTTTGATATTGTATGAGTAAAAGCTTGTGCAATTGAATGTAATCCATTTAGGTTGTATATCTGTTCACCACTACTATTAGTTCAATGGGTTAAGTAAAAGCTTTGACGAATTTGATAAGGTTGCTACAGTAGAAGGAAGGATGTTTTGAATGATGAATTTTGATAAGAATTGCTAATAATCTTTGTTGTAAGGCAACAAATTAGATCTATGGATTTGTAGTAGACTCTGAACCCTAATGGATTAGGCGCTGGTCAAAATTGATTCAGCTGGAAGAGAAATATGTCATAAATGGGTTACAAATGCAAAATTATAATCAATTTTACTTTTATTTCCTGAAAACCTTCAAAGTTGGTCAATACTTGTTTGCATAGAATGTTTTAGCTTTAGTTAGCCACTATTGCTAAGAACACATGCAAATCCATTAAAGAATTTTGATCAAATCTATTATCTGGGATGTGTTTATCAAATTGTCAAGAATTATGCATGTATTCGAGGATTTGAGATGAGAATTAGAATGAAACTAAAATAATTCTCATACAGTGTTTTCTAGTCTTGAATCATCCCTGGGTATGCCCACCCTAGTTTTGTAGAGCCTAAAGAGTAGAAAACCACCCTTGGTTTTGTTGAAGTTGGGTCCAAATGGTTTCCACATATAATTGTTGATAGGAATTGGCTGATCCTTAGATTGTGTGAGTGATATCATTTTGGTATTGAGCATTTTGTTGTTTAATAGTTCTAAAACACCAAAACCTACATATAGCAGGTTTGACATCAATTGCAAAACAATGATTGAAAATAATCTTTTACAACAATCTCTTCTTTGATCTTCAACAACAATGAGGTTTTCAATCAGATTTCTAACAGCAATAGCATTGGTTACCTGTGCAAAAAAGAATGACAAGTGGATCATAGACAACACGGATGCTCACAACACATGAGAGGAGATAAAAGTAAGTTTGTTACCTTTACTCAATATGATGGAAATAGCATTAGATTTGGTAATGATGCCCCATGTTAAATCAAAGGAAAAGGCTCTATCAAACTTACAGAGAAAATTTCATATGATAATGCATACTATGTTGAAGGATTGAATTACAACTTGTTGATTGTATCTTATTTAGCCAATGTAGGTTGCGAAGTGGAATTTGGAAACAAAACTACCAAGATCTATGATATTGATGGAAATCTAATAGGAAAAGGTGAACAAACTAGGAGTAATCTATTTTACCTAGATACAAAAGAAGTAAAATGTCTTATTGTTAGACTTGATGATGTGTGGTTGTGGCATAAAAGGTTGTGTCATGTTAATTTTGATAATCTGATCAGCATTAGCAGAAAGAACAAAGTTAGAGGATTGCCCAAGTTAAAGAAACTTGAAAACATGGTGTGTAAACAATGTCAACTAGGGAAGATGACTAAATCTATTTTCAAAAGCAAAGCATACACTTCCAATGAAGTTCTAGAGTTAGTTCATATAGATTTATGTGGCCCAATAGAAGTACAAAGCTACCTAGGAGACAGATACATAATGATATTTGTAGATGATTATTCCATAATGATGACTGCTATGTTTTTAAAACAAAAATCTAATGCATTTCAAATGTTCAAGTGGTATTTGGCTAGAGTTGAGAAGGAAACTGGAAAGAACCTGAAATGCCTAAGGTCAGACAGAGGAGGTGAGTTCACATCAAGAGAATTTGAAGTATTTTACAATGACAAAGGTATCAAAAGGAAAATGTCAACACCAAGAACTCCACCATAGAATGGTGTTGCTAAAAGGAGAAATAGGTCAGTGATTGACTATGCCAGAACCTTGATGATGGAGAAAAATGTTGCACTTAAGTACTGGAGGGAAGTTGTAAGTACTGCAGTCTACACACTGGATAGAGTTCAAGTCAAGAAAGGTACAAACGTAACACCCTTTGAATTATGGTATGGTCATTCACCTAATGTTAAACATTTCAAAGTGTTTGGTTGTAAATGCTATATTCTAAAAGACACTAGAAATGGCAAGTTTGATGCAAAAAGTGATGAAGGAATATGTCTTGGGTACTCCACTAAAAGTAAGGCATATAAGTGTTTGAATACTAACACCAATAGACTTGTGGAGAGTGCAAATTTAAATTTTGATGAGCATGCAGAAGTTAAAGATGATGAGTCAAAGCAAATAGAGGATTATAGATCCTTTGTATACTTCTACGAAGGAATGACAACTAAGGACAATGCTGCAAATCAAGTTGAAAATCAGTGACAAAATTTAGTATCTACCAAGTCTCAGCTTGTGAATGCCGAATTACATTTAGAAGCCGAGCTACAGAATGTAGAAAATAAATAAACTAGTTCTAAAAATAGTATACATGAAAGGAATGATGAATTATCTGATGAAGAAGAATGAAACAACTGTAAAGCTAAAGGATCAAATGTGGAAAGAATGATTGAACCCAAATTAGCTACATATGTAAGAAGACATCACCCTGCAGATCAAATAATTGGTGATAAGGATGCTAGACCAATGACAAGGAATAGACTCAAAAATGAATCATGTCTATTGAGCAAGGTTGAACCCAAAATAGTCAAAGATGCACTGCAAGATGATGACTGGTATAAGGCCATGAAAGAAGAGATAGATCAGATTGAGAAAAACAAAACTTGGTCTCTAGTCCCCAGACCAACTGATAAGAATGTGATTGGTATCAAGTGGGTGTTCAAAAACAAACTTGATGAGAATGGTGAAATAACAAGAAACAAAGCCAGACTAGTTTGCAAAGGCTATGAGTAAGAAGAAGGACTAGATTATGGAGAGACATTTTCCCTGTTGCAAGAATGGAAGGAGTAAGAATATTACTTGCATATTTTGCATATAAAGGTTTCAAAGTTTACCAGATGGACATGAAGTCAGCTCTTTTGAATGGTATACTAGAAGAGGAAGTCTACATAGAACAACCAGAGGGCTTTGTTGATGAGAAGAACAACAACATGGTCTGCAAACTACACAAAGCACTTTATGGACTGAAGCAAGTGCCAAGAGCATGGTATGAAAGGTTGCACAAATATCTTGTAAAAATAAGATTTGAAGGAATAGATGAAAATAGCAATTTGTACATCAAATTTGAGGAAAGTAAAGACATTTTGATTTTAGAAATCTTTGTTGATGACATAATATTTGGAGGAAAAGATGTTATATGCAAAGATTTTGCAAACCAAATGAAGCATGAATTTGAGATGTCAATGTTTGGAGAAATAAAAAATTTTGTTAGATTACAAGTACATCAGTTGAAGCATGGCATATTTGTGACTCAATCCAAATACATCAAGGAAGTAGTCAAAACATTTGGGTTAGAAGACTCAAAACCAGTCAGCACACCAATGACAACTAGACATAATCTATCCAAGAATGGTGAGTCTACTAAAGTAAATCAGACATTTTATAGGTCAATGATTGGAAAGCTGCAATATGTTGTACATAGTAGACCAAACATTGCATTAGCTATTGGAATAGTGGCTAGATTTTTTGCCAATCCAAGAGAAAACCACTTAATGGTAGTAAAGAGAATATTGAGATACCTGAAAGGAACTAATGACTTTGGTTTGTATTACAAAAAGAATGAGAAATTTGAACTAAGAGCTTATATTGATGCAGATTGGGGAGGTAACATTGATGATAGAAAAAGCACTAGTGGAGGAGCACTTTTCTTAGGAAAGAGGTTGATTACATGGACAAGCAAAAAACAAAGTTGCACCTCACAGTCTACTGCTGAAGCTGAATATGTGGTAAATGCTATAAATTGCACTAATGTTGCATGGAACAAACATTTGCTGCAAGGTATCAAGGAATAGGTAATTGAGCTTGTGACACTTTATTGTGATAATACAAGTGCTATCAATATATCAAAGAATCCAGTAATGCATGCTAAAACCAAGCATATTGTAATTAAGTATCACTATGTAAGAGAGCTAGTGGAAGATAAATAAGTGAAGATGGAATATGTTAGCTCAAAGGAATAGATTGCTGATATCTTCACAAAAGCACTACCTAAAGATGCTTTTGAGTATCTTAGAGGCAATTTAAGGGTGATACCCCTAGCTAAAGCTACTTAAAGCAAAAGCAAGAATGCCCTGCATCAAATAAGCCAAATGTTGAAGATTTTACACATTGATGTGAAGGATGTTTACTTTGGGATTCATGCCTAAAGTAATAGACGTGTTGAAAGCTTCAAATCAGTCACAAGCAAGGTGACAGAGGGAGATTGACTAAATCTGTAAAAGCTACATTTGCATATTAAAGATGCTAATACATCTTTGGTGTTGTTGTCAAAGAGGGAGAAGTGAACAACTAATCAACAAGACTGTTAAAGATAAAGGATCAAAGAAGTAGAGGGAGATTTCAGAGGTTGATCAGAACAACAGAAGATGAAGAAAGATAAAGATAAAGGATACAATAGAAAAGAGTGAGAAGTGAAATGAATCAAGTAGAATAGTAGTAGGAGATGTGATGTTATGATTTACTTTTTGGCATTTGACTTACTGTTCTAACCTAGTAAGTTTTTTGGTGTAATAGTTTAGTCTCATGGTTGATTAGTTTGGTTTTCCATCAATGCCAAAGAGGGAGATTGTTAGAAATCTGATTAAAAAGCTCATTGTTGTTGAAGATCAGAGAGGAAGATTGTTGTAAAAGATTATTTTCAATCATTGTTTTTCCATTGATGTCAAACCTGCTATATGTAGGGATGATATTCACTTATAAGATTCATGCACTATCACTTAGTTGATTGATGAAGAGGATTTGATCAACAAGATGTAACAAGAGCACCTAAAGAAAAGGTTGAGTTATGATATTGTAATGAAGTGCAAGGATCGGTTAAGAAAATGGTTAAGTAATGTATTGATGACATACTCAAAGATATAGATGTTGGTCACACTTAGATACATTGGAAGAAGAAGTTGTAACAAGGTTGACTGTAAAGCTTTAACTTTGGTCATCAAAAGGTGCTGAGCAAGTTAGTTGAAGCTGAGAAATTTTTTAACAGAAGTCGAGTAACAAACATTTTTGTTAGTGCCAAGTAAAAGGTCAGGTGCCGAGCATTAGGAAAATTTTCAATTAGCGTCGAGTGATCTTTAGGTGCTGAGCATCAGAAAAAACATAGTTGATGCCGAGTAACACAGTATGTGCCAAGCAACAGTATTTCAATAGTGCCAAGCTGCTACATTATTTTAAATGATGAAGATTCGCCAAATCTGAGCTGACATAGTGCTTGTATTGAATTTTTTGAACAAGTTGGAAGATAACGATGATGAGTTATTGGCACAAAATCTTATGTAAACTATTTTTGGGAAAATTCTAAAGGATTATTTAAGAAGTTTCTAGAGGAAACAGAATATGGGTTAGAAACAATGTATCCTACCTAATCCATGTGAATTGAAATTGAAAAATGGAAGAATAGAGCGAGAAAATGAACTCAAAGACTTCTATTTAAGAAATCATAGACCAAGAAGCAATGAACTACTGATACTATTGTTGCAAAAGTGTCAAATCTATGAAGTGATTAAAACATGTCAAGAAGGAGAATGAATTGCACAAAGGCTCTGCTTCTACAAGTAGTTATGAAGAGATGATTGCATTGGTACATTGAGTATGGAGACTCAAAAAGAAAAAGCTTGAAAGAAAAGGCAAGAAGTTAGGAGTTGTAAAGATAGAAGATCAGGCAAGGATATGAGTAGAGAAGTGATTTAAAATCTGCAACATAAGTTGTATGTTGTAGTCATGTCAAGATTTTCTAATACTCTCTAGTAATTGTATTAGATCTAAAAATCCTATGGACTTAGGTTGGCCTAACAACCATTTGTAAATCCTTTAATAGGGTGGAATTCAAAATGAATTTTCCAAAGTCCTTTTACCAAGCCCACTTCTAATAGGGTGGTTAAACCCTCTAACGAGGTCACATTTAATAGTGTGTTTTGTAAGCCTTTAACAGGGTAGGCCTTTCATACAACATCAATTTAGAAGGGTGAGAATTGAGTAGCATGTTACTGGTGGTTTTTCCCAAGTTAGGTTTCCACGTAAATCACTGTGTCATGTGTTGATCTCGTGTGTGTTATACTTGCATGTTGATTTATAGTAACTTGCTAATTAGACAAGTTAAAGTTTTCATGAATGAAAGATTGAATGGATTTATCACACTCAATGAAAAGTTTGAAAGGGACATCTAGACCTTGAATAATAGATTCACCCCCCCTCCCCTCTCAGTTATTCTAAAGCAATTCTAACATTTTCTAACCATACAGAATTGTCATGTATTCTCCTCAAAACTATCTTTATCCACTCTATCTTGAAGACATTTGGGTAATCTAGGGCATGGATTAATACTTTCTTCTCAACAATTTTGTATTCCTCCTTTAATGCTCCATTTTTACACAATTTCCCATATGTCTCCCTAATCTCCATGTCTCCTATACTTCCAACCTTATATTTATAGTAACATCTAACATCTTGAATCATTAAAACTTGCACAAGTATCATTGACAATCCACCAGATGGATCTAGTTTATAAGCTATGTCTGGAATAGCTCTAAAATTTGGTTGTTTAATCTAATTGATTATCAATTTCACATTCAAAACTTCCTTTCCTTCTATAACCTTGGCTGCTAAAGAACTAGATGCCATTTCATAAAACTAGGTTTTGCAAAAACTTAAACTACATAGCTTGGCACATGATAAATACCTTTTCATTCCTACTAAGATGGTTTTGAACATCTATTTAATCTATTTTCAAATTCTTAGAACAATTTTTCTAGTTTGCCTTTAGATTTTTGAGCTCTTCTCTGAATTTGAATGATGTCAACTGAGTAGAAATTGATCAAATAGCCCTTAAAGCACTACATTTAATGCTTAATACTTAAAAAATTATAAGCTCAACTTGAACATAATTTTATGGCTCACTTGGCATCCATGTAATTTTAAATATGCTTAGAAATAATTATGAGCTCACCCTACACTATTACTTATGAAAACTCTGCATAAACTAGCATCTAGCTTGGCAACCATTGCGAAACTTTTCATGCTTGGCAGTAACATGAAAACTAACAAACCTTAAAGATTTATTTTAGATCATAATCAATACTTTGCATATTTATTCATGCATATATAATATTTTCAAAACTAGATCCATGAAAGTGATGTATAGTATATACTTTTAAGTATCAATCTTACTTACCTCTTGATTGCTTAATTTGAGGAAGTGTGATCACCTGATCCATTGAGTGAAGTGATCCCTTTTGAACTTGATATGCTACAATATTTTTTTCTCTTCTATGTCTTGTTCATCTCATCTTTGACATTCTCAACATCTACTTTTCCTTTTCCTTCTTTTAACTCACTTCTTGGTGCCTTTGACCTTGTTGGACAATTTTTGCTTATGTGACCTGTCTTCAAATAACTAAAACATATGGTTTGACACAACCATCTACTATAATAACTTTTGAAATGTGTTCTAATACAATTCTTAGGAATATTTCCATATTGTTGATGGTAATGACAACTATACCTAGTATTACAATCCCAGTTATAAGAGTTGTCATTGTGTTTTACCTTTTTCTATATGTTTGATGACCACTTGGGTTTAGATCTACACTCAAAACCTCCATGTCCATACTTCTGAAAAATGTAGTAATATCCTTCATATCTTTGAGTGTTCATGGTCTTGGTTCTACATTCATGTGTCTGATGACCTTGCTTGTTGCACTTATGGTAGTGACTCATGTTCTTTTGCTTAACATTTTGATTGGTAGTCTTGCTCTTGTAAACATTATTAGTATGTCCCAACTTTCTACAATTATGATAGGTGGGTTTGGATATCTTACCTTTGATACTTTGCACAAAACTTTTGGATGATTCTCTTTCTTTAGTGATGGTGTAGCCTAATCCATTAACAACATCATTAGATCTAGGAGATGTCATTAGTTTCTCAAAGTACTTGATGGCCTTGCTAGGTTTGTTGAAACTTTTAGGAAACTCCTTTTCCATTTTAAGGTCATTGCTCAATTTTTTGTTTTGCAATTTTAATGTTGTGATTTTGAGTTCTTTACAATTTAGCTAATGATTAGCAATCATGACTTGATTCATTATCTCTAATTGCATGCTAGAAATTCTCCGTACTTCTAATGTTTTCTCTTCCAATCTATTGACCAATGTCTTCTTATCATCTTCAATCATGACTTCATATTCTATGGATTTGTTTTTTAATTCAATGACCTCACAAAGTAATACTGATTGGACTTCTTGTTCTCCCTTTATATTTCTAACTTGTTCAATTAGGATTTCATTTTTTTCTATCATATCTACAACTACTACATCAAATTTATTGGAGTTTCCATTTGCAAATAATTTAGTAGTGTCAATCTCTTGGTATTGTGTGTCATCCTCTTCAATAGAAATTGCATTCCTTCTTTTCAATGATCTCTTTAACTCATCTCTTGCTTCATTCAACTGATGTAGAATGACTTATATTTCAATCTTCTATTTCTCAATAATCTTTACCAACTTGTAGACTTCCATTTCTAGGATCTTTCCTCAAATTCATAAAGCTTTCCCTTTCAAAGAAAAAATCTTTGATACCAATTATTGGAATTACAATAGGAAAAGTAAACTCTAAGAGGGGGGGAGTGAATTAGTGCTTCAAACTTTTTCCCATAAAAATCATTCACCTCACATCCATCTCACAATTTAACAAGTAAACTAATCTACCATTTAACGCATGTACATCTAAAGCATGTAAATAAGTAAACATTCACACATATATGACACAAGATATGATTATCCAGAAACCTGCCAATGAGAAGGTAAAATTAGGGTGGGGATGACACCCACAAATTTTCACTGCTGTTGTTGTAAAGTGTATCCAATTAAGGTTACAATTGTTTGACCATAAAATATGATCTACCCTGTTAATGGCTTACAAAGACTATTAGGTTTCACCCTATTAAAGGATTTTAACACCCTATTAGAAGTGTGCCCGATAGCGGACTTCAACTCATAATTAAGTAAGCATCTTGTTAGAGGATTTCAACATAGCCTATTAGGACTACTCTGTTAAGAGATTTAACTAATTCACCTATTCGAATGTCTCAGCAATGATCCTGTGGTTAGCACTCTCTTGCTAGATAATAGATCACCTATTTGCATATATCCTTGATACTCCTCCAATTAGATTTCTTTTTTGTTTTCTTTCACTTCATCCTTTGTTCTTCTCTAACTGGTTCTCCAATTTAAATCAATTCATAACACATTAATCACCATGAATGTTATGATTTCACATGCAAAAAACTCTTCAATTATCCTTAAGTATTTTTTAGGGGTTTTCCTAATTAAGAAGACCTAGGTGACTTAGGGTTAGGTATGAATCAATGATTTTGATTCATCTATATTGCCACTTAAACCTTCCCTTTTTTTCTAATTGGATGCATGTAATTCATAGGGATTAACATTTAAGATTCATCCTTATCAAAAAAGATCATAAAATAATCTTTAAGTCGGCTCAAAAATGCTTTACATAATAGTTTGTTCCAATAAAAACAATTATGTCAAAACTATATTACTTAGCATTTGAAGTCCCTGGTTCTCAACACTAACTATAACTTCAATGTTGTCACTCGACATTTGAATGACTCGACATGCATTGCTTGCTCGACACTTGAATCACTTGGCAAATATTATTTGCTCAGCATCTAAGTGACTTGGCACTTGAGTGGCTTCACACTCACTGTTTACTGGATATTCTCTATCTTATATGTTGTTCTTGGCATACATTACTTGTTCAACATGAACTATGTAAATGACTTATAATGACTTAAGTGTATAGACACTCACTTGTCAAAATCAATCTGACATAAAGAACATATTTGTTGAAAGCACTAATAAGTCATGTATTGCAAAATTGGGAGATATAAAGATAAATTATTATGTGATGTCTTACCTATGCATGCATGTCACTTTCTCCTATGTAGACTATGTAAATTTGACAGAAAAAGCATACATGATGGAGTGAAAAATACATATTCTTTCAAGAAGGACAATGTAACATTGAAAATATAGTCACTATTAGAGGATGCTAAGGTAAAGGCAACTAGTCCCAATGTCCTCATGGTGAGTGAAAATGAATTCTTAAAAACCCTAGAAGAAGGAGAAAGAGATGGGCTTGCAATAGTGTTGAAGCCAAAAGGAGAAGTTATAGACAAGATAGAAAAAAGGAAAAACTTGTCAATAGAAGTGTAGGGAATGTTATAGAAGTATGAAGGCATTGTGAGTGATGGGAAACCATTAACCCTGCCTCATAAGAGGGTTGTAAGCCATCAAATAGACCTTATTCTAGGAGCTAGCCTTTCCAATAAGGAAGCCTATAAGATGACCCCTTAGCAAAATGAGGAAATTTCCAAACAAATACAAGAACTCCTAAGTGAAGGGATCATTAGGAAAAACATTAGGCCTTGTGTTGTACCCACTGTCTTAACCCCTAAAAAGGGAGGAACTCGGGGACTATGTTTTAAATCTAAAGCAATAAATAAGATAACCATTAGGTATAGATTCCCTATACCTAGGATAGAATACCTAATGGCCTATCTAGGAGAGGCCAAATAATTTACTAAGATTAACATTCAAAGTTGATTCCATCAAATTAGGATCAATGAGGGAGATGAGTGGAAGAAAGCCTTCACAACTACACAAGGATTGTATGAGTGGCTTGTAATGCCATTTGGTCTATCCAATGCCTCATTTACATTCATGAGGTTGATGAATGAAGTCCATAAGGAGTATATTGACAAATTTGTGCTAGTATACCTAGATGACATAGACATCTATAGTAAGACAAGTGAAGAACACCTCAAATACCTAGAATTGGATTTCAAGAATTTGCATGAGGAGAAGTTGATGATCAACTTAGAGAAATGTGAGTTCATCAAGATAGAGCTAGTGTACCTTGGATTTGAGTTATCCCAAGGAAGCCTAAATATTGATCCAAGCAAAGTTGAATCCATTCTCAATTGGCCTACTCAATTGATATCAACAGAGGTAAGAAGTTTGCATGGTTTGGCTCAATATTATAGAAATTTTATCAGCAATTTGTGCTCCTATTTTAGACACTATTAAAGGAGGAATAGAAAAAAAGTTTGTATTAAATGAACAAGCTAGTCATGGTTTGGAGGTGTTGAAAAGGAAGACTGCTACCCAACCTATTTTGGCTTTCCCAATATTTGAGAATCTATTTATAGTAGAGTGTGATGCTAGCAATGTAGCAATTGGTGTTGTATCAAGGCAAGAGGGGATATCTATGGCTTTCCATCATGAGAAGTTAAGTGAAGCCAAGAAGAACTATTCTTCTTATGACCTAGAGTTGTATGCTCTGGTTCAAGCACTGAGAAATTAGAGGTACTACTTGCGTCCAAAGGAGTTTGCAGCCTTTTTAGACAACCAAGCACTAAGCTTCTTGAATTTACAAGAGAAGCTTAGTCGTCAGCATATGAAATGGGTGGAACATTTGTAGGTATACACATTCAACATCAAACACAAAAAAGGATTATAGAATAAGGCAACAAATGCCTTAAGTAGGAGAGCTATCACTGTTCAAGAAATCCAACTATTAAGCATGGGGATAGAGAACTTCAAAGAACTCTATAGTAAAGACGAAGACTTTGTGAACATCTATAAGGTATGCCAAGAATAAAAGAATCACTTTCATAGTCAATACTCTAAGTATACTTTGTAGTGTAATCTATTGTTTAAGGGGAGTCAATTATGTGTCCTTAGAAGGTCTACAAGGGAGAAATTGCTTTAGGAGGAATACAATGGTGCACTTAGTGTCCATTTTGGGGTCAATAAAACCCAATATTTAGTTTGGATATTGGGAAGTATGTAGAATGTTGTGTTGTGTGTTAGAAGGCTAAGGGAATATCTTCCAGTGTAGGCCTATAGCAACTTCTTCCCATTCCTAACAGACTATGGGAGTGTTTAAGCATGGATTTTATTGTAGGTTTACCTAAGTCAAAGCAACGAATGGATAATATTTATGTTATAGTGGACAAATTCAATAAGATGACACACTTTGTACCCTACAAGAAAACCCATCATCCAAGTCAGATAGCTTCCCTATCCTTCAACGAGGTAGTTAGAATACATGGTTTTCCATTAAGCATAGTGTTAGACAAAGACACCAAGTTTATATAAGTCATTGTTAGAACACTCTATTATAGAAGCTAGGAACCAACTTACCTTTTGGATCTGATTATCATCCTTAGACTAATGGTCAAGATGAGTTAGTCAATAGGAGTCATGGTAAACTCCTAAGGTGTCTAACAAAAGTGTATGGTCAAATTTGGGACCAACACATTGGACAAGTTGAGTATGCCTACAATGACACTATGAACATGACTATTGGTAAGAGTCCCTTTGAAATAGTCTATGGCCTACACCCTAGAGGAATATATTAGCTCATAGATCTAAAGGATGAAGCTAAAGGGAGTAGGTATGTAGAGAAATTTTCATATACTATGCAAGAAGTCCGTGACATAGTAAGGAAGACACTGATTGAAAATATAGAGAAGATAAAGAGTAAAGTGGATGAGGGAAAAAGAAATGTCTAATTCAAAGTTCAGGATCTAGTGATAGTACACCTAAACAAAGCTATCTAGTATAGAAAGGATTCCCACATAAGCTACAAATGCAAAGAATCAGTCCATGTACCATATTGACCAAATATGGGGCAAATGCTTACAATGTGGAGTTACCAAAGAATAGTAGCTTATCAAATGTTTTTAATGTAGAAAACTTCATCTTATACAAAGGATCAATACTTGATCCATATTAGATTTTGACTGAAGTAATTTAGGATGCAGAACTAAATTTTCTATCTACACCAATCAAGAAGGCATAATACATACTAGATTCTAGAGTAACCAAGAAGACAAGGAAAAAGGAATACAAGGAACACTTGGTAAAGTGGCAAGGATATATAGATGTAAGTACAACTTGGATAAAGGAGTCAAAGTTCAAAAAGTTGGGCATTGATCTGAACTTACTCAATCCAAGGATGGATTGAAGTCTTTTCATTTATGGAGGATGGTGCAGGAGCACCTAGCTATTTCTAAAATCCCAATCAGTTTTGTCTTGTAACTGATCCTAGCCAAGTCAGTATGTCTTTTCTTAGACCTTAGAAGGTCTTGTTGTTGTGTGTGACTAGATGAATTAGTGGTTAGTACTAATTTCAATCTAGTTTAGTTTAGTTTTCTTTTAAGTGTTTAGTCCTTCAAATAGACCTAAATTTGGGAAATGTGGTCTAAATGTGTCCTAATCCTTAGCATAGTGAGAAATATTCTTTAAAATTATTTAATGATGTTAGCTCATTGAGTTGTATGAGTTAGAGGCCCTAAAAATTAGGTTGTATCATAAATGCTAAAGATGCTACAAAGTTGTCATGACAACATTTGCAATTTTTGCAAATGTTCCATGTAACTTGACAAATTTGGAATCCATTCATTTTGGGAGTGGGAAATCAATATTGAAGGCTTGAAAACATAGAAAAGGCACCTTAAGATACTTTGGGACTCATTTCTCAAAGTGGGGAATCAATGTATGTAAGTTTTGAAGTGAATAAATAGCACTGTGTTCTAATTTTTTTCAATAAAATCAAAATGTTTTGAGTTAATGAGTGATTACATGGATTGAACTAACAAACTTAATGTTGGATCTATGCTCAGTAGTTACTTTCAAGTACTTTTAATTTTGTGATCAAGTTGATTAGAGTAGATTAGAGAGCATCTATAAATTGTTTAAGTTTTAGGCTAGTTGTTGGTCAAGTTCAATGTAATTTTTAGTTTCATGTGGCTCCCCCATGTAATCCAACCATAGGAAATGTCAAAGGTTGGATAAATGTGTTAAGGGAGCCTCTGTATAGTGTGAATATTCAAGTATGAGGTCAGAGGAATTTATTTTCTATTTTTAAAACCATGCCCTAGGTGACCTTATATTGTTCATTGAGGTGTATGGAAGATGAAAATCTAAATGTAAAAGCAAGGGTAAGTGTGAAAGAATTGAGCCAAGAGTGGTTATAGAGTCATTAGTATCCTATAGGGCCCTAGGTACAAGCTAGGAGCTTGGTCAGTCCATTTGAATAGATTTATAGATAGAAATCAATCCATTTCTTTCTAGGAACCCAAATAGCCCTATTAGCCCTACATTTTAAGACACTTGTGTACGTAGCACTTGAGGACCTTAGACCTAGAAAATCTTTTAGGTTTTCAAAAATGGTATCAGGATCCTAGGTTAGAATTTGAGGTTTTTGTAGGTTTTGAGAGAAAATCCATAAAAACCCTCTCGATAGAGCTAATTGGTCAATTAGGCCTAATAGGGTCCTAAAAATAGCAAAGTTGGAACTCAACTAATTTGGGGTTGGAGAATTATTCAAATGGGAATGAATGGATGCAAAATGAGTGCACAAATGGTGGATGAGGCCCTTGTAGCATTGATGAAGTTGATATGAAGGATTTATAACTAGAATCCTTCAAGCAAAAGTGAAGCATTGGGATAAAACTAGTGATAATTATCCTTCAAGGTTAAACACAAGAGGACTAACTCTTGGATTGAAGTTAGAATACTCTTAGGATTGGAAACTTGAGGTTATTGAGATCATAGAAGAGGAATTAGTATCCAAATAAGACAAGTAGAGTCCTTTGGGTAAGTTGTGTGAGCACCCGTTGGAGTACACCCATTAACCACCGACATTAGCGTAAGAAAAAGAAATAAACATGAAATATCTATCAATGGGACCTCAAGATTTTAGTTATTAATAAAACCTATAATTTTTGAAATGAAATACTCCCTTTATCAATCAAAAAAAGGAAAGGCTCCCTTTGGATTCAAATATGTAGAAAACCTAATTATTTAAAATGGAATTAAAGTTCTGAGCATTTTCTAAAGTTTGAAGTAATGAGGGCATGATATTCCATCTTTTTTATTATTTTTTAAGCTCTTAAACTTAAATGCACTTATAAACATTAGATTTAAATCTAACACAAATTCACATGCTTCCTTAAGGGAAAGCATGTAATCCAATTAAAGAGAAGGAAGAAACATGAAAATAAATTAAGATTAACCTCTAAAAAATTAAGACGTGTATTATTTATCAATTTTCATTAAGAAAGATGTCACACATATCAATGTGATCCATTTCTTGTCCTAGTCCATAGACCTCCCAAGCTCTTTGCTTTCAAATCAATCCAATTGTACCCAATTTATCTTGTCACTAACAACATCAGATATATTAGGCTAGTTAGCAAAGTAAATCAAGAATATTTTTTAATAGATTTGTTCCAATTATATGTTTAAATGAGAGAGGGCTATCTAGACTCAAATTTTATTTATTTTTAGACATTTCAGAATCATTATTAAATTAAATCAAGTAATTTTTATTTTTATACTATAATAAATAAATATTTGAATAGAAAATATAATAATTCAAGATAATAAAAAGGGACAAAAATCAACCATAACTATTCCCTAACTCTTTTAGAGCTTCATTCTACACCAAGAACATAAACACTAACCCAACTAAACTCACATGAATGGAACTCAAGAAATGCTACTATGAAAAATAATCATAAGACCTTGTGAAAATTTAAATTTTTCTTCCATACTTTAACATGATATCTCCACTCCACATTGTTAATCCTAAATCTATTTTTCCTATTAAAATAAATAAATAATTTAATTTATTATATTATGCTATTTCTAAAATTTCATTAACTAAATTATATTCATGAAATTTAAATAACTATATTCTCTTTACTATATAATTAAACAAATAATTTTTTAATTAATTTTTATATACTTTCTTTCATCCATAATTTATTAAATTAATACATATTTCAATCCCTTCTAGTGCACATTGAAGCATCAAAGAAACTAAAGATTGAAGATGGAGGATCTACAAGGGTAGCCTACCTTGAAGAGGTCTTAGACTGGCAACCATGGAAATGAAAATTCAAGGGAGATAAGGACTCCGAGTTCTAGAGAGAATGATTCCTTACAAGTTTCTAAGAATTCAAAATTCAAGACTCGTTGAACATATATTAAGAATATTTCCAAAACTTGACCAATGGCAATTTTTATTTATAAAACTTTTCAAAGATCACTACAAACTTGTCTCTAAAATAACAAGATAATTTAAATTTTAGGCAAATAGAAAAAAATTTATTTAATAATATCAATAGAAATGAAAGTTGGGTAACTTTTAAATACATAGAAAATATCTCTTCAAATTGAATTAAATTTATAACATGACTAAAATATAATAATTCTTAAATGAAAAAGTAGTTAAATTTATTACTATATCATAGAACAGTGAAATCATTCATATTGATTTGGTTTTAGTATTCTTAAATCAGTTATAACTAACATTAATATTATTTATTTGAGCTAAGTGAAAAATTCAACTATGATTACATCATTAACAATGCAATCATTTATCCAATACACACCAAGATTCTCCTCAAAAGTTAAAGCAAATTGTGTGACATCTGACACCCTTAACATTGCAACATCTTAACCATTACACCACAATATTTTCCCCCAAAATTATAAAGTATTCTATATGATTAAAATAATAATATTATAACTTTTAAGATAAAACCTTTTAGGTGGGAGGCTTAAAGCATTGAATTTTTCAAAATATTCTCCCTCCAAACTTTCCAAGTCTTTCTTGCTAGCACTTCTAAAATTCATTCTCTTATTTTGTAAACACTTTTCACACTTTTTTAGTTTCGGGTCCCTTGCCTTTAATTGAAATAATACAACTCATTTACCCAATACACCACAAGATTCTCCTAAAAAATTAAAGCAAATTATGTAACTACTAGCACTCTTTTAACATTGCACCTTGTTAACCATTATACCATGAGATTCTTCCCAAAGTTATAAACTATTCTATATGATTAAACAAAACCATATATTATAACTTTTAAGATAGAACATTAGATGAGAGGCTGTAAAGCATTGAATTTTTCAAAAAATATCTCCCTCCAAACATGGTTTTGATATTCTTTTCCGCGTCTCGTACAAAAAGATGTGGTTAATCTTTCATAGACTCTTTTGTGTGCGCCCACTCTCACTTCTAAAATTCCTTGACTCGAGACTTCGTTTACGAGTCTTTGTGCGAAAAGTCTATAAAGCTCGAGAAAAACTGCGGAAAATTGGGCAAACCTGCGTGGAAGAAAATATTGTACGCAACGGCGTACATCTTCTCTGACCACCACGGAACCCATTTCAACCCCTCTCTATTAGCTTTGCCATTTCCAAGTTTCTAGAAATTCAAGCATCTCTGACATCATTATAGGGATTGTGAAATGCGCACAATGACGTAATCATATTTGTTTCTCCACGCAATGAAGAAAGAATTTTTCGACGCAGCTTCCACGCAATGAAGAAAGAGTTCGAGCATTTCGCATTTCGTTTTCAAGCACCTACCGCGTGCCCTATAATTGTCCGCAACCCATCGTATACTCCAAATGCCCACTTCTTCATGTAAATTCAATTTCAGCCATGGATGTTGCCATGCTCAGCACGTTAGAGAGATTAGGGCACAATTTATTGGGCGAGGATGCGGTGGCTGCATGCACTCTCCTCCAACAGCTTCGTCCAATACCATGTTTTGACGAAGAGAGTAAGGAATATGGAGACCTATTTTTATCTAAAGAGAACTGGCCTAAAAATGATAATTTGCAGAAGGTAAAAGCTTCAGAAGTAAGAAATGGAGGTGGTGGGAAGAGAGGGCGATCAAAGATGTATAGAGGAGTGAGACAGCGGCGGTGGGGAACGTTTGCAGCAGAGATAAGAGACCCAGCAAAAAGGCGGCGCATTTGGCTGGGCACATTCTCCACAGCGGAGGCTGCTGCCGCTGCATATGATCGGGCAGCCTTCAGAATACGTGGACACAAAGCTCTACTCAACTTCCCCCTCAACCTGAGTTGTGGGATGAAAAGTTGATTTTCACTTGGAATGGTTGGTTTCAAAGTTAAGGAAGTAGAATGACTAGTAGAGGAGTTTTGGGGTTCGTTTGCTTGTTGGAATAGGAATATGTTTTTAATTATTTGGTGTATTATTGGAATAGTCATTTCTATTCTTAATATGTATTTCTATTCTCAATTCTTATACCTGCAACTAAACGAACCCTAGTATATATTCAATTCCTAATTAGACCGTGAATCTATAGCCCTTCATAGAAAAGAGGGGTTTTGTTTGCCTTTATCTATAAAAGCCTTGTATGATTGTTGTCTTTGGATTCTCATAGAAACTATATGTTATGCCTCTATTAAACTCTGAAGTAATATATGAGACACAGTGATTGGGATCCTAACCTTCGTTAGGGTTTTGTGGGATCTAGTGCACTATTAGGTTATATTCAATTTATGGTGACTGCTAATGTTTGGAAATTCTGGTTTTGGATACGTGGGGAGGAAATTCATTTTAGATTTGATCTCGAGTGTGTCGAGAGAACTGCAGTGGATCAAGGGGTTCTTGTAGCTTCTAGAACCAATTGAACAATTTATCTATCTCGATTTTGTACTATTTCATCCAAGAATGTATGATGAGTTTTGAAGTAGAACTGCAGTCATGCAAGGTTAAGAATTCACAACCCTTGTTTGTAGCTATCAAAATGTACCAAACATGTCATAGTATTCCCTTACCATTTTGGTCGATCTATACCTACTTCACAAATTTTAGGTCAATATGTACTCACTTTACAAACTATGTCTGGTTCACGCCTTCATCTATTAGTTTTATATCTGTCAATAATATTCATTTATAGAAATAATTTTAATCTGTTAAGAAAACATATATAAAATTAAAATGAAGGTAGAATATTCGACCCATGAGTGAATTCAAGAACCTCTTCTATTTTTTGAAAGTTAGGTTTAGCTTTTAATAATCTTTTATTTCATCACAAAAATACTTTGTTAATTTATTTCTTACATGTACTTAAACATATTCAATTTAATAAATTGGTTATTTTTTATAATGGTATTATTTTAACATCAAGCTTAGTCATCAACTAAGCTAATTCATTTTTTTATAGGATGTATTTAAGGATTTAAGGATAAATAAATATCATAAGTGGTTTTATTTTAGGTTTTTTTCTTTTTTTGGACTTTATTTTCTATTATTACTCTTTCCATTAATTTTCTTGTGTCTATGTATCCTCTGTTTGGAATATTTGGATATCATACACTCTTTCATCTCTCTTTGTGTATACTATATTATAATTTGCATCCCCTTTCAACTCTCTTTATGTGTACTATATTATAATTTATATATGAGATTCTTTCTAGATCTTTCAATAATCATTTAAAGAAATACCCATATTATATAAGTGAGATAAAATTTGAATATTTAGTGCATAAAAACATATACAATCATTAAGAGTTAATATTAGAAGCTCTTCTATTTTAGAAATTATATTCTACCTCTTAATTTGTTTGCTTACCCACTCTGACATATTTTATTAGTACTCTACTATTTGTATGTAGATAAAATGATACAAATAACTAAACTAATGTCACTTTCATGTATGTATGTATGTGAATTATTTTAGCATCAAATTCAGTGATTGGCTAAAATTGTCAAGTTGATGAAAAATCAACCCCACAGTTCCCACGAATCACCTATCTGTCACAAAAAGATAGAAGCAAAAGTTAAGGAGGTAAAATCTATGTTGATAATAATTAATAAAAGAATTATTTATTATATGCCCAAAGTTTAGCTTAACTAAACTAGAGATAATAAGTGACTTAATAATTAAATCAATATGATTTAACTAATAAGAAAATATATTACACTAATACTCCCCCCCTTAAGATAAACTTAGGGAGTAGGTAAAAATCTAGAAACTACTACTGAAAGAAAATTTTGGTCCCAAGAACAAGGCCTAATGAGGTACCCAAGCACAACAAAATTTTTGAAAAGTGGAGAAATGGAGAAAACCACATGCAAAAAAAACTATTCCAAAAAGATATGGAAATAATGCTAAAAAGAACTAGTGAAATTATAAGGAAACATCCAAACTAGGGAATGTCCCAAAAGATAGGAATAAAAGGCCATCACAAAAAACACCACTAAAGCATGAAGCTGCAAACACTATCAAACTGTTGATCTAAAGAATCTCCACTATATAGAAGATGACCACATAGAAGAGACTAAATCTGAAGAGCTAATCAATCAAAGATGGAAGGTAGCTTAATGGCCTCCAAAAATAGGAATGAAAGAATGTCTATATGGTAAATGATCCATCTCACCAAAATCCATAGGTTTCTAGCCACTGCAATTGCCTATTACATAGGATCAAATAGTGAATACAAAGCTCAATACATCAAACTAAGAAAGCAATAGAACCAACATAGCCCCCTATAATGCTAAAAGTAATACACGAACATCGAAATTGAATGTAATATCTCCTGTAGAAAGAGCCATGAATATTGAGAGTGCAAAGAAGTAAAAACACCCATTTTGGCATGGATCTTGACATCATAAATATTTTTATTTTACCCTTACATATCTATTTTGACCTCCATGTATTTTTTGGCCATAACTTTCTCATCTGGACTCCATTTGTTACAAACGAGATATCGATAGAAAGATGGTTCTAAGCTCGTCATGATGGAGAAGTCGTCGCATATGAGATTTCCATGTGTGATAGTTGTGTGGATTTAGAAATAGTAGACAAGAAGAGGTCTTGACCATTGTTTTAAGAAAGTATTTTGAAGTTTTCTAATATACTAATATTGTAATAGAAAATAATGAAAAAACATCTCCTACATTGCAAAAAATTGAACCTCAGCTTGCAGAAGGAATGCATAAACAAGAAGAGAGAAAAAGGATTTAGTTTGAGAATCACATGTACCTTTGAGAAATACTGATTTAAATAACAAAGAATCTAGATAGGGCTCAAGAAGAGCTTTTTGGTACTTCTTTGGGATTGGCAAATGAAGCTAAAATATAGGTTGCATGATGATAATTAATTTTTAAAAAAATATTATATGCCCAAAGTTTATCTTAAGAAAACTAGAGATAATAAGTGACTTAATAATTAAATCAATACGATTTAATTAATAAGATAATACTTTATTATTCTAACAAAAATATATTCCCTCTTTGTAGAATGGGCTTAAGGATAATAGAAGATTCATGAATCATGCCACTAAATTTTTTATTTATACATTGATCCCTTCACAAAACATATCCTTTTTCATTTCTATTTACACATA
Source organism: Cupressus sempervirens (assembly GCA_028749045.1). Taxonomy (NCBI): domain Eukaryota; kingdom Viridiplantae; phylum Streptophyta; class Pinopsida; order Cupressales; family Cupressaceae; genus Cupressus; species Cupressus sempervirens. The sequence continues at coordinate 34,014,168 of CM053788.1, forward strand.
TAACATGTTGTAATTTTTTTTTTATATGATCTCTAAGGTTTTTTAGTTCATATGATATGGAAAAATTTGAAGGCTCAAGATATCAAATTTGGATCAATACATAACATATTGACAATGGAAATAAGCCTTGTATGCAAACATAATCTCTTGACGATTTATAAATTACGATTTTATTTTCATAATAGTAATTTTTATTAAGGTAAAAATGTTGAAGGACCTTGTAAGCCTTTACATAAACAAGTGTCATCACTAAAAGTAAACAAAACCAAACTCAACATTATACCATCAACCAAAAGATATGAAACCAAATATAAATATGGTCTAAAATCTAAATAACACTACTTAAGTTCCCTAAGAATTTTTTAAAAATATTCACATTTTCATCTATAACTTGATCATACATATCCATAACTTCATGTATAGTCTAGGATTAATTAGTAACACCTTTATATTAACTAGATAGGTCTAGAAAATTTATTGTATAGAGAAATCATATTATTTTTGACTTGATCATTGTTAATTCATAATTTTTTAGAGTTGCTACTTTTTTATTCTTTATTTTTGGTTCAGTCTTGTTTTTAAATGTTTATGTTGAACCATTGGTTCTACCAAGAGTCAAATGTAATTTGAGGTATGATAACATTTCAATCAATCATTCACAAACCTCATCCTTTCAATTCCTTCTTCCCCAAAGCTAATTGTTAGCCAAGTTCAACCCCTGGCTTTCTTTTGTAAACAAATTGTTGAGACAATTGTTAGTGATTTATTTTTCTTTGAAATGTCTTGAACCTCTTGTACCATTTGAACTAAGTTCAAAAGGTTCAATTGGTTCATCATTTCAAATAGTTTTCGATCCACATGTAATATAGTTGATGGACCCTATATTTTCACACCACAAAGTATGATTCTTAGAAGATTCACTTTAGCTGGATGCCTTTTTGGGTCTCACATGGATCGTGTGTTATGTCATCAATCACAGGGGGGTAATAAATCAAAGTAAGGTAATTATCAAATATCATGTCGAGAGTTATTTTTAAAGGGTGAAAGAGAAATTTTGGACGTATGGAGGCAACATATCAATTAAATTGCTTCCTTCACATTTATTGTCAAGTACCACCTTATCACTGTTGGAAATATTATGTTATGCTAAGTTACTGAGAGGCGAGGGTTGAATTAGTAACTTATAAAATTTATTCCTTAATTAGCAATTAATCCTTCATGAGAATTCTGATCTAATTACATGCTTGAGAAAATGAAAACATTAAAGCATGCATAATACTTTTGACACACAATTTGGCGACCCAGAAACCTTCCAAATAGAAAGTAAGGCTAGGGTGGGGATGATACCTACAAGCTTTAGTACTATAGTATAAAGTTGGCATGTTAAGGCTTACAATGATCACTTCTAATGATCTACCCTATTAGGAGCAATCGAGATTGCTAGCTCCACCTTGTGAAAGGATTTACAAACATACAATGAAGTATGCACTCGATAAAAAGATTTACACAAGACTGTTAGGTCTACCTTGTCAAAGGATTTGACTAATTCCCGTGTTAGGATGAAGCAATGGCTAATCTCTGATCTGCAACTTGGTTTGCTGAATGAGATTCCTCTGAGTGTACATATCACCTTGTTGTGATAGATAAATCTTTTCTACTTCTTATACTTTTCTAGCCTTTCTAATTCACTCTTCTACTATTCTCTAATTATTACATTACTTCTATGTCATTCTTCATTCATTGGATGTGACACAATACATTATATATATACAAATTCAATTTATAAATTTCAAAGTTGGCCACAATACAAGTTTACACAAATATTACAAAGTTGGCCATTGTGTAGAAACTCAGATTCTGATACTCAACATGCACTGTCAATGCTCGGCATCGTGATGATCTTGATAGACGTATAAGCTCAATCCTTACTGATCGCTTCCAAGAAGTCTTAATCTCGATCTACACTAGTGACTTGGTGAATATTGTGAAACTCAACATATAAATTGAATCACTTGATTCACACTACATAGCTTGGTTAATTCTATCACTATGAGCTCGGTATAAATTGAGGCACTTAGTTAACACTGAGTAGCTCAGTTAACACTAGACTCGTATCACATCAAATATGAACTTGATAAGCACTGCACAACTTAGTTTCCACTGGTAAACTCGGCATGCAGTGAGATGCCTGATTTACACTGCTAATCATCACCATAGTATTAACTGCTTGGTGCAAACTAAAATATATCCAAAGGACTCAATAGCAACTATAGAACTTGGTAGCAACTGAAATGCTTTGTTAACACTATTAACTACTTGGTATATACTTCCAATTTGAATAAGTGTATTTCACTAATAACAAATATGAATGGAATGCCTATAGTCTCCCCCTTTGGCATTAATAAAAAAAACACTTATCAGTCAAAACTAAATTCAAGAATGTTCAAGAACATTTTTTTCCATCACTCTATGTCTCCAACTCAGTAGAGTATACTATTTTTGAGATTTTTTAGAATTGGTTTTGTAAGAGATGTATTTCTATACATGAATAATATGGTAATGCTCTCCCATACACAATATATAGTATACTATACATTTGATAGATACATTTTTCTCCTTCTTTATATAATGTACATTTTTTCTATAATCTTTCACTCTTCTTCAATCTTCTTTCAATCTTCTCCCCCTTTCTCCTTACATCTTCACCTGCTTTTTGACATTAATGCCAAAGATTTATGCAAGATATATTTATATAGTAGTGCCAAAATATGACAAGAAATATCAATGTACCTTCAAGATAAGCACAAAATTCTTGTCCTAATTCTCTTGCAACACTTTGCATGTGTGCAATGCAATCTATACTTTTATTTACAATTCTATCATATGATATACAATGGAGAAGTTGTTGTCATAAATGAGTGTTTTTGCATGTGTAATGTGCTTTTGTAGTGTATCCATGTTTGGGAGAATCATGTTCTAAATGTCTATCAATGTTGATCTTATTCTGGCTTCTTCTCTTAGCAATTCTTCCTGCATATTTGTCAAAAAATTGATCTTGTTGAAGTGGGTAGAGCTTGAACTTGGGTCAAGTTGCAACTATTGTGCAGTTTCCTTTAGATCCTCATCAATATTTGACAATTTATCTCTTATCTCCTTAGTGAAGATTGATGTATCAAAAAGTTTACTGAAAATTAAAGATGCATTGGCATAGGAGGTCTCTAGAGAGCCTAGAATAGTAGATAATTCCACCTAATGAATAGCAATTTGTTGAGAAATAAGTTCTAAAACTTTATTACCAAACTTTTTCTTAGCTTTCTACAACAATTTTTCTTGCCCATCTAAATCTTTATTATATTTTTGGACTACCTCCGCTAACTAATACAAAATTGATTGAGAAGTATCAATCTCTATGCCTAGAGCCTATGCTAGAATATTCTTAGCATCCTCAATTATCTTAAATTCCTTGTTTCTTTCCTCTCTAAGCCTTTTTTGCTTGGATTCCCTTTGAAGAAGTGTTATAAAAACATGCATTTGATCAAGATTGAGATTAGAGATGTCCCAATTAGGAATGACAATGTCCTCATCAAGATCTATATCTTCTTCCTTCTCTTTGCCCTTTCCCAAAAATTTTGTGCTTGATTGAGACTTGGTCTCAATTGTCCTTGCACTTATTAATTGCATGGTAGAAATGGTAGATCTTCCTAAAAAAGTGGATGCTACACTCATTGTTGAAATAGATATAGATGAAATACCTTGAGTAGCCAAAACTAATGTAGAGGGAAGAGCGTGTTTCTTAGTAGATGAAGTGCTTGCCACCTCTATCAATGAAATACTAAGCTAGATAAGTGCAAAGATTGATTGAGTGCTTATGCTTTCAATGTTGGTCATAATCAATCCTATCAAAGCTATCTCCAGACTTGGTGTTTTCAATGTTTTTCCTAGACAATGAGCAAGTGAGGGTATGATTGCTACAACAATCTTTACTAGATTTTTCTCCTCAATATCTTGTACATCTTCCTCAGTAGCTTTCTTCCCCTATTCTTCTTCATCATCTACATTATCAAAATGAGTGACTTCTTCATTATCAATCTCTTCATCTTTCTCATCATCATCATCCTTGTCACTTACACTAACTACAAAATCACTCAGCTTGTAAAGAAGATAAGCATTCTTCCATGTGTTTTTAGCATTCTTCACAACATGTTCTATATCTTTCAATAACACAACACAAGTGTTGAATCTCAAAGTTAGCTTTTCTTCATTTTTCTTTAAAGATTCCTTCACCTCCTTGTCATCCAAATTTGGCATGAGTTACCTTAGGGTCTACTCATATGTATCTTTTTTAGTTTTCATGGCATTCTCCTATCTTGGCTTGACTTTCTCCATTAAAACATTAGGAATCTACTAAGCAAGCTGGTTTGGGGAGTATTTCCACTTACCCATTTTAGTTATTAACACTTCTTCTATTTTCTTTTGCTCATCTGTAGTCCTAGTCTCATATTTTAGTGCATTGAATTTTGTTATGCCAGATCCTGATTCTAATTCTTTCATCCTTTCTTCAAAGGTGGGTGGAGACCTCTTGAAGATTATATCTCCTCCTTCTTTATCTACTTTTGTCCTGGATGATCTTCTAGTGAACACAAGAATAGATTTTTTGGTAGGTAATAATTACCTTACCTTTCTTCTTTAGTGGTTTTTCTTCCTCTAACTTTTCTTCATCTTCTCCTTTGCCTTCAATTAATAGAAGAGTGGAACTGGTTTTCAATTTAGCAATTCTCTTCTTGCTCTTCTTGACTACCCAAGGAAGTTTGATTTCTAGTTCTATTCTGGCCTTTGCCTCATCATAGGTGCCAAAGTAAGTAGCTTTAGGATCAATAGGCTCATTTATTAATGCCTCAATTATGTCTTTGGTTTCATCAATATTCACCTCATATCCAAGAGGTTTTACCCATGCTATTCTTGGCCTAACTGCTTGAATGTAAACTTTGTCACTATCAACCGTGAAACAAACATCATCTTTTTAATCCCCAACTAGCTTCCTTAGGATCCTAAATCTATTATTCATCTTCTCTTTGAATTCATAAAAGTAGTTATCCATAATACTTGCATAATTCTCTCCCATTTCAGCAATATATTCATTAAAATGATAAAGAATGGGTACATCTTTTCTCCAAACCACTGTACCTTTTGATGGGAAGAACTATTGAACATTGAAAAATAAATAAGTCAAGAGTGAACCAAACTTATGTGGATTTTTTTTGGAAGTTTTGATGCTCTCCATGTTCTTGTTGAACTAGTCCAGTAGTAACTAAGCAAGGTCAAGTGATAGGTTATTCTTGACCACTTTGTATGCTAAATCAACTGCTTCACAAGATACACTGTTCAACCTTCTTGAGCTATAGATTTTGTGAGAGATAACATGTATACCAAACTTCAATTCAATTTTAGTAACACAACTTATCTTTACTCCCTTTCCATCCCACTCAATAAGGGTTTTCTTCTCTAATTCAACCCAACCTAGGGTTTTAGTCATTTTTTCTTTTGCCAACATTAGAAGACCAATGATCCTATGGATCATCTTCAAGTAGTTATCAAAATTGGTTGTCCAAACCACTGCTGACCATTGTACACATAACTAAGGATAATCCTTGTCTATTTTACTTGGAAATCCCGTGGCATATGAGGAATGTGAGTTAAAACTTTTTTTTCAAGATGTTGATGCTCAAGTTTCAACACACCATTAACATATAATTCCTTCAATGATTCATCCATCTCTACTATTTATATATTTTCAATAACACATTTGAAATGTGAACAAATGTCATTGATTAATAGTACCTTTGGTGTAATTTGTGACTACACTCCACTCAGATCTAGGGTTTCTAAAATAGCAAGAGTCAACTTAAAATATGTTGCCTTCCATTCCACACCTTGAACCAACATGTCTGAACCTCTTTTTTTTTTCTACTAGTGGATGTCATCTTTGCTCAGTAGGTTTTGAGAGGATATGAAAATAATTCACTCAAATATCTTGAATGCTTTGAAGATCACTCTGCAAAGATAGCTCTTGAAAATACATGGTGATAAATGACTTTGATTTTACCCTTGTTATCAAATTTCTCCTTTTGATCACGAAAAATTCTTGGTACAATTGTTCACTTAAATGACTGACTATCATCCACTTCACTTGCACTAAATACTTGGTAGAGTCTTCCATAACTCGATAACCATACAAAACTTAGTTATTACTAACCTTGCTCGGTAGAGTCTACAAAATGACCTTTCTCAGTAAGGATAGTAACTTGGTAGTGACTACCATCTCTTACTTGGTGATACCTTTGCATCTTGAATGCTAATATGGATCTATCATCCTATTAAATAGAACTGATGTAAGATGTTTTCTTTAGTATCCTAGTTCTAGTTCTCCTTTGAGAAATCAAGTGGAAATGGTAGCGTCACCCAATTCTTGAGTGACATCATCATTGTTTGGACTTGCATTTTCAAAAAAATTTGGAACCCATTGTTGTCTCATCTACTTTTTGATGTTATTAGCTTTTTCCTTCTTTTTCATCTTCACTTCTTCTAGTATTCATACAATTATTGGCAAGACGACCAAGATTTGTACAAATGAAACATCTTTTGGTAGTATCTCTTTTCCTCATAAAATGTTTCTCACAATTCATTCCAATGTGTCCAAATTCTCCACAGTAATGACATCTGCACCAAGTTTTGTAGTCCCAACCAAATATAGCTTTTACAATCTATTCTATTGGATTCAATATCTTAGTTTTGCATTGTGATGACTCATTCCCATGCTTCTTACATTTGTAATATTTTCCTTCAAATTTTGGTTTCTCTTTGCATTCATTTTCTCTATGACAATTCTGATTATTGTAGCATTTTCCATTAAATTTTTCTTTCCCATTGCTCCAACAATTGTTTGATGTATGACCTATCTTACCATAGTGACTGCAAGTGGGTTTTAAATTCTTTTTAGGTCCTTGCTTTGATGATTCACCTTCTTTTGTATATCCCATTCCTACTTTTCCTTTTTGTCTATAATGACTTTTCTCATTCAACTGATTCACGTCTTCTTGAAATTTTATCATGCTTTCATTGGTTTGCCTTTTAGTGTTTAGATCATTCTGCAATGTTTCATTTTTTGATCTTAGATTCATGATTTTTTTCATTTGCATTAGTGACTTGATCAATGAAGTTTTCTTGTTGAAGGGATAGGTGTTGAATTTCATTGTTCTTTCCTTCTATCTCTTCTCTTATCTAGTTTTTCTCTTCAATGACTTCACACAGTCTTATTGACTAAATTTATTGCTCTCTTCTTAGTTTTCATACTTCTTCTTGAAGAGTACTATTCTTTTCCAATAGTTATTTGATTGCTTCATTAGTTTCATTTGAATTTCTTGAATGGATGTCTTCAATTGTTTCTTTAATGTACAATGAATCATTCATCAGAATTGCAAGATCTTTTCTTCTTTTTAGGGATTGAGAGAGAGTTTTTGTTATGCTTTCTTGAGTTTTCCAATAGCCAATTCCAAATCTAGCTTCTCAATTGTCTATAGCCGTGCCAAGTCTGAATACCTCCATTTCCTTTGATCTTTGCTCAAGCTGTTAAACTTTTCTCTGAGAACCACAAAGCTCTGATACACTTTGTTAGAAATATTATGATAGGCTAAGTTATTGAAAGGGGAGGGGTGAATTAGTAACTTATAAAATTTAATCCTTAATTAACAATTAATCCTTCATGAGAATTTTGATCTAATTGTATGCATGAGAAACTAAAAACATTAAAGCATGCATAACACTTTTGACACACAATTTGGTGACCCATAAAAGTTCCAAATAGAAAGTAAAACTAGGGTGGGGATGATTCCCACAAGGTTTACTATTGTAGTATAAAGTTATCCTATTAAGGCTTATAATGATCACTTCTAATGATCTGCCCTATTAGGAGCAATAAGGACTACTAGATCCACCTTGCAAAAGAATTTACAAACATACAATGAAGTATGCACTTGGTAAAGAGATTTATACAATACTGTTAGGTCTAGCTTGTTAAAGGATTTGACTAATCCACCTATTAGTATGAAGCAGTGACCAATCTCTGATCAGCAACCTGGTTTGTGCAATGTGATTCCTCTAAGTGTACAAATCACCTTGCTATGATAGATAAATCTTTGCTACTCCTTATACTATTGTAGCCTTTGTAATTAACTCTTCTGCTATTCTCTGATTATTACATTACTTCTATTCCATTTTTCATTCATTGGATGTGAGACAATACATTACATATATACCAACTCAATTTACAAATTACAAAGTCGGCCACAATATAAGTTTACACAAATATTACAAAGTCGGCCAAAGTGTAGAAACTCGAGTTCTAAAGACTAACTTGGTGAGGTTGTAATACCCAACATCCACTCTCAATGCACGACATCAACATGCACTCGATAGATGTAGAAGCTCAGTCCATATTGATCACTTACAAGTAGTCTTAAACATAGTATGTGCTAGCGACTCAACGAATATTGTGAAACTCAACATATAAACTGAATCATTTGATTTACACTACACAACTTGGTCAATGCTATCACTACAAGTTTGGTATAAACTGAGTTACTTGGTTAACACTGAGTAGCTCAGTTAACACTAGACTCACATCACATCAATTTCAAACTTGATAAGCACTGTACAACTCGATTTGCATTGATAAACTTGACATACACTACGATGCTTAGTTTACACTGCTAATCATCACCATAGTAGTAACTACTCGGCACAAAATGAAAATTTTCCAAAGGACGCGGTAGCAACTGTAGAACTCAGTAGCAATTGAAATGCTTGGTTAACACTGTAACGCCCCGCCAAGGGATCCAAAAGAATTAACCTAAAGTTTCACTAAGTTTGCTAAACATTTTTTTTTTTTTTTTTTTTTTTTTAAAGTAAGAAAGTATGACATACACATCAAACAAATAGTAGCGGAAGCAATAACATGTAATCATCGACAAACATACATTGCAAGTTACATTTCTTAAAGATCCCAAGACGTTGAGTCACGTTTAAATTTAATTAATTCTAAGTCTAACAACTAACACATACATATAAAAGAATAATCAGAAACTCCAATGTCCATAATATACATTTGTTCCGAATGCTCCTTGGCAAATTAATTCGGAATGCTCATTCATCAATTGTACATGTCATAGGGTATGAAAGGCTTAAAAGAATATACATATGTAAAGATCAAGATACAACATCCTCAAATCCATGATACAAAGTACAGTAAAAATATATGAAACTATTCACCATACATGATACATCCATACATCCATAATGATAAAACATCTATCATAAAATCTAACCATCCATCATAATAATCCAAGAACATAGTGAAGGTAAATGCCAATCACGACATCTCCAGCCACGGCGACCACGGAACGGATCTCAATGGTAAGAGTAAAAGCACTACCACCCGACCGTGTGGAACCTAAATGGTCCACTCCCACCGCGCTGAGGAGATAGTCTCAAGTCCCAAATAGGATAACAAAACCTATAATCATAAATACTCTCTAAGTCCAGGAAATCCTATAAGTATGCTAACTCAAGGGTTCCTAAAAAGATCGACATCTAAATCCCAGAGGTACCACAAGACACGTAGGAAACCTAATATGCAAGCGGGAAAGTGTCATCGCAAAAGTCATGTAGAAGTTACCCGAGCAATCCCTTAGGAATCTCGGGTCCCTACTGATCCTGCGGCCACTAGTATCCTCTCGTACTGACGAGGCATACTATGGAATGCAAGGTCGTAACCAAGCGTCCTCTCTACCCCATCCTAGTCTATACTAGCACTCATGGCATGGGAGAGAACATACAATTATCTTGTTAGGTTCATTTTCTCTCATTTAGTGTAAATGTTTTCACTTATTAAAAACGACTTACAATGGGTTTCTCAAGGCAGCCTCTTAGGGCTCCGACCCCCATTGCAAGCCACTTCCCGACTCTACACATAGATAACCTACCCTAGCTCATGAACTCGTAATCAAAGAATCATAATAAAACCATCTCAGTCCTATATGAGCAACTAAAAACATCATAAAAAGATAATCCACAAAATATATCAGTTCTTCATTAGCAACAGATAACATCAAATAGTAATCATGTAATCACGACAGTTCTCTATCAGCAACTGAAGGCATCAATGATAAGTCACAAAATCCAATGGTTCTCTAATGAGCAACCAGAAAGTAATACAAGTATAACTGATCGAGACTCAGAAATGGTTATCAAATATAACTGATCGAGACTCAAAAATGGTTAAGTTAGGTATTCTCAATTACATACATCTCAGCTTCACACAAGGAAACTGGAAAGCAATCACAACCAGTAAACACAATCATGTCATAGAGCACTTCATCACATTACCATGGTCAGGTTAAGAAAGATCGAGACCAAATCATCAAGACATCACATTCACAAACCCCGAGCCTCTGGTAACAACCTGAACTGCTCAACGCTAAACTAACCCCAAAACATTCAAAGTACAAAGACAACATCAAAGTCTCAGAGATTGGATCTGAAAGTATATTATTTAAGTTAAGGTAAGGTTTGTGTTTTAGTTTAATGTCGAATTCAAGTAACAAAGTTTTCACAACTACCCTTTTTCGAATAACCCATTTCTATAATAACTTTCATTAAATCAATATCCAAATTTATAATTTAGTCAAATAAAATTCATTATTAATTAACTTAATTAAACTAATTTTAATTAAATTAATCAATATTCATTAGATCTAATTACTTATTTTAATCCCACTACTAATTGTTAATTTATTAATATTTAAGCAAAATTATTAATAAATTAAAATCTACAACTATATCTATACAATTAATATTTATTTATTAAATATTTAAAAAGTTTAATATATTATAAAAATTGAATATATTATAATTTTTATTATTTAAAAATTTTTAATTAAATAAAATTCTTTTTTTTTTTTTAATAATTAAAAAAATTATATATAAAAAAAATTTAAAAAAAACAAATTTCCAAAACGTTTATAGCCCGTCGGCTTTGGGCCGCAGGCCTGCGGTCGCAGGGCCTGCGGCGGCAGGTACTCTGTACCTGCCGTCGCAGTACCTGCGATGCAGGTACTGTCGGCCTGCGCCGACAGTGGGGGCGGGTACGGGGTAATTCCCTCCCCCCCACTATATTATTATATAAATATATTTTTTTATATATATATATATTTTTTTTTTTTTAATTTGATTTTATTTTATTCTAAAACAATAAAATAAGTTTTATTTTAACAAAATTAATTTTGTTTAATCTTTTTAATAAATAAAAAAAAACAATTTCTTCCAAAGGGTAAATATGTAAAATATAAATATATATATATTTATATATATATATATATATTTATTTTATTTTTTTATTTTTTTATCTAGAACTTTTGAATTTCATTAAAACAAAACCCTTATCAAATTAGATCTTAATTTCTAAATCAAGAAAACAATGGTTCTAATTAATTCATCCAGTCTCCATGGATACAAAAATTATTGACGAATAATTAATAACTTCACAAGATTTGAAAGCTTAAAACTTTTATCACAGAGAATTCAGATCTACAAACCCCAGACACGAAGAAGGCAGGAAGGGATAATTGCAATTTTAATGGATAAAAAAAAAACACAAGACCCTACCTGATCCTGATGCTATTATGCAACCTCCAGAAAACTGTATGCGAATTCGCTCCTCTCAATAACCTTCCCCTTCAAGACTTTCTTCGTATCAGCCTTCTGAAATTTGCTTCCAAAAATTGTCTTCCTCCAAAAATTCTCGTCCAAATTCGTATCCCCCAAAAATGAACCCCCAAAGTTGTGATAAGCAAATTCTCCTCAATTCGGGGCACTAATTGTGTGTTTACCCGAGAAGACTCTTTGCACAACTCAGTTAACTCAAATTAACTTTTATTATCTTTTCTAATTCTTTTGCATTCAACTTTCATGCACATTAAGTTGAATTATTAAATAACTTTATTTAAAAATTCACTTGACTTCAATTCTTAATTAATTTATTACTTTAAATCTTATGTGCACTTTTAAGAAATTAAAATAACATTATTAATTTTTTATAATTTAATCTTTTAATTTAATTCTTATATTTAACTCATGTTTAGATCATGCGATCTAGAATTCTTATTAAATTAATATCTTTCAACTTTTTAATTTATTTTAGAACTTAATTGATAACATATTTAATTAATTTAAATAACAATAATATTTAGCATTTATTTAAAAATGAACTCCAAATATATTATTATTAAATTAAATAAATATTATCCTGTTCTAAATATATCTTAAACTTTAATTTCCAACTTTAATTCTTTTATTTAATTAATTAATTAATTAATTAAATATAAAGATATCATAATAATTCCTTATTAAATTAAATCATTAATTAGTCTTTTTAATTAGACTTAATTAATAGAAAATACACCAAGGACTCATAAAGCAACAAACGAAAACCCATCATAGAAAAATACATACCAAATCAAACAAAAGGGTTATAATCACCAAATTACATCATTTGATGCATTCGGAGGGTACTTAACTCAGATACTTGTCCTAATTATCAATTAGGACAATTGGCTAGAGGGTTTAGGATTTGGACTTAAGAGTTTATCTCCCCTCTCTTACCATTGAGACAATGCGATAAGGTACGCTCATCCTGACAATTCAGGGAAGTCGATACCCGGTACCTGCAACCTGCATAAAATCCACGCATGTACAAACACAATATTCTAAGCTAAACAAGCAATGGCAGGAAGTGGTGCATCGTGTAGATCCCGACTAGCAGGTGACTACGACTCCCTTCCTTAACCATATCAGAAACACCATACATAAATAAAACAGCACGCACACCATACACATGCAGTATGGGGTAAGTATCCATAAGAAACACATGGAATAATGAACCATCTAACTAGTCATCATCGATAACTAAAACCATTGAATAATCATCATACATGCACGAAATATAGAGTACCAAGTAATCTCATCATATAATAAACTGAGTGTAAACATCATCTGATAATCTCTAAAATAATAATACTACTCATCAACCATAAATTGGCCTAAAAGAGTTTGGCAATCATATCATAAATGTAGCTCGAAAAATGTAAACTAGGGGCAGGCACTACATCCACCCCCCCTAGACTTAGGCTTACTCCTGGAAGCCTATAAACAAATAGGGATATAAATCTCGTAATCTAGATGCATCCTCCCATGTCGCTGAAGAGTCATCAGTAGGGTCCCATTGGACCCTTACCTGCTCTATGGTTCGACCCCTAAGGGTCAACTCCCGCTGCTCCAGAATACGAATTGGCTCCAAAGCCAGCTGCCCGTCCTCTACCTGTAATGCATTCCAATCAAGAATATGTACAACATCAGGAATATACTGTCTAAGTACTGAAACATGGAAAACATCGTGAATGCGAGCAAGGCTGGGCGGTAAAGCAAGACGATAGGCAACTGGACCAATCCTCTCAAGAATATCGAATGGTCCCACAAAGCGAGGTGCTAGCTTCGAGCCCTTTCCATAACGGATCAGACTCTTCCGCGGACGCACTCTCAAGAAAACCTTCTCTCCCACAGCAAACTGCTTATCTGACCTATGAGCATTAGCATACTTCTTCTGCCTATCTTGTGCCATTGTCAAGTGCTCTCGGATACGCACCACCTGTTGCTCCATGTCACGAAGCATCTCTGGGCCCAACAGGATGCGATCCTCAAGGCTATCCCAACTCAAAGGTGTATGACAAGGGCGTCCATATAAGGCTTGGAAAGGTGCCATGCCAATAGAACTGTGATACCCGTTGTTGTAAGCAAACTCCACTAGGTAGAGATAGTCCTCCCAATGAGTCTGCCTATCCATCACGTACATCCTCAACATATCTTCGAGAACCTGATTCACTCTTTCTGTCTGCCCATCTGTCTCTGGATGATATGCTGAACTGAAGTTCAACTGCGCTCCAAGATCATGCTGTAGTGATGTCCAAAATGCGGAAGTGAAAACATGATCCCTATCCGAAATGATCTTTCGGGGAATACCATGTAGTCTCACAATGTCACGCATGAAGACATTAGCTACTGAAGCTGCAGTGTAGGAAGACCTGATTGGTGCATAATGTGCCACCTTGGTCAACCGATCAACGGTGACCATGATAGCATCATGACGACGAAGAGTCATAGGTAATCCTACTATGAAATCCATAGAGATGATGTCCCACTTCCACGAAGGAACGAGATTCGGTTGCAAAAGTCTTGTCGGATGCTGGTGTTCTGCCTTGACTCTCTGACACTCAAGACATCTAGCCACAAAATCAGCAATGTCGCGCTTCATCCCGGACCAATAGAATAAATGTCGCAAATCTGCATGCATCTTCTTGACACCTGGATGTGCCGAGTAAGGTGCACGATGGGCCTCTGATAGGATCAATATGCGAAGCTCATCCAGTAGCGGCACATAGATCCTTCCTGAAAGTCTCAAAAGGCCATCTGACTCTAGGACATAGCCTAAAAACTTACCCTCCAAGGGTCTCCCTGAATTGATCTCACTGCACACCTCCAGATACCATGAATCAGTGGGGAGTGCCTGAAGTATCTGACATCTCAAATCGACACTAAGAGTCATAGATGATATCACATGTTTCCTGCGACTCAAAGCATCAGCTACGACATTCTCCTTCCCCTGGATATACTTCACCTCAAAGTCATACTCGCACAAAAACTCCATCCAACGCCTTTGCCTAGCATTCAGATTAGGCTGCGTGAATATGTACTGAAGACTACGATGATCGCTATGTAGTTCAAATCTGTGTCCCAACAAGAAATGTCTCCATCTCACTAAGGCATGAACTACTGCTGCTAACTCAAGGTCATGTGTAGGATAATTCAACTCATGATCCTTGAGTTTGCGTGACTCATATGCAATCACTCGACCATTCTGCATTAGAACTGCTCCAATACCCTCGAGGGAAGCATCTGTACACACCATGAACTCACCTTCTGGATTAGGCACTGCTAAGATCGGTGCACTGGTCAGAAGCTCTTTGAGTTTCTGAAATGCTTCTACACACTTTTCTGTCCAAAGAAACTTCTTTCCTTTCCTCTGAAGGGAGGTAATAGGGTGTGCTATTCTGGAGAAGTTTTGAACAAATCTGCGATAATACCCAGCTAGACCCATGAAACTACGAATCTCCGACACAGTAGTGGGTGCAGGCCAATCTACTATTGCCTGGATCTTCGCAGGGTCTACAGAGATACCTTCGCCTGAAATAACGTGTCCCAAATACTGTATCTCTGATTGAAAGAAATCACACTTTGCCGCATTGGCATAAAGTTGATTATCTCTCAAGCACTGCAAAACTAAACTCAAATGTTCCTCATGTTCCTTTTGGGACTTAGAATATATCAGAATATCATCGAGGAACACAAGAACAAATCTATCAAGATAGGAAGGGAACACCCCATTCATTAAGCACATGAAAACTGATGGAGCGTTCGTCAGCCCAAAGGGTACCACTGTGAACTCATAATGCCCGTAGCGAGTTCGGAAGGCGGTCTTATGAATATCAGCCTCCTTGATGCGAAGTTGATGGTATCCTGACTTAAGATCAATCTTAGAGAACACTGTAGCTCCCTTGATCTGATCAAATAAATCATCAATCCTTAGTAAAGGATACCTGTTCTTTATTGTCACCTTATTCAGCTGTCTGTAATCAATGCAAAGGCGCAAAGAACCATCCTTCTTCTTCACAAAGACCACTGGAGCTCCCCATGGTGATACACTAGGTCGAATACTACGCTTGGCCAAAAGTTCCTCTAACTGCAAACGCAACTCACTTAGCTCTTGAGTGGTCATACGGTAAGGAGCTCTAGAGATAGGTTCCGCTCCTGGAGTGAGCTCAATGCTAAAATCAATGTCTCTCTTCGGAGGCATGCCTGGAATCTCACTCGGAAAGACATCAACATACTCCTGTAAAATAGGGTGATCTAGGGTCTTCCTCGTAGATTCTTCCTCATCAAGCTCATTTACCGTAACAGCAAATACCTGACATCCCTTACGAAAGCTTCGCTTAAGTTGCATAGCAGAGATCATCTGTAGGGATATAGGCCTCGGTATCCCCACAATCTCAACATCCTTCCCTTGGTCATCCTGACACATAATGGTCTTCTTTCTGCAGTCAATACTAGCCCTATGAGAGCCAAGCCAATCCATACCTAAGACCACATCGTAGGAGCCAAGAGGAATAACTCGAAAATCGACTGAAGTCTCAAACCCTCCTATGCTAAGTCCACACTTATGAACTACCGAATCTGTGGAAACTTTAGCACCTGAGGCTAGTTCCACTTGCCAACCATGGTCTTGCTAGTTCCATTTTTGCATTTCCAAATTTTCCATAAAATGTTAGCTGAGAGAATATTCCAAAACATGTTAACATCCTTTTTAACATTGCAAATAAAACTAGTAATAATCTCAAAAATAGTAAAGGAAGTAGGAATAGAAATACCAAACATAAGCCAAGTTTCTTTAGCAAAAGTGAACTCAAATAAAATACGCCTTCCTATTTCTAGGACCCTGCAAATGCTGCAATAATCAATAGTAGAGAAAGAGTTCCTAATAGGAAGCTTGTTAAGAATAAGCAGCCATTTAAAACATTTGATTTTTGGGTCAATAGAACTTTTCCAAAGATAATCAAACTTTTTCATCTAGGCACATTTGTCTAAATCACTATACCAAACCTTATTAATATGACTTAAGATATCTTCATTGTGATTAATAACTTTGTATATATCTTTAGCTTTGATATTAGGAACAACAATACCACTAGGCCATTTAATTTTTTGATAACTATCAAAATCAACATAACATATAGTAGGGATGTTTTTACTAGCTTTAGCAATCATATTGTAAGTCCTCTTATGAACCTCAGGAAGGTTAAATTTGGCTTTTAACTCCTCCCACTGAATAAGGGAGTCTTTCTCAAAAATATCAACAAACTGCTTGATCCCATTATAGCCCAAATTTTGGCAGAACAACATTGAGTAAGATCAAGGGGTTTATTTCCTAGCTTAAGGTTCCACCAAATGGACCTTTCACCATGAAGGGTATTTTTATCAAAAAACTCCTTATTGGTGATAAGCTACCTCTTCTAATATTATTACGGATCAGAACCTTCCAAGGTTCCTCACCCTCCAAAGCATGAAAGATCCATTTGGAGGCCAAAACTATGCCACTTAACTTAAGGTCTTTAAGACCTAGACCCCCAAGCAGTTTGTCAATGTGGCACCAAGTCCAGTTGACAAAGTGATTTTTTTTATTACCTTTTCCATCAGACCACAAATAATTTCTAATGGCTTTCTAAATTTCTAGAACTTGATAATCATTAAACATCCAGGCAGAGGCATAGTAAATATTATAGGAAGAAAGGATTTTTTGACACACTTGAATTCTTCCTGCAAGTGAATGGGATTTGTTGTGCCATTTGTTAAGCTTGTTGTGGATTTTATCCTTGACCCATCTACACATTTCTTTTAATGAAGCGTCAATCAAAAAAGGAATACCAAGATACTTAAAAATCTTCAAAGGGCCACCCCACTGAAAACAAAATTTCTCGAACCAATTTGGGGGTTGGGTATTCCACCGAAGAAAAATAGATTTAGATTGGGATAATTGAGCTCCAGATATTTTGCAAAAGAAATTGAGTTTACTAATCATAGCATCAAAATTTGACTCAGAGGCTTCAAAGAAGAGGGCAGTATCATCAACAAACTGATAGTTAATAAGGTCATTATTATCTGGGAGAGTGATACCTTTAATAGCAAGGGGGAGGGTATTGTCCTTGAGAATATAAAAAAGAGCCTCAGAGGAGATAACAAAGAGGGCCGAAGCAAGGGGACATCCTTGTCTAATCGATCTACCCAGGGGGAAGGGAGTTGAAAGGGATCCATTAGCATCAACCTACGCATAAGCATCTTTGAGGAGCATTTTAAAAACACTACAGAAAAAGGGGTGAAATCCAAAAGCATCCAACATCATGATAATGAAGTTCCACTCAATTCTATCATAGGCCTTTTCAAAATCTAAAAGGAACATAACAACATCTTAATTAGTATGATTAGCCCAGTTAAGAGCTTCCCAACTAGTAATCAAATTTTCCAGTATAAATCTTCCTTTAACAAAGCCAGTTTGAGAGTGGCAAATAAACTTAGGAAGAATATTCTCCAGCCTATGAGCCATAACCTTGGCAAGAATTTTATAGGAAAGATTTAATAGGGTTATGGGATGCTAATTTTTCATAAGGGATTTATCACCCTCTTTGGGGATAAGTTTAATAATACCAGAATTGATGTTCCTACCTAATGTACCAATATCAATAGCTTCATTGTACAAATCAACAAGAACATTGCATATCCATTTGCTATTAGCCTTATAGAATTTAGCAGGGAGCCCATCTGGACTAGGGGCTTTATCATTCTTAAAAGAATTAATAGATAGGTCAATTTCTTCAACAGTTAAAATTTTCTCAAGGAGAGAGGCATAATAATCCGAGATCCTATTGAGGATAAGGCCTCTACACTAGTCACAAAGAATCTCAGCTTCCTCAGAGTCTTCAGAAGTGAAAAGATTAGCATAAAAGTGTGAAAATTCATTTTTAATGGAGTCCACATCAGTGTTCATCACATTATTAATTAATAATTATTCAATATTCTCCTTGGAATGCTTTTGTTTAATCAGATTAAAGAAAAACTTACTATCCCCAAACTAGAGCCAATGGGCTCTAGATCTAATCTTCTCCCCCATAGTCTTAAGCTGCTGATGCTTTCAGAAAGCATGTTTAGCATTAGTCAACTGAAGATAGAGATAAGGATCATCAACATTATTTTCAATAGTTAGTTCAACGGCATAGAGATTGTCATTCAACCGAGACTCGGTAAATCTAAAATCTTTAGCTTTCTTCTAACCCATAGTCATGAGTAATTTTTGCTAGGCAGCCACATTCATCTTCTCTCTATCGATGTGAGAGAGGGAGGGGTATTGCAAATTATTAATATACCTTATTATGGAAACAACAGCAAGGGTATCTTCATCTTTCAGAAGATTGGTGTTAAGCAAAAATTTATGGTAATCCTATTTATTGTGGGCTGGGAAGGAACCAAGGCTAATAGAGATAGAGATAGGATGATGGTCCAAAAGGGTAGAAGGGAAGTTATTCACATTTCTATTATGCTCATTAGGAAGAACAGAGAAGAAGTTACTACTGAGATAAAAATGATCAAGCCTAGAATAGACCTTGGCTTGACCTTTTTGAAAATTACACCACGTGAACTAGAGGCTTGAGTTAGAATTTCTATTTCCACTTAAAGGATCAAACAAGGATTTAGAGATCTTGAAATTATACCAAGCCTTTCTTTCTTGTTCTTTCTAGGAGAAAGGAAGACCTCCCATTTTATCCTCCTGGTTTTCAATCATATTAAAGTCACCTCCAAAGACCCATGGTATATCAGGAAGAAAACTAAGCCAAGACTAGAAAGAAGCTCTTTCAGAATAGTCATTAGAAGCATAAACATCACATATACTGACTGCCTATTATTGATTTCCAAAATTAAGCAGATAGCTCTATTACAAGGAGAGATGCCATGGCATTTAATCTGAGGACCCCATTTTGGGCTAAGTAACATAGCCACACCTCCTCTACCCTGAGGGTGGTTAGTGTGAATTTTCACTGCCTCCTTCTAGATAAAATTAAGGTTGGATTCCAAACAGAACCCAGTGGCTTTAACCTCTTGTAGCATCATTAAATCTAAATTGCTTTTATCACTACTAAAGTTTCTAATAACATATTTCCTATCAGGACATTCAAGTCCTCTGATATTCCATGAGATACAATTCATTAAGAAAGAATTTTGGTAATGGACACTTCCATCTCCATGTTATCTTCCAAAGAAGGAGTGTTAAAGGAACTAGCATTATTATAAACTTTATTGCTTATACCTTTGTTTTTGGAACCTGGTGGTCTCCCTTTCCTCTTTGAAGTGGGGATATCCTCACTTTTAGACATGAGAGGGGAGATATTATCTAGCACTGAAAGCTAGTTTTTAGCACTAGTGGAAGTAGCTGGTATGAATTCCACATAATAATCATCAAAAATTTCCTGGAATCTTTTGATGGGGGGTTTCATAATAGAGAGGGAATTTAGAGCTGGAGATTCAAAAGTAGGAGGCTTGATAGACTCCTGCACATGAACAATTCTATTGTCCATAGAAGGAGGGAAAACTGATTCCTTAGGAGCAACATTGTTTTTACTCGATTAGTTTTTCCTTTTCTTAGTAATAGTTTGAAACCCATATATATCCACAATGCTAGTAATAGAGGAAACTTGCAAAGATGGGGATGGCCTTGTGATAGAGGGGGAAGAATGTGAATTAACAACTGGAGGAGGAGAAGAAATGGGATTAATGGTAGTGGAGTTGATGACGTTGGGAGCAGAAGGGGTATTTGAGGGAGCATCCAAAGGTTTAGGGTTTTTGGGACGTTTACTCTTAATAATTGGGCAATGTCTTCTAAGATGCCCCTCATTTCTACAGAGAAAACATGCATGTAATCCTCCCAAAGTTTCAAAAGGGAAAGAAATAACTTCATCCATAATGCAAATGGTGACCTCTTTAGGAATATCATTACCAAGTTTTAGAGCGAGAAGAATCTTGGTGCCGATGTGTGAAACCAATCTTGTCGAATCATCCATGTGTAGGAATCTACCAAGGGGTTTCACAAGCTATGGGATGAATTTCCAAAGAAAAGGAGGAATGCTTTTTTTAATGACCCATTTGGGGACCGAAAGAGCAATAATTTCTTCAAGATTAGCTTCAGCACTCCAAGCCAAAGCTCGAAAAGTGGTATTACCCACATTCGAAAACTCTTTCTTAAGAACTACAAGTTGAGACTTAGGGTTATTGAAAAACAAAACAAATAGACCTCTTTCAATTTGATGACAAAAAGAGATCTCGTAACCAAGCTTAAGATTCCAGTAATTATAAAACCAGTCGTCTAAAAACTTTCTTGTAGGAACTTTATCTATTTCAACCGCAAAGAAAAAGATGGCGGGATTCCTTAGTCGATCTTTTTCATTCATAATCTCAGTCAACATTTTATGGTTAGGAAAAACATGAAACACAGAAGGGTCTCCAGGCTGCTTACCATTCACGAGGACTTCAGCATGGGGAGATTTGGTGAGCTGAGCATCAGAGCCCATCACAGGGGCCGGAACTGAAATCACCTCAAGGAAGGATTTAGGTTTACTACCGGCGGTTTCGTTGCCTCTGGTAGCATTGCTACCATTATTATTAGTGGCATCCGAAATATTCGTGGCATTAATGGAAACATTCGGTACAGAGGAAGTAAATGTGGAATTAAAACTAGAATGCTTGGGAGAGGAATGTTTGCACCTTGGGCCATCCTTACCTGACAGCGAATGCTCAACCTTACCTTTTATTTTTGCCACCTTACCATCTTCTCAATCACTAAGAAAGGAGGTACCGCCAGCTTGCTTTTCCGTTTGATCTTGTTAAGACATAATGTGGAATGTTGAGATTTGTTAAATAAAATAAATAAAAGAATGAAGAATTTAGATTGACTATAGTCAAAATCAACTTAACTTAAGCGCTTCAAAATTAGAAATCATAAAGAAAAACTATAATATGTGCACAATAATCTTATCATAAATCATCATATATATACTTTCTAAAATAATAGTAATACTTTCTAATAGAAATTTGGTGTTAGGTGGATCCTAATCACATGTCAAAAATATAGTTTATTTAATATATTATTTTAATTGACAATAATTTATCGCCTATAACAAAAATAACAAATAATAGAGACAAGCAATCATAATTCCCCTGTTTCCAAAAAATCACCTAAACAAAATACAACAGCACAATTAAAACTGATCGCTATTTGTTGTCTTTTAGAAAAGTGATAGATATTTCGAACTTTATAGTAAAAATATCCCGATATAAATAAAATAAAATAGAAATTGCATCATTCCCCGAATACGCATGTACCCGCGTCACTCCCCACGTATATAGATTTCTTGTTAACGTTAAATAATTGCATACTTTATTCTCTCCGTCATCACATGCAATTATGTAATGCACTTTTCATCGGAACTGCTGGTAAAACTTGTACAACGAAGGAAACTTCGACGATGTTAATGAAGACACAGTCACTGTCACTTCCTCTCTTTAAATCAATCTCCGCACAGAAGCCATTTTCTAAACAACGAGATCGACTCCTAAAATATTATCTACCTCAGCTTTATTAAAGTATAAATTTATTTGATTTTTTTTTAAACATATATTTTTAATTACTGTATTAATCATGAATATTACAATAAATATTATATTCTTCATTTATTCAATTTTCTATTTTCATAATTTTAATTTATTATAGTACTGATTATTTATATGTTCTTATAATGATGACATGATAACAAAAATGAAGAATCCTTTTAAGACTTGGACATTTGCATTAAATTAAAGAATAACATACAAAATTCACAAAATAAAACGAGGATATGAAATCACTCAATGTAAAATCACTTTGATGGAGCCTAAAAAGCTAAAGTATCAAAAGACCTGTGCATAGCGCTAAAATAGGAACCAAGAAAAAACTACTAAGGGTAGGTCCTCATGCAACTGCACAATTTTTTGAGGCATAATTTGTGGAGTTGATGTCCCCATACATAGAACATTCGCTACTTATTTTAAAGGGATCTTATTAAATATTACTTAAATTTACTTTTTTTGACATATTTTGAAATAAAATTGCACACAAAATCAGAAGCAAATAAATAAGAAATTAGAAAACAAGGCAAAGTCATGTGTGCTTTATTTAACAAGAAGCGCCTTCTTATTTTCAACCCCCCATTTTTCAAGGTTTATTTTCAAATTTGATGTAGTTAGTGCTCCACTAAAATAGGGAAGGATTCTAAATTATCCTTCCCTTATAATTAAAAAATCGCATGTGGACATTTGAGCTTCTTAAAATTAAGAAGGAATTGCTCCAACCACATGTTAACATGGGGTAAGCTAATAGAGTGGTTAGAACAAAATATAGTGGACCTACATCATCCTTCTTCATTCATACATCACCAGGTAAGATCTTGGGGTTTGCAAGGACCAACCATGTTTAGCATTTTTTTCTACTACATTCTCTTTCCTAGCTAGATAAATTACCATAAAATGTTAGGAACCCACTTGAAAGTGGTAGGAAATCCATTATTTTTTTCAAATCCCGATCAATACAAGTCCCAAGGAGTGGATGCAATTGCCCCAACATAGGGTTACCCAAAATAAGAGCCAACTCGAGGTAGTCATGATGAGCAATGATGTAGGAAATCCCTTCCATCTTCAAAATATCAAAGAGGGTTCTTGGAATGTGTTGTATGGGAATGTAAGGTAGAGGAACTATGACTATAATATTAGTGATAAGGTGGAAAATGGTCATAAAAGATACAATCATCTAGAAAATAATTGACAACTATTAAGTCTTGCAAGTGGGTAACATAAAGAGCCACTTTATCAGCATAAAACTAAATATGTAACATCACATAATTAAACATGCACAACATAGCATTTAATGAAACATTAGCATCAAGATAGTAGTGAGGAAATAAGACACCATTTTTGTCCTTCCATAGTCTGAATAGTATTTCCATCCTCAAATAAAGTCATTTTTGGATAGATTTGAAAGAAAATATGGACAAATATCCTAGAAAGATGATGTGCTAAGAAAATGGCTTTAGCTAGATGGGTAAGATGAAGTCTTGAATTGATACTCACAATATTCAAGCACTCCAACAATATTCTTGAAGAAATGAATGAATGATTCACATTGTGCATAAAAAGAAAAACGAGGGACAACAAGTGTTAGTTGCCAAATACAAAATCCCAAAGGTAACCTTGAAAAAGAATACACCCAAAAAAAATGGACAAGGTTGTGTTTTCTAGTAGAGGACAAAATATAAGAAGTTCCTCTATCACCATATAAGTTGCAATGCTTAAAAAATGCCACTACCTATTCAAGCCAAGAATCATAGGCATGTGATGCAGAAGCATTCTAATGTTATTAGCAATCTTACATGTTGGAGGGATTTTGGCTAGGAGTTGTGGAATTGGTCACCGAAGGAGTCATGCTCTGTCATTATTGTATATGGTGCTTGCTAAGGTGCTCAGTCATTGAAGGGATTGGTCACTAAAGGGGCTCGACACCTACTGTTGCTCAACACTCACTGTAGTGTTCAACATATGTTGGTTTCTTGACACCTATGGAACTTGACAGTGCTTGTGGGAGCTTGGCAACACTTGTGGTTTCACTGATGCTTGCTAGTGTGGCTTGTGGGATAGAGGTCTTGTGGATTTCCTTGAAAGATTTGGTGCATTTAATGCATGTAGTGCATGATTGTGACGTTGATCAATCTAGGAGATTGTGTCAACCTATTTGGGTCTTGGTTGTCTCTCCTATGTGCATTTAATTTTTGTTGTAAGCCTTCTAAACCATTTTGGTATTTAATATCTATTGGAGGCCAACTTGTGGCTCAACATGTATTTAATGTAAGAGTTTATTTAATTTGTAGCTTACTAGGCTAACTTATGGCTTAGTTGGGTATAAGTAGGTGGTCTTGTGGAGTCTTTTACATATGATCTAGCTTGGAGAAGGGGATGAAATCTAGGAGAAAAATTTGAGAAGGGCTAGCAGTTGAGGCTTGGTCACCCAAGAGATTTGTTGGTGGACTTGCAAGCACAAGTTGAGATTTTCTTTGACTTTTCTACCAGAGTGCGGATCTAGACTACCTAGGTTTGGATTAGATCTTGAGGGATCTTGTAGAACTATTACTTTCTTTGTAATTGGTTGTAACCAGGAAGGCCGTACAACCCAACACATTGTATTTAATCTGAATCATAGGCATGTGATGTGGGAGAATTCTAAGGTTATTAGCAATCCTACATGTTGGAGGGATTTTGTCTAGGAGTTGTGGAATCAGGTACCAAAAGAATCATGCTCAGTCATTATTAGATGTGGTGCTTGCTAAGGTGTTCGGTCACTAAAGGGATTGGTCACCAAAGGGGCTTGACACCTATTGTTGCTC
The DNA here is from genome assembly GCA_028749045.1 of Cupressus sempervirens. Classification (NCBI taxonomy): domain Eukaryota; kingdom Viridiplantae; phylum Streptophyta; class Pinopsida; order Cupressales; family Cupressaceae; genus Cupressus; species Cupressus sempervirens. The sequence goes on from CM053788.1 coordinate 34,039,397, forward strand.
AACACTCACTATAGTGTTTAGCATATGTTGGTTTCTTGACACCTATGGAACTCGACAGTACTTGTGGGAGCTTGGCAGTGCTTGTGGTTTCACTAATGCTCGGTAGTGTGGCTTGTGGGATAGAGTTCTTGTGGATTTCCTTGAATGATTTGGTGCATTTAATGCATTTAGTGTGTGATTGTGACATTGATCAATCTAGGAGATTCTGTCGACCTATTTAGCTCTTGGTTGTCTCTCCTATGTGCATTTAATTTTTGTTGTAAGCATTCTAAACCATTTTGGTATTTAATATCTATTGGAGGTTGACTTGTGGCTCGACATCTGTTTAATGTAAGGGTTTATTTAATTTGTAGCTTACTAGGATGACTTATGGGTTAGTTGGGTATAAGTAGGTGGTCTTGTGGAGTCTTTTAGACATGATCCAGCTTGGAGAAGGGGATGAAGTCTAGGAGAAAAAATTGAGAAGGGCTAGTAGTTGAGAATTGGTAACCCAAGAGCTTTGTTGGTGGGCTTGCAATCACAAGTTGAGATTTTCTTGGACTTTTCTACAAGAGTCTGGATTTGGACTAGCTAGGGTTTTGATTGCATCTTGAGGGATCTTGTAGAACTATTACTTTCCTTGCGATTAGTTGTAACTGGGAAGGCCATACATCCCAACACATTGTATGTAATTGGTTATTTTATGAATAAAGAGTTGTGATTTAGTATCAAATCTTGCATTATTGTTGTGTATCCATTGTGTGGTTATTTTTTGGGGGCTAGGAAATCTCCTTTGGGGATTCTCTTTCCTTACACTACATCAAGTGGTATTAAAGCAAAGGTGTTCCTGAGTGTGTGGATAGAGTGTCAAAGTTGAGGTAGTTTACACCAGGATTTGGGTGAAGGCTACAAGAGAAGGTTGATCTAGTGGAGTCGATCGATCTTCTGGATTTATCAATTTATTGCTTTGGGTTTGCGAAAATCTTGGAAAATGTCTCCAAGAAGATTGGACCCTAGAGCAATTGATGATCTTAGTGATGTTGTGGAAGAAAGGATCTCAAAGAAGGTTAAAATAGATTTTAGATCTGAAATGGAGGAGGTTAAAGCCAGTTTCAAATATGAGATAGCATTGATGAACAATGACATGATCGCTGAGATCATAAGTGCTTTAGGTAGACTACCTAGGCATGTGGGTACTGAAGATGGTTATGAGGAGATTGCTAAAGACTTTAAAGTTTCTAGATCAAGTGGTGAGGATAGAATTTATCATGTGAAGAGACATGTGGGAAATAAGTTTGGTCAGTTTGCTAGACCTAGATCTTACTTAAAGTTGAAGCATATCATAGAGGTTTCTAATTTCTCAGGTACTTTGACTCTTGAAGACATAATTAATTGGATTGGTGAATTGTAAGACTACTTTGATCTAGAGGATATTAGAGATCCACTCAGAGTGAGGTTGGCACAAACTAAGCTAAAAGATCACGATGCTCTTTGGTGGAAAGAACTACAAAGAGATAGAGAGAAGGAAGGTGAAATCAAGATAACTAGATGGAGATTGATGGTGACTAATTTGAAGGCTAAAATCACTCTTGTTGATTATGAACTTGAGTTATTTGAAAGGTTGCAAAATCTTATGCAAAAAGATATGACTATGAAAGATTATATTGAGGAGCTCTACAAGTTGACTATTCAGTTTGGGCATAGAGAATTGACAAACGAGAAGATAGCTCAGTACATTAATGGTTTGAGATTCAATATCCAAGATGATTTTGACATGTTGAAGATTAATTCAATTAAGGATGGTTATTAGTATGCCCTAAAGGTAGAAGATAAGTTGAAGAGGAAAAGTCAGGGTAATTCTAGAAGGAAGGAGATGCAGGATTGCTAGAAAAGGTTAAACAAAGTGAAGAAAATTGTAAGAATTTGCCTAAGGGAAAAATTCACCCAGGAACTAAGAACTCAAACACAAGCACACAGTAGACCAAAAATGGATATGATCAATTAATCAGAGTATGTCCAAATACATTGCTCTATTCATAATGTGATGTTCAACACACTAGGAGTGTCTGTATATAAAGGCCTCTTAGGAAGCACCTAGAATGTCTCTAGAAACAACCAGGAGATAAGACAACTAAGCACCTTATCCAACATTCTAGATGAATGGATAAGAATGACAAAGTGTCATATGTGTGTAGAAGATTCCTGTGTTGTAGACAACATGTGCTTAAAAGAGGCGCGGATGCCTATGATGTCATGAAGACAACTCACAAGAGTGCACAAACTCCTAAGTGTCTCACAAATAAAAATAATGCAAAATAATTAAATAATGCATTAACCTAAGTAAACTTAAGTAAGTGTAATAAGTAAATACTTATTTACACCAACACCCCCCTTAAGTGCAACTTAGAACCCTCCCCCAAAAAGAGAAATAAATAAGGATGCATTGATGGATGGAGTAATCAAGACCCTCCCATTACGACATACATCCAATATATACATAAAAGAATGAGAGAAGGAAGAGAGATAGAATAGGCTCCCCCCGCAAAAGAAGAATGCCAGCAAGTGAAAGCTGCTCCAATGAAGAAGCTAGTCAATGAGTACAGAATAGTGTTCCTCCCCTTAGGAAGAAACAATGGCAAATGTACACTCCTAAAGATGTATGGTGGCCCTGAAACCTGCTCAAGTATCCCTGTACTGATGATGAAGTTCACCCCTTACAATTGTGCTAAAAAGAATGAATGCAGATCTGGAAAGGATGTTTGCTAAACCTGTTCCACTGAACCATCTGTCTCCTCTACTGACAAAGAGACCTCCACTAATTGTTGTTCATAAGGATCCACAATCATGCCAACCTGTGAAGATTAATCATGTAGAGAATGGACATGAGGGTCAGAGTGAGCCCTCGCAACAACTGTAGAAGAATCATCATCAATGAGAAGATGTAAGTCCTCAACTCTGTCTCCCAAGTCAATTGAAGCTGGAGCTAGAAGAGGAGATGTACCATGATTGATGGACCTTTCACTATGGCAATGTAAGCATGTGGATTGGACTGATGTGACCTCTCACTACAACTGTCGATAGAACCCCAAGTGTCTAAACCTATTGAAGCACTATCGCTGGTGTGACCATCAATTTCCACTGTGTATGAAGTGCAGAGTGGAGTAGAGGATAAGCTTGGTGAACTTTCCTCAAAGTGAACATCCTTCTCCACAAAAGTCTCATGTGTCTCTAGATCCATAAGTCTGTAAGCCTTCACATTGTCTTCATAACCGATAAAGGTACAAGGCCTAGTTGTCGGTGCCTTGCAACTCTTGGAAGATAGATTTGCCCATGCTAGTCAATCAAAGACTCTAAGGTGACTCACAACCAATTTTCTACCGCACTGTGCCTCAAAATGAGTCTTTCCATCTAAGGCTGGATGAGGGACCTATTAAGTATGTGAGTAGCACTACTAATGGCTTCAACTTCAAGTGTAAGATCGAGAGACTTGGCCTCTATCATGCAACTTGCCATGGTCTTGAGAGTCCTAATCCTCATAGGTGCAACATTTGTCTTGTGTGAACTAAATGCTGGTGAGTTCTAAAGATCAATCCCCTTAATTCTGCAAAAGTTCTTGAGTCTTCTATCTACATATCTATTCTCATTGTTCATGCTTAGTACTTTGATGGCTTTCCTTGACTTATGTTGAACATGAGTCTTGAAGTCATGAAGCTTATGAACTAAGTCATTCTTATGATGAAGGAAGAAGACCCAAGTGAATCTTTAAAAGTCATCAACAAATGTGAGTATGTAGCAACCTTGGCTGACTGAAGTCACTGCAAAGGGTCCTACTAATACCATGTGAACTAGCTGAAGAACAACTGGAGCTCAAGAAGACTTCCCTTTATCATACTTCTGCTTGAGATTCATATCCATTGAACAAGATGAACACTCTCCCTTAGAAAAGCTAATATTAGGTAGACCTTTGACCATGTGTCTTGAACAAAGTTGCTAAAGAGAGCGGAAGTCAAGGTGACCAAACCGCTCATGCCATAAGTTGATTTGTGAAGTAGAGTGAGTGAACAAGGCCTGGGAAGGACTCTTAGGCACAAAGTGGAAGAAGGAATAAAGTCTCTTGCCATCATTGACTTTACTCACTACTACCAATGAATCATCTTTGAGACTTTGCACCATCACTGAATCTAGAAGGAACTCAACCTTATGACCTTCTCCAATGTGAGTGATTTGGTAAACTGATAGGAGATTGGAGCTTAGATTTGGAATGTAGAGAACATCTTTGAATTCCCCATCTTCCATTTACACATGTCCCTTTCCTTCAACTTCCATCTTAGCATCATCTCCCACGAAGATGTGCGGTACCTTTGATTGCTTCAATGTAGAAAAATTCTCGTTTGAAGAAACCATGTGGTAAGAGGCACCTAAGTCAAGTATCCATTCCAAAGAAGAATTTGTGTTTGCCATAAGTGCTTGACCTTTACCTTATGAAAAGGTTGGAGTAGAATCCTTGGAAGTACCTATCACTTGAATCTTGTTCTTCTTGAGTAGGTTTTCTAACTCATCGATTATTTTTGTCTTGCAATGATGCTTGTCATGATTTGGCTTTTTACAGTATGTGAAAAAGAGTTTGTCCTTCTTTTCATTACTTCCCTTCTTGTTTGAAGAAGAACCGCCTTATGGAGAGGAGGATTGTTGTGTCTCAGATTGTATTTTCTGCTTCCATTGCTTCTTCTTGTTGTTGCTTTTTCCCCCTTGTCTTGATTTGTGATCATCACTAGCCACCAAGGCTTTGGTCTTTGATGACTTGAGAAGTCCAAAATCCACCAAGTGAGACTGTTCAACAATCAACATGTCTGCAAATCAGTCAAAGGAAGACTTCTGGTAAGCAGATCCCATGGTTAACCTATGAGTATTAAAACTCGAAATAAAGTTGGCATACTCAGAGGGTAGCTTCTTTAGGATGTGATGAATCAACCTGTCATCCTTTATGGGATTTCCACAATCTTTTAGAAGTTCCCTATACTCATTTACTTTGATGATGTAATCCTAAATTGTGTCATAATTCTTAGGATCCAAGAGAAGTAGATCATCCTCAATCTGAAATCCTTTTTCTTCATCCACTTTACCATATAACTATTCAAGTTTATCCCAAGCTTCCTTAGATTCTGAACAATTTTTAATGTGAAAGAGAAGATCGCTATGTACATAACTCCTGATAACACCTAAAGCTTGTCGATCTTGTCTTTTCCAATCAATGAGTTCTTTAGCATCAGTAGGTTTGGTAATTGTACCATCAACATAACGACTATATCCCTTTTCCATTAATCTACTCCATGCAATATCTTTTCATGTAGAATAGTTGCGTGAAGTTAGAGGAGGACATTTAAAACCAATGATGCAGAAAATGAAAAGAGCACAAGAGAGACACAAGAAACATAGCACACACCCCCCCTTTTCACTCAATCAAAAGACCCCCCCAAAAAAGATGCTTTGGCACTTTATAAGTAGTGCATTTACAATGGGCCACTTGTCAAAATGAACAAAGTGGAATTTCTGATTTTGCTTTTACAACTACCTTATAAGGCTTAAATCTGTCACTTAAGCATTGTAGCTTAGTTTTACAACAATTTTGAAAAAGAATCAAAGATTTACAATGCCAAAGAATGCCTAATTTTGAAAGTGATAAATTTGTCCACACAACCCTAAAATTTGACTTTAGATCTGGAAAGTAGATGAAAAAATATGCACTTTAAAAAAAAATGGAACTTGAAAAAGTTACCAGATGTGCCCGTACGGAGCTTCTGAAGTTGCAAAATGCAGGATTATGTAGGTACAGTCACCAAAAAATGCAATTTTTGCAAAATCTATGCACCAAAACTAGAAAACAACATCACCACTAAAAAATTTAGGAAATTCTACCTGATTTCAAAAAAAATTTCACCTAAATCGGAGTCTAGATGTCGAAGTTACGAGCTCACAAAGTCAGGCTGCCAAATTGAAAAGCAATCTGAAGAGGAGTCTGGAGGGGAAATTGGAAGTATAAATTTGATGGTCAAACAACCATCAATGCAGTTGTAAAATGTCTAGAAATGACAGTCAAATGGTCGTCAAATTTAACACAGACAAAAGATGATGTCAAAAAAAAATTAACAACTTGGGATGACATGGCAGCTAACTCATCTGTCTATATTATATAGACTTACACATGTCAGGTCATACGATGACATGGCAAAGGGCCGGCTATCCATGGGTGATGTGGCAATACCGGGCTGACGTGTCGAACTGTGACTATGCGCTGGCGTAGCGGACGTGTTTGAAAATGTTAGCACCAAATTAAATAAAACCATGTGCCGGTGATATATAAAACCACGGTACAAATACCACTGTCACCGAAAAACCACTGCTCGTTGCCAAAAACTTGCAGTCCACTAGGAAGGAAGTTTGCAGGCGAATTTTGGAGCATGGGGGTCAAAATTTAATGCAGCTGCCAGAACAGACAGATGTCATCCGGAGGTTCAGAGATCCACTGTAAGTCTGAGTTTGATGTCGGGAGACTGAAAACAGGTTGCGACCGATGCTGAAATCTTGACTGTGTCGCCGGAGGAACAGTAGAGCCCTTATCGGAGGAAGTGCAGATGCCAAAAACAATGTTAGAGACCGCCGGTTGGCCATAGATCGCAGGTCGTGCTGGGATTACTACACATGAGAATCAAGATCTGCTATGATGTCGGAGTCCGAAAATGGGCCAGACTTGGGGATTGATAATCCCCCATCTATCACATTGCTGGGCTATCAGCTTTGCAAAACGAAAATATCGCGCAAGTCAAAACAAAGACCTTGTCGCCTGTTGGTAAGTATAGACTATCGACAGGTGGGTCACGTTTCACCAGTAAGAGGTTTGGTGTCGTAGAATAGAATATTTGTAGAGTATTTCGATCGGATGTTGACAGCCTGTAAAGGGTGGCGGTTGCAAAATTTTACAGGCATTGACCAAAATTTGTAGATGCATAGTACATTGGAGTTTATTTGCAGTACGAACTCTGCCCTAATTTAATAATCTTGCGAACAAATAAAATACTTTGAAAATGGCAGATCCGGGGTGTTACAGCTCGGGGCTGCTAAAAAAATTTCTTTCTCTGGTATTCAAAAGGGCAAAAATAATTTCTGAAAATTTGACAAAAATTTTGAGAAAATAAAAGATTCAAAAATTAAATTACAGATCTAAAAAAATCATACCCATTTTTTTGCCTCACGGTTGACTTTGGGCCAAGGTAGCCGAGTTTATAGTTGATTTTCACCGGTTCAACATTCTGGATGCAATGGCGAGGTTAGATCTGGTGCTGGACACTCCCAATTTCTGCAGCACTCCGAATTCAAGCTGAGGTGATGAAGCAAGCAAGAGGTCTCGAACGGCTTATGATGATAAAATCTCTAGGTTGCTCTAATACCATGTAAGAATTTGTTTAAGGGCAAAATTCACTCAGGAACTAAGAATTCAAACACAAGCACACAGTAGACAAAAAATGGATATGATCAATTAATCAGAGTATGTCCAAATACATTGCTCTGTTCAGAATGTGATGTTCAACACACTAGGAGTGCCTGTATATAAAGACCTCTTAGGAAGCACCTAGAATGTCTCTAGAAACAACCAGGAGATAAGACAACTAAGCACCATATCCAACATTCTAGATGAATGGATAAGAATGACAAAGTGTCATATGTGTGTAGAAGATTCCTGTGTTGTAGACAACATGTGCTTAAAAGAGGTGCGGATGCCTATGATGTCATGGAGACAACTCACAAGAGTGCACAAACTCCTAAGTGTCTCACAAATAAAAATAATGCAAAATAATTAAATAATGCATTAACCTAAGTAAATTTAAGTAAGTGTAATAAGTAAATACTTATTTACACCAACAAAGATGAACCAAAATCTATTGATCAGAAGAGGAGGATAGCTGGAGGAGAGTTTAGAGGTACTTGTTACAGATGTGGTAAAGTAGGGCATAGATCTTTTGAATGTCCTCATGGTAGGAGAGTTGTTGTTGTGAATGTGGTTGAAGATCAAGGTAGTCAACCCGAGCAAGGAGAGAGTTTGCTAGCTTGGTGAGTACCTATTGGCCAGAGGACAATGGGATCTTGTCAAAGAACTAGTTTTTTAAGGACTTGTTGTAAGTCTGGTGGTAAAGTCTATAATGTGATTGTGGATGGTGGTATACTAATAACCTTGTTGCTAAGGCGATGGCTCAAAAATTTGGTTTGAAGAGAGTGAGACATCCTTATCCTTATAAGATTGGTTGGCTGCAAGGTGAGCATGCTTTGGAAGTGGGGGATCAATACCTTGTTGATTTCTAGATTGGGAAATATAGGGATCAAGTGTTGTGTGATATTGTGGACATAAACAGTTATTATGTGTTGCTTTGTAGACCTTTGAAACATGATTGCAGGGTTATGCATGATTGCGTCAGGAATGTGTTTACAATTGTGAATGGTGGCAGGAAGCACTTAATGATTCCTTTGTAGAATGAAAATCTTGGTAGGAGGAACCTAAGTATTGGTAGTTGAGTTCAGTTGGTAGATTTTGAGAGGGTTAGAGATCAATGTAGAAAGAAGACCTGTGGAACATCGAGGATGGATATGAAGAAGCAAAAGTGGAACTAGGGAAGGAGTGTACAAGATGAGGACTTAGAGGACATCTATGTAAAGAATCAGTTTGGGATTTGTGTGTTGAAACCTAAAACATGTTCTTCTAGCTAATGAGAACATCTTTTCAAACCTAGGGTGTTTGATGTATGAGCATCCTAGGGTTGTTAGAATTCCTACATGGTGGAGGGATTTTGGCTAGGAGTTGTGGACTTGGTCACCAAAGTATTGGTGCTTGGTCATTATTGGATATGGTGTTGGTTGAGGTGCTCGATCATTGAAGGGCTCGGTCACTCAAGTGGCTTAACACCTACTGTTTCTCAGCACTCACTATAATGGTCGGCATATGTTGGTTGCTCAGCTCCTATGGAACCCAACAATGCTGGTGGGAGATTGACAACATTTATGGTTTTGTTGATGGCAATAAATGTGGCTTGCGGGATGGAGTTCTTGCACATTTCCTTGAAAAATTTAGTGCATTTAATGCATGTAGTGTGTGATTGTGATGTGGATCGATCTAGGATTTTGTGTGGACTTGATTGGGTCTTGCTTATCTCTCCTATGTGCATTTAATTTGTATTGTAATCCTTCTAAGGTATTTTGGTATTTAATATCTGTTGGAGGCTGACTTGTGGCTCAACATGGATTTAATATAAGGGTTTATTTAATTTTTAGCTTACTAGGCTGACTTGTGGCTTAGTTGGGTATATGTAGGGGGTCTTATGGAGTCCTTCAATCATGATCAAGCTTGGAGAAGGGGGTGAAGTGTAAAAGCAAACTTTGAGAAGGGCTAGTAGTCGAAGCTTGGTAAAATAGGAGATTGCTTGGTGAGCTTGTGAGAACAAGTTGAGATTTCCTTGGAGTTTTCTACTAGAGTGTAGATCTAGACTAGCTTGTGTTTGATTAGATCTTGAGGGATCATGCAGAACTATTACTTTCTTTGTAATTAGTTGTAACCAAAAAGGCCTTATAGCTTGGCACATTGCATGTAATCAGTTATTTTATGAATAAAGAGTTGTAATTTGGTATCAGATCTTGTATTGTTGTTGTGTTTCCATTGTGTGGTTATTTTCTAGGGGCTCCTAGACATCTTCTTTGGGAATTCTCCTACCTTGCACTGCATCAACATGTGAGGAGTAGGCTATTAGTAACTGGATGTAGTTTTTTATTGTAAAAAGGTGTAGGGAAATTTTTCACTAATATTTCAACCATGGTTTGATAGATTATATAAACATTTTATGAAACAAAGGAAGAGGTAGAACTAGTATAAACTTGTTTAAATTATCTTGGCCTTGGTGCTTAAGTTGAAATCTAGTTTAAGGATACTCGTCGATGTGAAGGCTAAAGGTTGACTAAGAGAAAGGGTGTTGAGAGGAATACAAATGCCATAATTATAAAAATGAAGAGCATGAACTTTATAGAAGTGGCCCAAAGAAAGTTGTTGAACTTGAATGAGAGGTGACCAAAAATTATCGTGTTCATTAAATGAGAGGATGTCACAAAACCTACCCCATCCCAAAGGATCCATGACTTTAAATATTTTCAGGATCAATAATTCTTTTTGGTAAAAAGAATTTCTTTGGATTGGAAGAATACATTTCATGTTAGGAGGATCTAAATACTAATTCAATTCAATGTTCATTTGTTAATAGGATTTACAATTTTAGGGGATGACTTTTTAGGATTAATTTCGAAATATGGTAACCTTCCTTTGTCAATTATTGTTTATACAATTGTTTCAAGGGGGTTTTCATACAAGTGGATGTTTTCTTCAAGTATGCTATTTTTTTGTTCAAAATTTCCTTCAACACCTTAGATTTTATCATAGATATTTTTGTGTTATTTGAAAGGATAGTTTCATGTGTTTTTAGATCCTTGGTTAGTTGGGGATGAATTTTTTAAGAGGAATTTTTGTTTTTTTTAATGTCCCTTTCCTTTTTTTCATTCTATGTTGGGTGTCGTTTATCCATCCTTTACTTTGATCCTTGTGTTTCCTTGAAAAATTATTTTATATTTCCTAATAGTGATGTCAGCAATTATTTCTAGGGATGAGTGTCTCACGACTTCATGCCAAATTTTTGTCATTTTCTACTTCCGATAAAAATATCATATTGTTTAATACTATAAACAAAAAAATCAAATTAGCCCATCCAAAAGTCGCACATATCTATAATCATAGAAACATTAAAAGCCATTAGAATGAATTTTTACTTTATATTCCAAAAAAAATCTATAACTGTTTGATACAAATAGAGAAATGTATTTGTATGAATTATTAATGAATCCAAAGTTAAATGGAAGTAACCTAATTTAATATCTTTAAAATAGTTTATAAGAACTAATTGAGAGTTACATAAAACTTTGACTTTGTTAATAAAAAAAGATATGAAGAACTTGTATATTTGTAAATAGTCATGAGCATAAATAATTACTTTGATAAGATTCAAAACAAAACATTTAACAATTAACAAAATATAATGACCTACTAATGACTATGCATCAAAATGAACTCTCTTCTCTTGCTTTCATGGCTGTCAATATATCATAAACATAGACAATTCTAGAGAGTTTTTTTTTTTTCAAACTTTAAGATATTAGTATTGAGATTTGCAATCTAATTATAAAAAAAGGCAAGGTCTTGCAACACAATAGTAAATTGTAAGCTTATTATCTTAGAGGTCTAGGTTTCAAGTTTACTCAAGCTTAATAAATAAAGTAATATAAATTGAATTAATGTCAATAATATATTTCTTAAATTTGATTAATAAATATTTTGAAAATACAATTTATTTCTAATCCTCCCCTTTGATTGGGCATTATATATTTAAGAACAAATACAAGCAATAAAAACATCAGAATCAATGAAAAAAATAAAAAATAAAAAGAATTTTAGTTTTAATTAGAAAAAGTCATGTGATTTTATAATTTCTAAATAATTTCAATTTACAAAGATAGAAACATTAATCTATACCTTATAAAACAGTATAACTCAATAAAAACTAAAGACAAAAGATCTTTGGTCTAGTGGTGAAGTTGAATGACTCACAAAGAACCCACTAAGAATTACACTAGTGGTGAAGTTGAATGACTCACAAAGAACCCACTAAGAATTACACCATAAGGAATGAGGCTGCGATATGGTCTCATATCAGATTCGTAACCCCTCAGCCCAAAAAAAAGAAACCTTAACAAATGAAACTTTCTTCGAAATCTTTTTGAAGAGCTAAACAATAATAATTGATGTGTTTCCGAAGAATCACCTAAACAAAATACAAGACCACCACAACTGCCGGTAAAACTTGTACAACGAAGGAAACTTCGACGATGTTAATGAAGACGCAGTCAGTGTCACTTCCTCTCTTTAAATCAATCTCCGCACAGAAGCAATTTTCTAAACAACGAGATCGACTCCTAAAATTTCTCAGAGTGAACGAAAAATAGCAGAGGAAATGTTTAGTCGAGCAGAGAATGCGAGAATGATGGAAATGATTTCTCAGTTTTTACTTGGGGAGGACGACTCCTTTTCAACTCCTTCTTTCACTGCAACTGCCGCCATTTCAGCTGAAGACCAACAATACTCTGCATCTACTTTCTCACATTCCGTTAACACTCTTCAAACTTCGAATGCTGTCTCAGATTCTGATATTTGCCGGCCAAAACATCTGTCAAATGACAGTGATATGACGTTGGAAAAAGTTGGGGACAGCGACTGCAAATCGGTTAGTCCGTCAGTAGAAAACGACAAAAGGGCAGAGGCAGAGGGAGGAAAACATTACAGGGGAGTGAGGCGAAATAAAGGGAGGGGAAATTTTGCAGCAGAGATACGAAATCCAGATAAGAAAGGCTCCAGAATTTGGCTTGGGACATTCAGTACGGCCGAAGATGCGGCAGCGGCATATGACCGTGCGGCTTTTGATCTTCCATTTGCAATCTTCCACTTCCAGTAAAAGATGCAGAATAAGGAAATAATTGGGGAATGTTCCGAAAAATAAATAGTTTTCATGTGAATGTTTTTTTTCAATGAGCTACCAATTATATTTATGTATGGTGGGAAAGAAAAGCTTTGTCTTTCAACTATTTTTTGGCCTAAAGCAGAGGGGTTCCAGAGAACTCAAAATCAGTTAGAGTTCTGCGAAAAGATTCTTTCATTAAAATGTTGAAGTGATAGATAGTTATTCTATTGATTCATTGTTTGCACTTGACGATAACACGATTTTAGAGTCAAAAAACTCAAAATATATAAAATCGAGGTGTTCAAACAAAAGAGAGTGATGTACCAACGATGACGTTGGATGACGATGCATCTTTTTGCACTATTCAACAATTTGAGGTCATGGGTTCAGATGGGTAGGGATGTCAACTTCCACAATCCTAAGAGGACCAAGGCGAGGTGGAATTGATACAACCTGAATATTAAACCTTCGTGTAAAATGGTGAAATTTACTCCCTTTCTCATTTTTTCTTACACATCCATAACATAATCCTATAGCTCATGCAACAGAAAAAATGGAAGAGAAATAAAATCCCGGTGGCAGAAATGATTAAGGAGAGGAAAGTGGTAGTAGTAATAGACTCCATACCTTCCTTCTAGGGTTCAGTACTTCACTAAAACCAAACAGACCTCATTCCATGGTTCAGGAAGCTTCTTCCACATGAAACCACCTCTGTGTCGAATAGGTTCCTCTCCATCCATAAAGAAGCATTGTAGGCTCACTTCATTGACCACCCTAGTCACCTTCTGCCACTTCCTTCCCTTCATGGCCATACTCATCACCGGAGAAATCACTTCCTATAATTGTTATTGTACATATATTTTTAATCATTGTACATTAATCATGAATATTAAAACAATTATGATATTTTTCATTTATTCAATTTTCTATTCTTAAAATATTGATTTATTATAGTACTAATGATTTATATGTTCTTATAATAATGACATTATAACAAAAATTGAGGAATCTTTTTATGACTTAAACATTTGCATTAAATTAAAGGATAACATACAAAAACCACAAAATAAAAGGAGGATATGAAATCACTTGATGTAAAAATCACTTTTGTAGAGCCTCAAAAGCTAAAGTATCAAAAGACTTGTGTATAGCTCTAAAATAGGAACTAAATAAAACCTACGAACTGTAGGTCCTCATGTAGTTGCTCCATTATTAGAGGCATAATTTTTGGAGACGATGTCACCATGCATAGATCACTTATTTTTAAGTAGTCTTATTAAATATTATTTAAAATTATATTTTTCGAAGTATATTTTGAAAAAAACCACATGCAAAATTGGAAGCAATTAAATAATAGATTAAAAAATATGGAAAAGACATGTGTGCTCTACTTAATAAGAAACACATACATATTTTCAACCCCCCATTTTTCAAGGTGTATTTTCAAATTTTGTGTAGCTACTACTTCACAAATATAGGAAGGATTCTCAATTATGCTTTCCCTATGATAAATAAACATCACATGGGGACACTTGAGCTCCTTAAAATAAGAAGGAATTACTCCAACCACATAGGGGCATGGGGTTAAGCTACCAGAGTGCTTAGAACAAAATATAGTGGACCTACATCATCCTTCTTCCTTCATACATCATCAGGGTCCTTGGAAGCATGAATGTTGATGATACTTCTATGGGGGATTATTGAAGAAATATGATTAGATCATTATCATGATGATATGTTACATTCATGACTATGTTTGTCATTGATGTCAACATAGCAATTTTTTAGGGTATTTGACAGAAGAACAACGATAAAGATCAAGTTGGTACGAATCGATCATTGAGAATTTTCACTAAGAAAGGTTAAAGGGAGATACTAATAAGTGTCTAGTATATGAAGCTAACCTTAGAAACATAAGGTATTAAGTTTGGAGGAAATTATGCAAGTCTTGGTGAAGACTGTTCTGAGATAGAGTTTATAGAAGCATGTTCTTGTAAACTTGTTATATCCCTTAGTAGATTTGTAATTATGAGAAGCAAGGTTAAAGGCATGTAGAAGACATGTTGATGATGATGTGGCTAAGATCACTCATCATAATATTACATGTACAGAAAGTTATTCAAGTTACAAGACAAAAGATTAATATTATCGCTAAGAGTAACGTGTTGTTAATGAGGTCCTATAATATTTAATTGAGAAGATATAATAGCTGACTCAAGGAATTTTTTTATGCATTTGGTATAAAGGAAGGATATTTTCCTTTGTTATGTATGAATGAACGAATGATTGAAAGAAGCACAAAGAGAAAAATTTGAAGATAAGAAAAGTAGAGTGAAGTTAGAGAAAACTTTGTTGCCAAGGTTTTATTCTAAGATCTGAGGTTTGTTATTTGGATCAAAAGTTCGTGACCTAGTCTACAAGGTCTGACAATGATTGGTTTGGTTGACAGGATAGAGGAATGAGCTTAAAGCACTATACAAAGAATTTTTTTTCAAGGAATATTTGAGAGATTAGTTGGATAGTGAGTTCAATGGTCTTTCCCTAGAAGTTGTTTGGACAATGGGTCCTCTACCTTCTACAACTCCTAGAAAATGAATTCAAAGTCTCCTAAAAAGGAGTCTTATGTACTGGTCCATCCTTTAACAAGGAATATATATATATATATATCAGTATATCTTTGTAGGTATCATGCCCAGCAAGACTTTCCCTCTAATCAAGGGTTTCTCTAGATAACAAATATGGTATAATTGTGTATGTGCATCTTGTTATGGTTGTTGTTTACTTTGATTGAATGGTTAAGATTAATTTAAGTTAATAATTATTTAATTGGATAATTGATTCACTAGTGGACTATTGCTTTTGGCAATTGGTATTAGAGCATTAAGTCCTTGAAGAAAAAGCTTAGCATCTTTGGGAGATCAATGGTGAGTTGTTTCAGAAAAGATAGTCCTAAATTTGATGGAGGAAATTTTAACACCCAGAAGATGGAGCTTTTTGGTGAGAGATCAAAATTGTATACGTAATTGAGCATTGAGTTTCTGGATAGATCCAGATCTAAAGAAGACTTGGAGATCAAGGAAGGTATGATTTTCTTATGAAAAGGGAGAAAGAAGGTATGAAATTTTTTTCTTGTAGGACATGTAATGAGTTTGGTCATTTTTCATGTACATGGCCTAAGAGAGTAAGGGAAACTAGAAAGAGTTCACTTTCTAATGAAGATGAGGAATTTAAAGCAAGTATGGAAAGATTCTTGAGTGATTTTGATGATAAAGATAATGAACCTGAATTGGTTAATGAAAAGGAAGTATTAAAAGAGATATCTCTAGTAACTATTTTTGATCCTAGAGTAGAAGAAATAGTTGAGTTAATGACTCTTGAACAAAATGGTATTGTAGAAAGAAGAAAAAGGTCAGAAACTAAAGTGACAAGAGCTATGTTAGCTTAGAATTATGTATTGAAGATGTGTTGGAGAGAAGATATGAATACAATAGTTTACACTATGAACATAGTGCAAGTTAAGAAAGACACAAACAAGACCTATTATAAACTGTGGTTTGGTGACTCACCTAGAGTTAAGTATTTCAGAATTTTTGGAAGCAAATATTATATTAAAAGAGATGATAATGTTGGTAAATTTGATGCTAGAAGTAATGAAGACATGTTTCTTGGTTATTCATTGAAAATAAGATCTTATAGATGTTATAATTTTAGAAATAAGACTATTGTTGAAAGTGCAAATATAAGAGTTGATGAGAAATTTAGAATATGAGAAATAATAGTTGACTACAATCTTGATGATGAGAATTTTTTTTTTACTAAACTAAGGAATGATGAAGTATTCATTGAGACTAACAATGATTTGTAGAATGAAGGAGAGCTAAGGTAGGAACAAAGTTCAAAACCTAGAACAAAGCAAAGAGTTGAGATAACAACTCCTACTTCTGGTAAGAATATGATAGAGAATCATCCAACAAAACAAATCATTGGCAACAAAGATAAAGGTGTTACAAGAAGTAGAATCAATGAAGAACTATGTCTAATATCTCAAGTAGAATTGGTAAATGACGCATGTAAAGATGACTATTGGAAGCAAGCTATAAAGAAGAATTGGATTAGGTAGTGAAGAATGAGACATGAACATTGGTCCCTAAATGAACAAACAAGAAGTGATAGGAACAAAATGGGTATTCAAGAACAAGATGAATGAACAAGGTGAAGTTATAAGAAACAAAGCAAGATTGGTATGCAAAGGTTACTCACAACAAGAAGGTATAGATTATGACAAAAACTATGCTCCAACGGCAAGAATTGAAGCAGTAAGGTTATTCTTAGCCTATGCAACACATAAGAAATTCAAAGTGTATTAGATGGATGTCAAGTCAACATTTCAAGATGGAGAACTAGAAGAGCATGTTTACATAGAAAAACCTAAAGGTTTTCCTTTGATAGATGAGAAGGAAAAGTTATGCAAAATGAAGAAACTATTGTATGGCTGCAAGCAAGCACCCAAAACTTGGTATGAAAGATTGGGCAAGTATTTGACAAAATTTGGATTTAGCAAAGGTATGGCAAACAATAACCTGTACTCGAAAGAAATAGATGATGGATTGACAATTTTGGTAATATTTGTTGATGATATCATATTTTGAGGAAATGTTGATTAAAGTGACAATTTTGCTGAAGAGATGAAGAAGGAATTTGAAATGAGCATGATAGGATAGATGAAATACTTCTTAGGATTATAGATTGTGCAAGATAAAAAATGAATCTTTATTTATCAAACTAAGTATTTGAAAGATCTATTGAAAATGTTTTGTTTGGAAATATGTAAACCAGTTAGATGCCTATGGTAACTGGACACAGGTTATCTACAAAGGATAAAACACCTACTATTGAGTAGAAGAAGTATAGATCTATGATTGAAGGATTGCAATATCTAACTCACCATAAGGCTTGATATAGAAAATGAAATTGGAATTATTATAATATTTTAGGATTATCCCAGAGAAGCACATTTTGTAGTAGTTTAAAGGATATTTAGGTATCTAAAGGGAACACCAAAGTTCAAGTTGTGGTATGATAGACCTAATGATTTCACTTTATATGCTTAAAGTAATGTTGATCGGGTAGGTAGTATGAATGATAGAAAGGGAACCAATGGTTGAGCATTCTTTCTTGGAGGAAGATTGGTTTCTTGGTTAAGAAACAAGAAACTATTTTCTCTCATTCCATTGATGCTCAACTTCAACCTCTGAATGAGGTAGTCTCAGATTTTAATATTTGCCACCAAAAACATCTATCAAATGACAATGATATGACATTCGAAAAAGTCATAGAACATAATTTACAGTCATAAAACGTGCAACACTTGCAAACTGAATCAATTGAAGGTAGACCTATAACAATCATAAAACATATTTTACATCCAATTTTACAAGATGTTGCTCTTCATGAATAAAGCTTAATTGGGGATCACAAAAATTTGCATACAAAACTGAATATGCAAAATATATCAAAGGTTTCCAACTCCATAATTTAGGTATTTAAAACCTTGTTTCCCAATAGTGTCACCATTTTGTTGGTGTTTTGAAATGTTATAGGTTTTAAATTATCTTGATGAGAACAAGAAAAATCTAGGGGCAACTAACTCCCATCTTCAACATGTCATTTCAGAGATTGAGCCAACTATAACGCTTGACCCTTCTTCTACTTTAGGGTCTGCAAAACCTAGGCAGGTGGACCTCAAATTCAATTCATATGGTACTAGTGTAAAACATATTCCTGAATCTAACAAAGAATATAAAAACCCTTATTTCTCCTAATGACTCATGAAATGACATAGATCTGCAGTAGCTAAGTGAAAAACAATGAAATTCACAAGCTGAGTGAGGGCATCCATTTTAGCTCTTCAACAGGAAAGGGAAAAGCAATTGATTAATAATGTTGAATTCAACACAAATCCAAATATGCAATAGTAAGAACTAATTGATCCTATAACTTATTAGTGCCTAGTCCATTGAGCAATTTCATGAATTCAATACATACATCTTTGATACTAGGACGTATTTCATATACCCAGACATCAGATCTATCCTATCGCTTTGTGAATCAGACATTAGTGTTCATTATGACCTTATTCTCATGAAATGTCCTTCTCAAATAACCAACAACCCTATCAAACACATCAAGCATTTACTTGGTCCTTTGTTCCAATAGCAAAAAATATTTGACATACAACTTAAAGGGAGGTGAATCTATCTCAGCTCTTTGTTCCTAGACCACATAAGACTCTAGATTACTGAGATAGGAGATGAGAATCAGAATGAAACTAAAGAATTTATTTCTCATTTGTATTCATTTTGTTGAAACAATACAATCAAATGCACGAAAATCAAAACATGAAAACACCTAACATATGAAAACTAGCTATATCATCTTTCTTACTACTATTCATACAAGAGAAATTGCTAAAGAAAACATGGTGTCACAATAATGGGAATACATCAAAATTGGAACAAAAACATGGTATCACAGTAGTGATTAGTTTTTCTACAAAAATTGGAACCAACCCTTATAATGGATCAGAGAAAGAAAGATATAAAAGAGGATGAATTCTCGGATCAGATCTGAAGACGACATGTGTCCACTTGAATTTCCCTCCTTTACAGTGAAAAAAATCTCTCTAATCTCACTCTCCACCTAGTCTGGTTTAGTTTCTATCACTTTCCTGTAACTAACTTGAAAAATCTCCTATTCAATGATGAAAACCATTCTGTTTGCCAAAATTCTGAAAACCTCATGAAATGCTAGTAAAATTTGGGTTTAAATTGAATTAATCTGATCAAAATTGACCCCAACTACATTTTTAGCATGTTTTACGAATCGTTTAACTGGATTTTCAAATTTTACCAATTCCACTGAGAAGGCCCCAAATTTTACATTTCTACCTATAACATGAACCAGTGAGTTCATGTGTGAATACAAACTCCATAATCAGAAAGTTGGTCTTCTCTTGGTTCCAATGAGATATAATATGTTTATATTTGCCTCTTAGAAACCCCATGAATCTCAGTTTGAAAAAATGTCCCTTTGCTATATGACATAGGTCCGCATTTTGAATTTCTCAAAAATTCAAAATTTCTAAAGTATGAACTTTAGAAAATAACTTTTTGAATTTAAAATCTTCTGAACATGCATATCCATTGAGAAAATAAAAAAAAAGATATTTTTCAATCATTTCCAGATTTGTCCCTAAGTCCACCTAGGCCCTGATGTGTGCCACGTGGCACCATATTATTGGCCTCTTATCTACCACATCACCTACTTATGAAGTACGCCACCTCACCATGCATCCCGAGCCCACTACCATGTAGTACTAGGGCACATTCCCGCATTGTTTAAATCTTGAGCACTTCCATTTTGTGGGCGAGTGCCCACAATAGGATGCTCCATCTGGCACAATCCTATGCGTTGCCACCACATCATCCTCCTTGGTAGTTTATTCAAAATTTTCTTGGGCAACCCACTAGTTGGGCGACCATGGGTGGGCTCCACCACATGAGCCCATGACCTTCAAAAGGCTGCTATCTCAAAGACATTATGTCAATTTTGTTGAATCATATTTAAAGTGTTGGGAAAGCTATCCCCTCCCCAATGTGGGATTATTTGATTCAAACTCTACACTATTCGTGATAATTGATACATGTTGGTGTCCACTATCAACACATGTGGATTGCCTCTTTTTCAAGGTCAACACCCTACTTCAACTTTCATTTCCTTTCCATCATTTCATGCTTTAAAAAATGCCTTCCTTTCTCTTCACATGCCTTATCCTATGCTAGTCTTTACATCTCTGTGCATGCAGGTTTCTGGGTCTTTGCGGTATGTCTTCCTTTTTAAAGTCAACTCCCCTTTTTTATATCATTACATCTTCTATTTTCTCCAGATTTACTTTTAAGCACATCCACCATAATAAGTGATTTTTCTTCTTCTTAGCATGAGATATTGTTCTACAACTTAGTAGGTCTCCTTCATTTACTCCTTAATTTCTTGCAGGTTTCCTTTGGCCTTCAATGTGTGGGTCTTTTTGTGGTGGTTTCCCCTAGCTAGTTTTCCTAATGGGTGTCTCTACCCCTCCATGTGGGCTCCCCTATGGATACTCCTTTTCAATAAAACTTTCAAAGCTACGTGCAGGTTCCTTCAGTGTGCTTGCCCCTTTTTTGGTGTGTTTTCCTCAATTTAGCTAGTGGCTATGCTTATGCTTGCATGGGTTCCTCTGAACACACCTCGCTTCTATCCACACATTGCACTCTCCCCATCACCAATGCTAATAGCACATAGACAATATCCATCTTCTTCATTTCCTGAATTCCTTAAACCGTTTTCTACTAAAGATATATGATGACTTATGGCCTCAATAAAAGGATGGTATCTTGCAAGAGCTCATCATGTTCTAAGATTTTTCAGATTTGCATTCATAAATGCCCTCTCAAACTCCTCCAACTTCTCCAAGTCAGAAGAAGATTTTTGAACATGGCCAATAAAACTTCTCTTTTGAGAATTTCCCATTGAATCTGATTCTCCATCTTGATATCTTTTTCTAGCTACTTTTTTGAATTATGTAGCTTGCCTCCAAGGTACTGCCAACTTGGGAGAAGCCATGAAATCTAGCTCTAATTTTTGTTATTAGGTTCTCTATCAGAGTTAAAATTTAACCCATCATTCTAGTCAAAATGTCCATTTTCAATGCTCCCATTCTTGTGACTAACATCACCTTTTTTAATATCCTTATCGAAAATAGGCTAATCTTTAGAGCAAAATCTGCTATCAAGAACAAGAGTATTTTTCACTTCTTGTATATAGTCCACGTGATCATTTCTTTCCTAAAAACCATGCAGTTGTGACCCAAACAACAAATTTTGATGAAGGTCCTCAAACCTTGATGCTTGTACCCTCTCTTGACAAGTCAAACCTTTAATTTGGTATTCATCTCTTGTACAAATGTACACATTCTAATCATTCTTTCCTGTAATTTGATCTCCCAACAAAAATTGGCAAGCTCACCTCTCTCTAATTGTTGCATCCTCATTATATTGGCATTTCTCTAAAGCTCCTAAGCCTCCTATTAGCCCCTTTTATCTACTCCAACCTCAGTCAAAAAGGATTTACTAGAAGGACTACTAGTCTATACTCTTTTTACAATCCAAAAGTGAATTCAATGCATCCATGTAATCAAATAGAAACTTAATGCAATTCATAACATAATAAGTCACATGATGAATTGCACCTCCAGGGATTGGTCTTCAGGAAGTCTCCTTTTGAATTGCATTAGCAAACTCCTTGAACGTAGATCTAGTTGCTTCACTTAATTTGAACAAAATTCCTAAGGCTTCTTCCCCAAATGACTTCCTAATCTGGACTAATGGAGACTCAATCAGCCTTAACCCCTTGAAATAGTCATCAATTTGAAAAAATCAATAAGACTTTCTCAACCAAAAGCTAGAAGCATAGTTCCAAAACTTTCCAAACTCTAACAAATACCATTTGAACATTTTAAAAATCCCAATGCCTTATTAATCTAACAAAAATAGTCGGGTCCCAAAGTGGGTCCAGCTAAACAAAAATTTGTTTTCAAAAAACTAAACCTCCAAACTAGCCCATTTATTATCTGCCCCTAATTTGAATCAAAATCCATCATTGAAACATTACTAAAACTCATTTTACCACTTATCTACAAACTGCAACTTTATACTAATAGGGCCTATCGATTGGCTTTAAAAACTGACTTGAACATCTAACTGGGGTGTAAAATCAAACACACTAACTCTTTTTTCCACATACTTGCACCCTATCAAATCTTGTCTCATGATGAATTCGGGGTCAAAAGATATTGACCATCAAAGTTGCCCTCTTAGAACTACCTGCAAGAAAACATGTTAGAAAACAGCAAATCAGGTTTTGATTTGGCTTTGAAAACTAGGTAACTTGATACTTGGGGGCACAAAAACTAGGGCATTGGTTCATTGTCACGAGGAGAGTATAAATCTATGATTTGGGCTCATGATGAATAATCGAATGTAAATGGCGAGTAGTCAAAGTAGGCTACCCAAATTTTACAAATTGAAACAATGGCAGAAAAACATTTTTTGCAAATGGAATTGACCTAGGAAAGTGTGCAAATGGATTTTTCAAGACTTGAAACTTGGCACACTTAAAAATATTTTTTAGAGTACAACTCAGTGGTACAATCCATTTCAATCTCACCTATCATGGATTTCAAGTCTCTTAGCTCCAAAATGCAACGCAAAAGGTATTTCATCAATTCAATCAACTGGGTCAAAGTTATAATAAGTCAAACAGGGCTTCCCAAAATTCAAAATTAATTGCATCAACATAACAACATTAAATGACCAACTTTTAGGGATTCAAATTCTAGCCAAACAGGTCTGAAATGACTCAAAATCTGAAACATAGGTTCTATAGTATGGACACTAAGCACTCGCAAAGTGGCGAGTCATGAAACATTACTAGGTCTGAGATATTCAGTATTAAACAGAGCAAGCATTACTAGGTGGCGAGTCATGAAACATTATTAGGTGGCGAGTCATGAAACATTACTTCCATTTTGCAAGCAAGCACCCACCATAGGAAGTGCCACATGGTGCAATTCTATGCGTCGCTGCGAAATCATCCTACTCTACAATTTATTCAAAATTTTCTTTGGCAACCCACCTGCTGGCCAACCATAGGTGGGCTCCACCACATGAGTTTGTGGCCTTCCAAAGGCTGCTATCCTAAAGACATTATGTCAATTGTGTTGAATCATATCTAAAGTGTTGGGAAAGCTATCCCCTCCCCAATGTGGGATTATTCAATTCAAACTATATACCATTTGTGTTAATCGATACATGTTGGTGTCTGCTGTCAATGCATGTAGATTCCCTCTTTTACAAGGTCAACACCCTGCGTCACCTCTCATGTCCTTTCGATTGATTCATGCTTTAAAAAATGCCTTCATTTCTCTTCACACATCTTACCCTACATTGGTCTTTACATCTCTATGCATGCACGTTTCTAAGTCTTTGCGCTATGTCTTCTTTTTTAAAGTCGATTCCCCCTTTTTATATCATTGCCTCTTTTGTTTGCTCCAAATTTACTTTTAAACGTATCCACCATAATAAGTGATTTGTCTTCTTCTTAGCATGAGATGTTCTGTAGCTTAGTTGATCTCCTTCATTTGCTCCTTAATTGCTTGCGGGTTTCCTTTGGCCTTCAATGCATGGGTCTTGCTATGGTGGTTTCCCTAGCCGGCTTTTCTTATGGATTCCTCTGCCCCTCGATGTGGGCTCCTCTACAGCTACTCCTTTTCAATAAAAAATTGAAACTTGCGTGCGGGTTCCTTTAGTGTGTCTGCCTCTTTTTTGATGCATTTTCCTCCATTTAGTTGGGGGCTATGCTTATGCCTACATGGGTTACTTTGAAGATGCCTTCATTCTGTCCATACACTACACTCTCCCCATCACCAATGCTAACAGCATGTAGATAATATCCATCTTCTTCATTTCTTGAATTCCTTAAACCATTTTCTACTAAAGATATCTGATGACTTATGGCCTTGATAAAAGGATGGTATCTTGCGAGAGCTCATTCTATTCTAAATTTTTTTAGATTTGCATTCACAAATGCCCTCTCACACTCCTCCAACTTCTCCAAGTTAGAAGAAGATTTTTGAACATGCCCAATAAAGCTTCTCTTTTGAGAATTTCCCATTGAATCTGATTCTCCATCTTTATATCTTTTTTAGGCCACTTTTTTGAATTTTGTAGCTTGTCTCCAAAGTACTACCAATTGGAAAGAAGCTGTGAATTCCAGCTTTGATTTCTCTTATTATGTTCTCTATCAGAGATAAAATTTAGCCCATTATTCCAATCAAAAAGTCCATTTTCAATGCGCCCATTCCTATGACTGACATCGCCTTTTTTAATATCCTCATTGGAAATAGGCTGATCTGTAGAGAAAAATCCCCTGTCAGGAACAAGAGTATTTTTCACTTCTTGTATATAGTCCATGAGATCATTTCTTTCCTGAAAACCATGTAATTGTGACCCAAACAATAGATTTTGATGAAGGTCCTCAACCCTTAATGCCTATACCCTCTCTTGACAAGTCAAACCTTTAATTTGGTATTAATCTCTTGGATAGATGTACACATTCTGATCATTCATTCCTGTAATTTGATCTCCCAACAAAAATTGACAAGGTCATCTCTCTCTAGTTGTTGCATCCTCATTATATTGGCATTCCTCTAAAACATGTTAGAAACAAAAAATCACGTTCAGAATTTTCTATGAAGACTGCATAAACTTACACTTGAGGACACAAAAATTGGGCGTTGGTTCACTATCAGGAGGAGAGTATAAATCTGTGATTTGGGCTCGTGAAAAATAACTAGACACAAATGGCAAGTGATCAAAGTAGGCTATTCAAACTTGGCACACTTAAAGTATTTTGAGAGTTCAATATAGTGGTACAATCCATTTGATCTCACATATCACAAATTTCATGTTATGACATCGAGAATAGGGGTACTGACAAATCTGCACTTCTTGACACTAGTAAAAAGTTACAAATTGCATTTGGAATCGCATTCAAAAACTGATCAAACAGATTTGTGATAAGCTCAAAATTGAAATGTAGCAAGTCTTTGACCTCTAGAATATAGGTTCTTTGGTATGGACACTAAACACTCCCAAATCAACAAGTTATAAAAAATTGCTAGCTCTGAGATATTCAATAGTAAACAGAGCCTCCTGTCATTGTTTGTCACTGGTGAAAATGTAGAATTGACAATTGCTCAAAACAAGACTTCACAAAATAGCTCATAATGTTAGTTTAACTTCATGAAACAAGTGGATATACTGAATGGAATGTGTTAGAAACATTAAACACCTCTTATGCTTCAAATGGGCAGCCAGGTACACTTGGATCGAAAAGCTTTTAAGGGCTTGAGTTTCTCAATGGTACTCAAAATCAGGGTTTTGATTTTGAGTCCCAATAGTGACCAAGAAAAAAATGTTGAAAAAATATATGTAAATAAAAACCTAAATCTAAAAGGAACTAGATCAATAATATCTCAAGTATGCTCACAAATTTCATTTTTAGATGATTCTAGATTGTTCAAATGATGTAGAGGCTACCACCATAAATGGCTTTGGTCAGGTTCTATCCTAAGCAAATAGTCTATAAATGAGTGGTGCTTCTAGAATGATGTAGAAGATTTTTAGATTATTTTTTCAGTTCAAAAAAAAATTTTAGCCTTACTTAAATTGTTTAGTAACTAAATACAAACCTTCAACATTTTATTTTTCAGCAAAAATATATATTATGAATTTCATGAAATCTAATATAGATATAAGCAAATTATATTGGTTCTAAATAAAAATATAATTATATTAAGTTCAATGCATAAATAAACTTATACTAGCTTGACGTTTTCAAATAAAAGATATAAATTTTGATAGTGTCATTTTTACTATTTTCTTTTTGTCAAATATTTTATTTAATCTCTTTTTTTGTATATCTTATGTATTTAACAATGTGTATTTTAATATGAGTGAGTTTAAAATATTTTTTAGTGCATTCTCATTGACATAATGCCTCCTTGTTGGGATGAGGGTTTTCAGTGGCATTTTGTAAAGCTATCTAAATTATAAGTTGGTTGTCTTAAGCTCTCCTTAATGAATCTTGCAACGAGTGTAATAATCTTTTACCAAGATGCATAGATTTGGACCATTCTAGATTTTTTTATTGGATTCTAAATAATAAAAAATATTTAATATATTCAATATAAAATATAAAATATTTTAATATCTTTATCATAGATGTAGACAAATTAAATATTTTAGTTATTAGAATTTTTTATAGTCTATGCTAAGATTATTTAAATTTGTAATATTTTAATCAAAATCTTATTATTATTATTAAAAATAATATTTTCTATTTATCAAATTGATCTAAATTATTATACACTTTAATAATAATTTTTTTATAATTTAAAATATTTTCTTATAGAAAAATAATGGTGAATTAAAAAATCATACCATCGGTCATAATTATATCTTAGAATATTATTTTCTACATTTTAAAAGAGACCTATATCTAACAAAATTATTTAATTTTTCAATTCATATTTTATAATATATAAAAATACTTTATTCAAAAAATTATAAGCAAAAATTATTACAAATTGCATAGGCAAGGACTCAAGCTCTATGCACAGAGCTCTTGTTTTATGAGCATTTTATATTGTAATTTCATCTTTCTATTTTTATAATATATTATAGTGCGAGTCACTTGTATGTTCTTATAATGATGGGGTATACTCTTTATTATTGCAATTTCTATGCTTTATTGTTATAATTTTAGTTTATTATAGTGACATTATGTTCTTAGAGGAAAGTTGAATTTGAATTTAAATGAAAAAATGGCCTACCTCAGTTTTATTAAAATATAAATTTGTTTTATTTTTTCTTTAAACATAATTATTATTGTACATGTATTTTTAATTACTATATTAATCTTGAATATCACAATAATTCTTATTATTTATTCAATTTTCTTTTCTTAAAACTTTAATTTATTATAGTACCAATCATTTATATGTTCTTATAATGATGACATGATAACAAAATTCATAAAAATTATGACTTATACATTAGCATTAAATTAAAGGATAACATAAAAAATTCACAAAATAAAAAGACAATATCTTTACCAAAAAGCTAAAGTATCAAAAGGCTTGTGCATAGCTTGTAATGTCCCCTACTTAATGTGAAGTCAATAGATTAGCCTATGAAAGGAGCATCCATAGGCTAATGAAGTGATTAGGGAGCTCACTTAGTAGTATTTTTAAGAGTTACTATTTTAGTAAGTCAATGGGAGTCAACTAATATGGAAATTTGTAGTATTTAAATTGCTGGATTTGGTTGAGCTCTTTCAAACGAGCTATCATACATGGTATTCTGAGTTTGACTCTTATATGATTTTATTTCCAAAGTTGATTTACTTTATTATAAAGTGATAATTAAATAAAAGGCTTATTAATTAAGTCGCCTTATTATAAAGTTGTTTAAAAAGGTATTTCCCATTTATCCGACATTGCTTATGAAAATGAAGTCAACTTCTTGGAGGGCTTTATATTCTCTTAGTTGTAATGAGTTGGGGCATACTTGGATGATATTACTATTTTGCTATTGGATTTCTGGGAAATCTTATTATTGGGCTTGGAGGATGAAATCCCTCTTTGCTAGCATTCTCTTTGCTATTGAAAGACATGGTCAGGAGGATTATCGGGGATTTTCATTTAGGAGAAACAGTGGAATTTATTGGTGAGCTTGCACATAGTAGAAGAGAGCTCTAAAGTTGAGGTCAGAAATTGCTACAGTATGCGTGAACAATGATTTTTCTACAATGTGCATGAGTTTGCACATAGTAGAAGAGAGCTCTAAAGTTCAGGTTAGAAGTTTCTATAGTATGTGTGAATAGTGATTTTGCTATAGTGTGTGTGAATAGTATTTTTGCTACAGTGCACGTGAATAGTGTTTTTTCTATAGTGCACATGAATAGTCTTTTTTCTACAGTGTTATGAATAGTGTTTTTTCTACAGTGTCATGAATAGTGCTACAACAATACATGAACAATGTTGCATTGAGTTTCTTGTTCACTCTCACTAATTAAAGGTTTGAGGGCTATCATTTTCATCACCTGATCATTGCAGCATCTACTTCTAGGTTCCTTCCATCATATTGTTCATTTTAGGCATTGTAATTGTTAAATATTAGTCTAAATATTTGTTGCAGCCTATAACACAATTGTACGTAAGCATTTCTATTGCAAAATCAATATTTTATGAGAAAATAAGGAGTCTCTATACTTTACATATTTATCATTGTATGTTTTCTTAGTGTTTGTCAAAATACCATGTTCAAAATAACATTCTAATTGATAATAATTAGTAATCTCTAAGTCTCCTCAAAAAATGGGTGGGGGAGTGGTTATTATAGTGGTATCAGAGCTTTAAGTCTTGCCACTTGTGAAAGCCTTATAGGAAATTTGGAATAGCCGAATAAAGGGAAAAGTGTTTGATGAAATGTCAAAACACTTAAGTCAGAAATAAAAAAGGTTTAGAATGTGTATTTGAGCATGCGAAATAGACCATTACCTTCTGCCATACCAAAGTAAGGCAACAATGATTCAGACTCATAGAGTGAACAGTCTAGTTCATCCATGCAGGTGGACATAGAATCCAATCATATAGACATAGAGGAGATATTCTTTGAACAAGACAATGGTATGGGTGACCAAGATGACAGGAATATAGTGTTAGATTATGGTGACTAATCAGGAAAGTACTGTACATACTTCAAAAAAAAATTTCGGCTTGTGGCCGACGTTGTAGCCGACATATGGCCGACATATGGCCGACATATGGATGACATGTTGTAACCCTAAAATGTCATAAAATACTTGAATAAAAGGGTTTAGGGTTAGGTATTTTCATTATGTTGTGATGCAAAATTGCTTCTTGCGGCGGTAGTGAGCTGTAACAGATTACAGATTATAATTAGGTTTTAATCATTGGATTGTGATAATATTGGACTTGCAGTTTGGTGGACATAGCCCAGGGATTGGGTGAACCATGTTAAATCTTGGTGCCTTGTATTCATTTCTGTGTGATCTATTATTTTCTGTTATTGGTTATATTTGCATGTAGTTTTTATTTCTGTCCATGGTTTATCCTAACAAGTGGCATCAGAGCCTAGTTGTTTTTAATTATCCTCTGCAGGAAAGTTTCATAGTTGAGTGGGAGTCTCACAGTTGAGGGGGAGCAATGGAAGATGAGGGTAAACTGAGGGTTGATAGGTTTAATGGGAAAAACTTCCAGTTATGGAAGATGCAAATGGAAGATTATATGTATCAGAAGGATTTATGGGAACCGTTGGAAGGCAAAGCCAAGAATCAGGGATCTATGTCAAATGTTGAATGGGATCTTTTGGATAGAAAGGCACTCAAAAGCATTCGGTTATGCTTGGCACCATCGGTGGCATTTAATGTTACAAAAGAAAAGACGACATAAGAGTTGATGAAAACCCTAGCAACACTGTATGAAAAGCCCTCCACTTCAAACAAGGTATTTCTCATGAAGCATTTATTTAATATGAAAATGATAGAAGGTGGATCTATTGTAGATCATTTAAATGATTTTAATACTATTACTAGTCAGTTATCTTCTATGGGTATACATTTTGATGAAGAAATTAGGGCTCTCTTGATTTTGTGTTCTTTGCCTGAAAGCTGGAATGGCTTGGTAATGGTAGTGAGTAATTTTGTTCCTGGATCTAGTACCCTAAAATATGATGATGTGATCAGTGTTGTTTTCAATGAGGAAACTCGTAGGAAATCCTTAGGTGGATCTACATTAGGAAGTGCTTTGAATGCACAAAGCAGGGGTAGAACGATTGAGAGAGGAAGTAACTCTGGAAATCATGGGAAATCAAGAGGATAGTCAAAGGGGAAGAGGTCTCAATTGAGAGGACCAAATGATTGCTGGTACTGTGAGAAACTAGGGCACAAAAAGAAAGGTTGCTGGAATCAAAAGAAAAATGAAGGAGATAAATCAGATGGAGACAAGGAGGCAAATGTGCTAAGTAACAAATCTGAAGAGGATTCTTTTCTTCTATCTTTAGAAAGTGTTGATTTTTCATGGGTTTTAGATTTTGGTGCTTCATTTCATGCTACACCTCATAGAGGTTATTTCATTGATTATGTCTAAGGGGATTTTGGGCTTGTTTATTTGGGGGATAATGAACCCTATCAGATTGTTGGAAAGGGAAAAATTAAGATTAAGTTGCAGAATGGGAATCATTGGCTACTACATGAGGTAAGACATGTTCCAAGGCTAAGTAGAAATTTAATTTCAGTGGGGCAAATCGGTGATGAGGGTTGTGTAGTTACTTTTAATGATAAAAATTGGAAGGTTTCGAAAGGTTCCCTTGTAGTAGCAAAAGGTGTGAAAGTAGGCACCTTATATCTTTGTACAGGTCATATCGTTCCTTCTACTTTGATTGTTTCAGAGAAAAATGAATGTTTAGGAATAATTGCTGCAGTTGAGTAGGGAAAACAAATAGCTACTATAATGGAGCGCGCAAGGAACATGAGGTTGCACGCTGGGTTACCCTTACACATGTGGGTGGAGGCTATCAATACTATAGTATATTTGATTAATAGAGGTCCCTCTACTCCTTTTGGCTGTGGTATTCCAGAGGAGGCATGGACTAGTAAGAAGGTGAGTTATTCTTTTCTCAAGACCTTCGGTTGTGAAGCTTTTGCTCACATAGACTCTGAAAATAGGACCAAGCTAGAAGCTAAATCAAAGAATTGTATCTTTTTTGGATATGGCATTAATAAATTTTGTTATAGGCTTTGGGATTTTAAATATCTTAAAATTGTTAGAAGTTGAGATGTCACATTCAATGAGAAAGTGTTGTACAAAGATCTGTTGCAGCAACATGAGAAGAAAGAAGATGGTTATGTAGTGCTGGATGATACTCCAAAAGTTGATGTTTGAACCATTCCTCATGATGTGCAACAACTGCAACAAAAAATGCCACACACACTGGTGAATGTTAGACTATCAACGAGGCAAATTTGACCTCCACAAAGATTTTCTCCCTCTTTGTATTCTATTTTACTTACTGATGCTGGTGAACCTGAAAGTTATGATGAAGTTGTGTACGTGAATACTAAGATTCAGTGGGATTCTGCAATGAAAGATGAAATGAACTCTTTGTTGAAGAATAAGACATGGGATCTATGCAAGTTGCCTCCAAGTGAAAAGGCTTTACAAAATAAGTGGGTTTACAGGTTGAAAGAAGAGGAAGGAGGTCAGAAAAGATTTAAGGCCAGGTTAGTTGTAAAAGGATTTACACAGAAAAAGGGAATTGATTTTGATGAGATATTTTCTCCTGTTGTTAAAATGACTTCTATTCATACTGTTTTAAGTCTTGTGGCTATCAAAGATGTACATTTAGAGCAGTTGGATGTTAAAATAGCCTTTCTTCATGGTGATTTAGATGAAGAAATATATATGGCTCAGCCACAGGGTTTTGAGGTCAAAGGTAAGGAAAACTTAGTGTGCAATTTGAAGAAAAATTTATATGGCTTGAAGCAAGAACCTCGGCAATGGTATCTAAAATTTGACAGTTTTATGCATGAGCTTGGATATAATAGGTGTCATTCAGATTACTATGTTTATTTTAAGAGGTTGGATGATGATAGCTACATTATTTTATGTTTATATGTTGATGATATTCTTGATGATATTATTTTATGTTTATATGTTGATGATATTCTTGATAACATTAACACTATCTCAGGCTGATTATGTTGAGAAGGTGTTGCAACATTTCTCTATGGAGAATACTAAAGATGTCAGCACACCCTTACCTGGTCATTTGAAGTGGACTAAGGAGATGTGTCCTAAGACATAGGAAGAGGAGGATAAGATGTCCAAGGTACCCTATGCTTCATCTGTAGGTAGCTTGATGTATGCTATGGTATGCACTAGGCCAGATATTGCACATGCAATGGGAGTCATTAGCAGGTATATGAGTCATCCAGGATTTGAGCATTGGAATGCTATCAAGTGTATTCTCAGATATTTGAGAGGAACATCCAATAAGTGTTTACACTTTGGGGGCTCTACTACTGATTTGTAGGGCTACGTTGACTCAGATTTGGCAAAGGATATTGATACTAGGTGGAGTACTATAGGTTATTTCTTTACTGTTGGTGGGGCAGTCATGAGCTAGGTTTCTAGGTTACAAAAGATCAATGCTCTATCAACTACAGAGGTGGAGTATGTTGCTACTACAGAGGTAGCCAAGGAGATGATATGGCTTCAGTTCTTCTTGGAAGAATTGGGACATCCTTAGAAGGATAATTATTTGTTCACAGATAGTCAGAGTGCCATTCATCGTGCAAAGAATTCAGCTCTACATTCTAAGACCAAACACATATAATTGCGGTACCATTTCTTTCGGTTAGTTTTGGAGGATGGACAGCTAAAGCTGGAGTAGATGCATACAAATGACAATCTAGTTAATATGTTGATAAAAATTGTAACAAGGGAGAAACTAAACTCCTCTTCAACATCAGTTGGTTTTTTAGAGTGAAAATGAATCAAAGAATCGCAGAGTCCAGGGTGGTTTGATTTAGTGGGAGCCCCATGTGGTAGTGGTATTGCTGTAGGATCAGTCTCCAAGTGGCAGATTTTTGTTTAGTGTGGAGCCTGATCAGTCCCCAAGTGGAAGATTATTAGATTATGGTGATTGATCAGGAAACTAATATACATAATTCATAATTAGTGGGGTTTGGGCCATGGCTGACATTGTAGTC
This sequence comes from Cupressus sempervirens, assembly GCA_028749045.1. Taxonomy (NCBI): domain Eukaryota; kingdom Viridiplantae; phylum Streptophyta; class Pinopsida; order Cupressales; family Cupressaceae; genus Cupressus; species Cupressus sempervirens. Next base: position 34,072,426 of record CM053788.1, read on the forward strand.
AACATATGGCCGACATGTTGTAACCGTAAAATGGCATAAAATACTTGTATAAAAGGGTTTAGGGTCAGGTATTTTCATTATGTTGCGATGCAAAATTGCTTCTTGTGGCGGTATTGAGCTATAAGGGATTACAGATTGTAATCACTAGATTGTAATAATATTGGACTTGCAGTTTGGTGGACGTAGCCCAGGGATTAGGTGAACCACGTTAAATCTTGGTACCTTGCATTCATTTTTGTGTGATCTATTATTTTTTTTTATTGGTTATATTTGCATGTAGTTTTTTATTTCTATCCATAATTTATCCTAACATATAGGACTAGGTAGAGGTAGAAATGTTGGTCCAGATCAAGAGGAGGTAATGTTTAGATGGTTATTGGGCACATTAGAGGAGGGGTAGTATATGCAGTAGAAGCAGAATAGATGAATGGACATTATGTTGTAGCTTATGGCTAGACAGATAGGTGTTAATATTAATCTAGGTGATGCCAACAATGGAAACAATAACAATAGAGGCAATGGTAATAATGGAGGCTAAGGGAACAACAATAGTCTTGAGGATAACATTAATGGTAATAATGGGCATGGCAATAATGGGAATGAGGTTGATAAGTTTAGACATGTTGCACATCCATCTTGAATAGTGATCTTGAGACCTCTTCTACCCACCTTCCCACCTAGAGATCCAATTCAACTAGTAAATGAACTATAGATTACTATGTTATAGGATCAATTCAAGAAGGACTAGTAGCCTAGTGGACCAAATTTTCAGCTAGACATTTCACTTAGAGATTATATTGACTTGAGGATGAGACTATGTGCATGATAACTAGTTATGATTACTCCCTATCACCATCCTAAGAAATACAAGGATGAGATAGAGAAGGCGATTAGGATTTATTGGAGATGGGGCATATCAGGCCTAGTAAGAGCCACTTTGCTTTAGTAGTAGTTTTGGTAAAGAAGAAGGATGGGACTATCTGCATGTGAATCAATTATAGGGAATCAAATAAGAAGACCATTAAGAATAGATATCCCATCCCATGGATAGATGAGCTAATTGATGAGCTACATGGTGCATGCTTCTCTACGAAGATTGATTTATGGCTAGGGTATCACTAGATTAGGAGGAGGTTGGAGGACATTGAGAAGACATTCTTTCAGTGTCACTATGGCCACTTCAAGTTTTTGGTTATGCCATTTGGGCTAACCAATGCCCCTGCTACATTCCAGAGTTGAATGAATTAGGTATTCAGAGCAAAGCTTAGGATATTTGTGCTAATTTTACTTGAAGACATTTTGGTCTATAGTAAGACTTGGGAAGAGAATTTACAACATCTTGAGATTATGTTGTCCATTTTGGAGAAAGAGTCACTATATGCCAAGGAATCTAAGTGTGAGTTTGGGTTGATTGAGTTACTATACCTTGGGCATATGATTAGCATAGATGGAGTTCAGGTAGATCCCAAAAATATTAGAGCTATTGTTGATTGGCCTACTCTGACAAACCTCACATAGCTTAAGGGGTTCTTTGGTCTCTATGGGTTTTATAGGAGATTTGTTAAGGGATTTTCACATACCATTGCACCCTTAACAAATCTTACTAGGAAATGGACCTCTGTATGGACAAAAGCAACTTAGAGATGCTTTGATCATTTCATGAACGTGATGTCATCATATCTAGTATTAGCTCTACTAGACTTCATGAATCCATTTGAGCTTCATTGTGATGCATTAGGTGATGGAATTGGGGTAGTCTTGATGCAAGAGAAACATCCCATTTCTTTTGAGAATAGGAAGCTCTGTGGAGTGGAGAGGAGCTATTCCATCTATGATTGGGTGATGTTGGCCATTATACATGCATTGGCCATATTTTAGTCCTACCTAGTTTGGGGGATTTTTGTTATCAATATTGATCCCAACATCATCAAATACTTCATGAGCTAGCATGACTTGAATGATAGACAACATAAGTAGATTAGGAAGTTGCACACTTATGACTTTGACATTGAGTTTGTCAAAGGTAAGAAGAATGTGGTAGAAAATGCTTTATCTAAGAGACTTCATATTTATGCTCTAGACAAGATCATAGGAGATTGGAGAAATAAGATTACAACAGATTATGTGAGGGACACTTGGGCTTCTAGAGTGATTGTAGGCACCATACAAGATGATTGTTATATGCTAATGAATGGATTGATCAATATCCAGGGTAGGATATAATTGATTCTTCTATCATAGGTTAGGGACGTAATATTAAAGAAATTTCATGATGTACCCATACCTGGACATCTAGGTTTTTTAAAGACCTATAGGAAAATCTATGAGCGGTTCACATGGAAAGGGCTCAAGGATGATTTTTACAAGAATATCAGGAAGTGTGTAGTTTGTTAGTAGAATAAGGGAGAGCACACATATCCTATAGGGTTGTTACATCCTTTACCCATTTTGGATATGAAATGAGAAAGTATTTCTATGGACATCATCACTGAGTTACCACGAGTATAGGGGAGAGATTACATCTATGTGGCAGTTGACTAACTAATGAAGTTTGCTCACTTCTTTGCTATTCCATCCACCTACATAGCAGTATAGGTGGATGATCTTTTCTTCAGAGAGATATTGAGGTTAATGGGCTACCTAGTTTCATTGTTAGCGATCAAGATATTAAATTTATGAGTTCTTTTTGGCAAGAATTGTTTGGATTGTGTGGTATAGATCTCAGACCTAGCACTAGTTATCATCGGCAGAAAAATGGGTAGATAGAGATTGTGAATAAATGGGTGGAAGGATATCTAAGGAACTATGCGACTAGACAAAAAAGAGCTTGGGTCAAATGGCTACATATGGGAGAGTGTTTCTATAACAACACTTATCATATGTCCATCAAGATGACTCCATTGATAGCACTATATGGTTATGAAGCACCTACCTTCATGGATCTGGTCTTGAGGGAATAGTAGAGTGCCCAAAGCCAAAGAGTTCTTATAGGATAGTCAGGATATTTTGAGGGTGCTTAGGAAGAATATAGTATAGGCCCAAAATCAATAGCAATTGTATGTTTATTAGCACTGGATAGAGCACAACTTTGAGGTTGGGGATATGGTTTATTTAAGGCTACAACCATATAGATAGTCATCACTCAAGAAGAGTAGAGCATAGAAGTTGAAGCCTAGATTTTATGGTCCCTACAAAGTGATTCACAGGGTGGGCAAGGTTGCCTATGAGATTAAGCTTCCAGAGGGTAGTCAAGTACATAATGTGTTTCATGTTTCAAGATTTAAGAAAGCCACTGGTCAATGAATTTTTCCTTTTGCAAAATTTTTTCCATTGGATGAGGAGGATAAGCTTGTGTTGGTCCCTGAAGCTATTTTGGATACTAAAGAGAGGACTCTTAGGAATAGGGTTTTTAAGGAATCCTTGGTTAAGTGGAGAAACATACATATTTGATTTTATGTTAGTCGACATATTTGACATACATTTCATGTATATATGACATTTTATATTTGATGTATGGCATATATTCAATGCATGACATTATTAAATTTATGATGTTATTGGTTAATATATGACATTATTGGTTATCATAATATATTATATTTTTATTCATGTATGAAATTATTGGTTATTATAATATATATCTTATTTTTCTTATTTATGTTTTAAGTACATTTTATGTATTTCATTTTAATGTAATTTGCATCCAAAATGATGCAGAGTGCTCATACCAAAAGCTAGTGGATTCCCAACAAGAACACTTTTAAGGAAAACTACCTTTCCCACCTTTGTAAGTTTCTTCAAAGACTCTTTCCAACTTGGTTATAGCACTGAACAAACTTCTACCCAACTTCACAAAACTTCTTGATCACTTTCACTATTCAAGACCTGGGAAGCAATAAGGGAAAAATGAGAAAATTTGAGAAATGGATCATAATCAACTTCTTGCTTCAAACTAACACCTATGAGTGAAAACAATCTTCCAACATCCTATGACTATATTTTCTTTGCAACAACATGTAATTTGTTGATTTTTGACCAACTCTTCACAAAGGGAAGTGATTATGTTTCAAACCCATGAAATGGCTATTAAGACAACCAAGAAGATCCTTAACATCTTCCACTAACTCCATTTAGAGATAACATGTAGTTAAAGTGGTGTTTCATTCTGACAAATTATGGGTTTTTTGTTCTAAATAGGGAGTAATAATATTTGACAATAACTCAATGATCCTATATACAAGTTTAACATCATCAATGATTCCTTGCCATGCAAAATGAACTTAATAATTACCAACACCTTATACCTTGTCTAACATCATAGAGGTTATTTTCATTATTTGAAATTAATTCCAACTTATTACTAGGGTGTTTGATTGGTTGCAAGGTTAATTTCAACATTTTCCAAAAAATTGCTAAAATTGCCAAGAAGTTGTCAACAACTTTTATTGTGAAATACAATTTTTGCACTAACTCTTCCTAGAACTTAACCAAGTGGTTTTTTGTAACACATAGGACCTATATAAGGTGTAATGACTCTCAAAAGACTTAGTGAGGCAACTTATTAATAGAAAAAAAAAACAAAAACAAAAATCCTTAGGACTAAGGGAACTGAGGTTTATAGGTGACCTCAAGTTCCTTGACCTTACAAACAAGGATTATCTTATTACCATAAAAAAAAACATGTTCAAAATTAGGTGTATGATCACCCCTTTACCTTCTATCATAAGTCTCCATAATTGGATGAGATGACATGTATCCAGTTACCACATTGGTGCCCTGCACGACAAGTTTCAGCATTACCTGAGATGGGGTCGCAAAGTCAAGATAGAATCTAATCTCTAAAATTCAAGCGAGGTTATTCTATTTTTCAAAAACATGATTTCATAGCACATACAATTTCATCCATACCTCAAACAAGCTCCAAGATATGCCCTGTCAAAGATCGCTACCTTATGGCATTTAATGACACTTAGGGTAAATTCAGTTTGACATGCTAGAGAATGGTCAAGTGGTCAACAGGATGGGAAGATCTTGGAAATAGGGTTTACCTACCCACCCAAAGCTTACATAATGGACAGTTTGATCCCATGATGAAAAGTTGGAGAGATTTACCAATTGGGGACTTTATACTAGCCAATACTACGAAAAGATCATTGCTACCTTTGGTGAAGCAATCTCACTTGTTTTACAATGAAGGCTAACCATCTATAATATAGGATTATAATTCAACTAAAAAATGGAGAGCTTCTCAAGTTACTGATTTCTTTCACATAGTTCCTAACAAATCTCAAGGTTCTCATTTAGGTGACCAAGTGCCAAGAGCTCTACAATAAAAGAGTATCCCAATCAAAGAGAAGTGGAAATCCTAATGAATTGTCATCTATCATTTATGTGACCAACTATTGTTTATAATTGCTTCCAGAGACTTGAGTTTAAATGGATATTTTTAGTTCCTAGACATGTCCCAGTCAAGTAGATGACCACAATGTTTATTGAGTAAAGGGGATACTAATTTATTAAGGTATGTTTATGATTCCACTTCCATTCAATTACTACTTTTTGAGTAGATAGCCAGCTACTTTGGTGTGGGATTTTTGTAATATATAATGTCCCCAAGTACATTCCATTTTTTATTAACATTTTTTATTGTAAAGGATTAGTGAGTAATATCTATAATGTCCATATTTGGGACTAAAGAATATAACTATTAAAATTGCAAAGCTTCCATGTTGTTGTAATGCAAATTATGTGCAATATAATTTTTCTAATTTTGATTTGGTCAGTAATACTATATACATATGTAAGAATAATCTCATTCATATATATCTAGTTCTTAATTGTCTAACTATTATTAATGACTTATTGCCTTTGGTTTGGAAAAATCCTTTTTGTATACAATATTAAATTTTGGTATTCCTTTATATTTTATTTGGTTAATGTTCATATATGCATATATAACCTTCAATAATGTTCCTTTTCTTTATTGGATGCACTTGCTTCAGATTCTCAGAATGACTTTTTATTACCTATTTGGAGGGTTGTGTCTCTTCAGTGTCTCATCAAGAGTAGCATCTCTTCCATGCATCCCCTTCTCTCTCTCTCTCTCTCTCTCTCTCTCTCTCTCTCTCTCTCTCTCTCTCTCTCTCTCTCTCTCTCTCTCTCTCCCTCCCTACCTCACTCTCTCCCAATAATCTAATAAACCAAGTGGATCTACTCTACATTTTTCAAGTATTGCCTTGCGGTTTGACTCACGAAACTCCTCAAGAGTCTTATTATGTGGTTTACCACCATATTTTATCAAGTGGACATTTGATTTAACAACAAGGTCTAAATAATGAATAATCTTCCTCTCTATTTGCCAATCCTCAAATAACCAAAAGTTAGTGTTCTTCAAAGAATATCATCTAAGCCATGTGTTGGTTACAACTACCACATCGATATGATACTCGAAACCTTCACCATCTATAACTAAATGATCCAATTTTTGTTTGGCCTATTCACAATGATACAAATAATAATTTATCCATTCTTCATTGTCTTCAGGTGCAATAACAACAAAAACATGGCCTATAGTGATAAATGTACAAAATGCAGTCATGAATTCAAAAAATACTTAGGTAAAAGTTATAAAGTTACATATTAAAATTACAAAGATATATATATATATATATATATATAACCTAGTTCTACTAGATCATATAAGTGTTCAAAGTTAATGGATGAATCCATTTCTAGTGCTTGTGGGTGATGATAGGTGCCAATTAGGTCCAAAATCCATATATTCTATTTGTCCACCCATTCAGTTGACTCACACTCATTCCAATTTCTCTTTGCACATAATGGACAATAGCATGCTATTTTTCGTTTGTGGATACTTCATGAACTTGTATCAGAGCTTCTAAAAGAGTGGAACTCACTTGATCTTGTTAGTTTGCAACAATTCTCATATGGTGCAATGCTATATTATCTATCAACCAAAAAATTATGAACCATAGAATCACCTTCCTTACTTGGACCCATTGTAGCGTTACACCATTGTACAATGGATTTTGCATCTATCAATATTTTTCCATCTATGTACTTTAGATCTTCACATGCTAAGGCTCTTTTGATCCATGCACATGTAGCATCATGTTCTCTCTTTTCATGACTAACCTCTATAAAATTCCACATACATTGAATTCTAGACAACCTGTGCATCTTTCTCAACCAATAAAACATATATGCATTCTTGAATTGAGATGCACAGTTGTCTGACCAAATAATGTGTTGATGATATGGTATGCCCCTATTATCCAAATCTCCATAAAAATAGTTGAAAACAACCATGTAAAAACTCCATAGAATGTGATAGATCATCGTTGATGTAAAAAAGTTACTCCCTCAAAATATTCCTATCATCCTCTATACTTGTTACTCCCTCAAAATGTTGATAAGAATAATACTTTTCTTCCACATCATTTTTTGGTTGCAGTGTGTAGTTCTCTATGAAATGTACAACCAAAACAATGGTATGCAATGGAAATGTATCCTTGCACAACTTGAATTGCAAATCTAGCCATCAAGCTATAGCTATATGCCTTGCATTATCATAAATAATCTTTTCACAAAAAATATGCATGAGCTCATACACTAGATTCTTTTTAATGACTAAATCACATCTTTTACCTTGTTTCCCATCTTTTAAAGAATATTTCATTGTCTTATATTTTCTTTAATCTAAAATTTCATTTCCAATTGCATGTGTACTATCCATATATTTAGAAGTTGATAAAAGTTGCAAAGAACCACAAAATGAGCATGTACCATCCAAGCATGATGTCTTGTAAAATTGTTGGTTGTCTCCTATTTCACATAAAATGTTGGATATGAGTTCTCTTGAAGATCGAGGTAGCTATTCATGTATAATCCTGTAAAACAAAGTTAGAATGCAAAAACACACATATATGCCTAAAAACATCAAAATGGTTAGAAAATTCAATATGTATCCTAGCACAACAAGTTGTGCATTTATGATTTATCTTCACAAAAAAAGGTTTTCCCATCTCAAAAGATCTATGACTTATTTGAATTTGAGGACACATGCCAATAAATTTTTTAAAACAATTCTGAGGTGAGTTCAAAAAATGTTTTGCATATGGGTCACAATTTTGGCTACCAATCCTTCTTGTTACAACATCTCTTTAATTAGGGAAAACACGTATTATTTGTCAAAAAATCTTCAATCAATGATTTTAAAGCTTCACTAATTTCTTTATCCTTTTGCAGTAGTCTACTTCTCAATGTCCATAACTCTTTTTCTTTTTGATCTTCTAATCTCTCATGCCTTAGCATGACTCTCCTTAGAGTATCTCTACTGATTTTCAATGTTTTGCTTGACTTTCTCATTTGTCGATGTTTTTTCATTTGGGTACTACTATTGTCAATGTAAGTACTCTTCTTATGATATTACTACCTTTGGTGTGTGATTTAGAACCCACTTTGTCATATGTACTCATTAGATTCTTTAAAATATTCTTTTTAATTTGAATCATCCATCGTTCTTAGCTCAAGATTCTTCATGATAGACCTAAATTTCAAATTCTACGTCATTTCAAAAAATAATTGGCATTGACCTATAATATTTAATTCTTCAAAGAATAATGTCCACATACAATTAACTTTTCTTAGACAAGTATGCTTGCTAATTTTTTCAGGCATTGATTTCAAAATGTTAGTATCAATATCAATCAAATATTTTGGTCCTCTAAAATAAATTCTAGAAGGTGTTATAATCTCTTTCATTCCCTCAAAATTTTTAACATCAACATAAGGTTAAGTTTTTTGTGTACCTTGAATTGAAGATGATGTGCCTTGGCAATAAGATGCAAAAGATGGAATATCACCTACTTGATATGTTGATTTTGTGCCTTCAACATGACATGATGGAGTGTGTACATCATTGGATGTACAAATTAGTGTCTCTTTAACATGAGATGATGATATGATTCCAACATTGGAAGATGGTGTAGCTTCACAATTCAATTGTCTTCTTAAGCATAATAGTCCCATTCATTCTATTTGGCTTTTCAATTCTTCCTCTTTGTTTCTTTGTATCAATGGTTTTTTTTCCTCTTCGAAAGATAATTATTTATTATTAATTTGCGTAAAAGCACAAACCTATGTCACCCTTTTGTAAAGGAAAATGTTAACAAAGCTATAATTGTTCAACTTCAATGACATAAAACTAGTATTATTATTTAGAATTTTAAAATGAAGTAAACTAAAGAAATGTGTAGAAATGGATGAAGTTTAGGATTATAATTTTTAATAATTATTTGGAATAAAAATTAATACATTTTCCTAATTTTTATAGATAATTTTTTAGTTGTTGAAAAATGTTAAAAATTAGGGGTTTACTTCCCACCACAAAACTATATGAAAATAAACTTATTTCCATTTGAACTTAGACTATGTTATAGATAACATATATAGCTAGATCAGTGGAAAAAAAAATTGACTTTAGACCTATATTTTCTCTTTTATAGTGATTCAAAATTCAACTCACCTGAAATTGATAGTTTTCATCTCCCACCACATTTTTCAAAAAAAATCTGTTCAAATGAAAAAAAAAAAAAAAGCATTATGGAAGATGACTCTCTCCTCTAGAATGTCATATAATTTTTAATTCCTTTTATATGATTTAATATTTTTTTCTATCTCAAAATCAACATCTTTTCAAGTGTTAAAATATGTGCTTGTAGAATTGTTTACTTACAATATACTATATCTAATCAAAACACTATGAACTCTATATGAGATTATTCTTGACTTTGAGCTCTATAAAATGGTGTTTATATGTTACTAAAAAAATATCATAAAAATAGTAAGAGTTATTGAAATGCCGATTTTCAAAAATAATTTTTTTCTTTAGTAATTGGATACAAACTAGTATAAAACATGCATTTAATAGACATTTCCAATTGAGAAATTGTGAGACCATATATAGCTTAGATATAATGAATTTATCCAGAAAATATGTTTGAAAAAAATTAATTTTTAGATAGAAATACTCAAATTCAATCGTTCTGATAAGTCAACCTAAAAGGTGACACAACTTTGTACTTTTACCCCTATACAATTTTTTTTGTTCATGTAGTAGTTTCATTTTATCTCTTTTTAATTGTCAAATCTCTCTCCCTCCCTTCCATTGTTTGAGTTCTTGGTTTCTTCCTTTGCATGATGATGATTTTTATATGTCAAATTATTCAAACATCTGAATTACTTACAATTCATATATTAAAAATCATTCAAATACATATACAAATTATAATTATTTCAATGAATACATAATATATATTAAATAATTTTTGAAATTTCTAACCATTTCCAAATAACAATTCATTCAAACATACAAATTTTAATGAATTCACTACATATTAAACAACTTGTAAAATTATAATCAAAATTGTCTCTATATAGTAGTTCAAAGAATATTTAAAAAGGATTGCACTAACCTTTTCTATAGAAAGAATATTCAAAAAGGCTTCAAATAGTGTATCAAATGATTGAATATGGTGTTTCCTAGCTTCAAATGGAATGAAAGAATGTTCAAAAAGAATAGTGTATCCAATGATTGAATATGGTGTTTGCCTACTTCCAACAACATGAAAATTGTGGTTTTTGTCAAAATAGCAGAACACACAACTAATAAAAATTATAATATGGATCAGTGGGGACCCAAAATTTCATTACAACCATTTTTTGGTGTTTTCATATAGTGCGTATGCACACCCTCTAAAGCACGTGCACACTATAGTGTGTATGCACTATGTGAAAAATCTATCTCTCCCTATCCCACCCTCTCCCATCCCCTACTCTCCCTCTCTCTTTATCTCTCTCTCTCTCTCTCTCTCTCTCTCTCTCTCTCTCCCCCCCCCCTCTCTCTTTTTCCCCTCCCTCTCTCCCACTCCTACTCTCTCTCCCATCCCCTACTCTCTCTCTCACTCTCTCTCCCATTCACTTCTCTCTCTCTCTCTCTCTCTCTCTCTCTCTCTCTCTCTCTCTCTCTCTCTCTCTCTCCCTCCCTACCCCATCCCCTATAGTCTCTCACACACACACTCACATCCCCCAGCTCTCTCTCTCTCTCTCACATACATACACCCATCCCCTACTCTCTCTCCCTCTCTCTCCCACTCTCTCACCCCCTAATCTCTCACTCTTTCACACAAACACAACCATCTCTCTCTCTCTCTCTCTCTCTCTCTCTCTCTCTCTCTCTCCCTCCCCCCCTCCCCCATCCCCTACACTAACACACAATCCCATCCCCTACTCTCTCTCTTTCCCTCTCTCCCACTCTCCCACCCCTACTCTCTCTCTCTCTCTCTCCCATTACACTATCTCCCATCCCATTCCCTACTCTCCCTCTACCATCCCCTAGTCTCCCTCTCTCTTACTCTCTCCCTATCTCGTCCCCTACTCTCTCTCTCTCTCTCTCTCTCTCTCTCTCTCTTCCTATCCCACCTTCTACTCTCCCCCCATCATCTACTCTCTCCTTCTCTACCCTTTCTCCCTCTCTCCTTCCCCCTCTATTGAAATCCAAGCTTTAAGAGTTTGTGCACACTAAAGTGGATACACGCTATGCAATCTTGAATGTAAAAAATGCTTTAAATAGTGTGCACACACTATTTAAAGCTTTAGATTCTACCAAGCCTAAGGCTCGATTTTTCCTTGGGGATCCAAACCAAAAGTTTTCAGTCTCTAAACTAGTCTAAGATGTGTTTTGCTACAAACATACAAAAAATGATTGATTTTTTGTGTGTGCTCTCCTTCAAGTTTCTTTGTTGTTGAATTCGAGAAAATTACGTTGCATGAAATTGTACATATTTGTGTTAGCTATATACCCATATAATTTATTTTTAATTTGAACTATTTCAAGCCTTTCAACTATAATTTCTTTTGAATGTATGTCCATATTTTGTCAAAAACCAACATGTACTAATTGGGTTGTAGATTTTAGCTTGTTCATCAAATTTTACAACTACTTAGATTTTTAGAAACTAGAATCCATTCTACAAACTTTCAAAAAAACAAGTTTTGATTTTAGATTAGTTTTCAATCATTTCTCAGAGGACCACACAAATATTTCACATTTTTGGGATGTGTCCAATTAAAAAATTCATTCAAAAAATATACATTATAAGATTACCCAAAAAAATTGTGATAAACTACACAATGTTAGGTAACTTTTGACGAGAATGATTAAAAATTTTCAGAAAAAACGTTAAAAATTTAGGATGGGCACACTTTGCACTATGTTATATTTTTTCTAAAAAAATAGTACCACTTTTTGTGCCCCCTTTTTTGAGGACCTAAAACTAAACCATTTAAAAAAAAATTAGTAGTTTAGAAACTAGATTCAAAGGACTACTCCTTTTTTTTTGGTCATATCTTAAAATTTTGAGTGTAACTGTCTTCAAATTCTTGTTAAAGTTCATAAATTGTTAATTTCAAAAAAAATGTACCCACTTATACCCCACCTTTGGCACCACAAATTGGAGCACTTACCCATAATGTGGAGAGTGGCCATAAAAGATCTCAACATCTAGAAAATTTTTGACAACTATTAAGTCTTGCAACTGAGTAACTTAAAGAATGACTTTATTAGCTTAAAACCTAAATATATAACATCACATAATTAAACATGCACAATTTAGCATTTAATGTAACATTAGCATCAAGATAACAATGATAAAAATAACACACCATTTTTGAGTTTGAATAGTATTTCCATCCTGAAATTAAGCCATTTTTACATAGCTTTGAAAGAAAATTTGGACAAATATCATAGAAAGATTATGTGCTAAGATAATGGCTTCATCTAGAAGGGTTAGAGGAAGTCTTGAATTGATACTCACAGTATTCAATAACTCCAACAATACTATAGAAGAAATGGATGAATGATTCACATTGTGCATAAAATGGAAAATGAGGAACAAAAACTCCTAGTCACCAAATACAAAATCCAAAAGGTAACATTGAAAAAGAATATAGCAAAAAAAAGGACAATATTGAGTTTCATAGTAGAGGACAAAATAGTAAGAAGTTCGTCTATTGCCATATAGGCTACAAAGCCTAAAACATGACACTATCTATTCAATCCAAGAATCATAGGCATGTGCTCGAAGTAGGCTATTAGTAACTCGTCCTAGTTTTTTTAATTGTAAAAGAGTGTATATAGAAATTCTCACTAATATTTCAACCATGGTTTGATAGATTAGATATAATTGATTTTATGAAATAAATGAAAAGGTAGAACTAATATAAATTGCTTTAAATTATCTTGGCCTTGGTGCTTAAGTTTAAATTTATTTTGAAGATGCTCCTAGGTGCCAAGGCTAAAGGTTGGCAAACAGAAAGGGTCTTGAGGAGTAAAAATGCCATGATTGTTAAAATGAAGAACATGAACTTTGGGAAGCTGGCAGAAAGAAAGTTGTTGAACTTGAATGAGAGGTGACCAAAAAATATCATGTTCATTAAATGTGAGGATGTTACAAAATCCTACCCCTTCCCAAAGGATCCATGACTTTAAATATTCTCAAGATCAATAATTAGTTTTGGTATTAAAAAATTCTCTAAATTAATTGAATACACTTCATGTTTAGGAGGATCTAAATACCAATTAAATTCCATGTTCATTTATTAATAGGATAATTTCAGAGGATAATTTTTTAGGATTAATTTCCAAATACGGCACCCTTCCTTTGTGAATTATTGTTTATACAATTGCTTTGGAGTTTTCATACAGGCTGATCTATTCTTTGAGAATGATATATTTTTGTGTGAAATTTCCTTCAACACCTTAGATGTTATCATAGATATTTTTGTGTTATTGGAAGGGATATTTTCATGTGTATTTAGATCCTTGGTTGGTTAGTCATTGGGGTTAGTTGGGGATGAATTTTTTTTGAGGAATTTTTTTTTTTTAATCCCTTTCCTTTTTTTCATTCCATGTTGGGTATCATTTATCCATCCTTTACTTTCATCCTTATGTTTTTTAGAAAAAGTATTTCATAGTTCCTAGTAGTGGTGTCAGTAATTATTTCTAGGCATGAGTGTCACAAGACTTCATCCCTAATTGTTGTCATTTTCTACGTCCCATCAAAATATCGTATTTTTTAATACTTCAAACAAAGAAATCAAATAAGCCCATCCAAAATTTGCACATATCTAAAATCATAGAAATATTAAAAGCCATTTGAATAGTTTTTCACTTTATATTCAAAACAAATCTATAACTATGTAATACAAATAGAGAAATTTATTTGTATGAATTAATAATGAATATAAATTTAAATGGAAATAACCTTATTTAATATCTTGAAAATAGTTTATAAGAATTTCTTAAGAGGTACATAAAAATTTGACTTTGTAAAAAAAAAAAAAGACATGGAAACCTTGTATATTTGTAAATAGTCATGAACATAAATAACTACTTTCATAAGGTTTAAAGTAAAATATTTAACAATTCATAAAATGAAATGATCTACTAATGATTGCATCAAAATGAACTCTCTTCTCTTTCTTTTATGACCTCACAATATATCATAAACCTGGACAAATCTAGAAAGTTCTTTTTTTTTTTCAAATTTTAAGATATTAGTATTGTGACTACTAGTCTAATTATAAAAAAAGGCAAAAGATTACAATACAATGGTAAATTGTAAGCCTATTATCTCAAAGATCTAGGGTTCGAGTTTACTCAAGCTTAATTAATAACAATAATATAAATTTAATTAATGTCAACAATATTTTTTTAAATTTGATTAATAAATCTTTTGAAAATATCATTTATTTTGAATCCTCGTATTTGATTGGTCAATATATATTTAAGAACAAAAACAAGCAATACAAATATCACAATCAATGAAAAAAATATATAATATTTTTAATTAGAAAAAATAATGTGATTTTATAATTTCTAAATAATTTCAATTTAGAAACACTCTTCAACCTTCGAATGCTGTCTTAGATTCTGATATTTGCTGCCCAAAAAATCTATCAAATGACAATGATATGACATTGGAAAAAGTTGGAGACAATGAGTACACGAAATCAGTTAGTCTGTCAGTAGAAAATGACAAAAGGGTAGAGGGAGAGGGAACAAAACATTAGAGCATGTTCTCATGCCACTACTTAGCTTATTTTGATAAGTAGTGTCTCCTCAACAATTATAGGAAATATGACCGTGCAACTTTTGAAATGTGCGGTAGCAAAGCAATTCTTAAAGTTCCCCTCATTGTGGAGTTCAAGTATTATGTAGATTCCCATTTGCAATCTTCCACTTCCAGTATAAGATGTAGACTAACTAAATAATTGGTAAATGTTCTGAAAAATGAATAGTTTTCAATTGAATGCTTCTTTTAATGAGCTACCAATTATATTCATCAATTTTGGAAAAGAAAAGGTTTGTCTTTCAATTATATTCATCACTCTTTTTACATTCAATAATCAAGTGACCAAACATGTTGCAACATTCTCATATATGATCGGTTGCGATCAAGTAGCCCATTTTGATTTCAGGTCCACAATGATCAGCAATGGTTTTTTCTTTCTTACATTCACACAAAACCTAGCAAAGCCCAACTTAGTTTTGGATATGGTCATTATATCCACTTTGATGAAATGCCCAAAAGAGTTTCCAATCCATTTAAACACTCACTCGTCTCAGAAGTCCAAGGGGAGATCGGGTAATCTAATCCAAACTGACATAGATCTACATAGGTCAAGATGAAGGCTAAAAACTAGTTTTCATTTCATGATTATCAATAGATGTTTACCAAAGTACTAGGAATCCACCATGACCAACTCACAGTTCATTTGAATAGTGAAACTAAATAGGAAAAGGGAGCCTTCCAGCACAGAAATGGTCACTGATCTAGAGACTTTCCATCTAGTAGAGTACCATTTTCTCACCATGTCCACCATAGTTGGGAATGAGACAAACTTTTTAATGAGACACAAGGATAGTCTCGAGGAAATCAAATTAACCAAAGAGTTTGGGAGTGATATCTATAGTCCTATAGTCCCAGAAGAAAATGTTGGTTCCTCTCTAGAGTCCACAACAATCTTTGATCCAATGACAACCTTAAGCCATTTTGACTTTGGGATTTCAACAACCATCATGGGACCCTCCAAGGATGGAGGCCCAAATAGGCGCTTGTCATTAGGAACATCACATGGTTTCGTCAAGCCAGGAATCACCATAGAATGTAATTCTTGTGCATTCTAGGATTTACTAGAAAGGACCAATACAAGATCTGTGCATACATGTAACAACTCTGGTGGAGGGGGAAACTGTGGGCAGGGGATCCATCCCTCCGATGACTATGAAGGCATGAACTAGAGTTGTAGGTCATATCACGAAGGAAAGTTGTTGCAAACTGGAAAAATGCATTGCATGTGAAATGTTATCTTGACTAATTATAAATAATAAAAGAGAAGAAATAGTTTTTAGTACATTAACTTATTTTCATCTTTCTTTATTAAGATTTTACTACTATTAAATATCATCTACATCAGCACGGTGGGAGTGGACCACTTAGGATCCATGTGGTCTGGTGGTAGTGTTTTCCACTCTTATCATTTGAGATCCGTATGAGACATCGTGGCTAATGTATTCTATGATGGCTTCTCTCTTCATGGATTTTTATGGTGGATATGTATCCTTTCATTGATGATTTTCATATGTTAGATGATGATACCTTATGCTTTGCTTTACATGATTAGATTTCATATGTACATGTTGTAGCATCTTAGATTTCTTTTCTGCATATGATGTAGTATGTTTAGGTGTGACATTCCTATGATGTTAATACTGATGATCTCTTCGGTGATTTGGAATGTTACGCATGGAGGGATGGCTAGGGCCCACGATGGTCTAATGATGCTATTAACGGTTAGGAGGAACCATGCACTTAGTTAATTATGTTTGTGATATATGGTTATCTTTTGTGATGGATATTTTATGATGATGTATCATGTATGGTTTGTGGTTTCATTTATGTTATTGCATCATGGATTAGAGTTAGTATGATGATGTACTTTATTTATAAGGATGTATATTCTTTAAAGCCTTTCATACCCTGTGACATGTGCAGTGGATGATTGAGCATTCGAAAATGTAATTTGAGTACGTTGAACTTTTCATTATTATTTTATGTGGATGTAGTACTAGATGGTATTGTTATTAGTTATGTTAGATGTGATTCAACATTAAGGGATCCTTAAAGAATGCAACTTGTTATGTATGTCCTGTTTACTTAAATTGATGCTAATGCTTCCGTAATTAAGTATAAGTTGTAAATGGTTTAGCCTTCATGTTTAAAAATAAAATAAAAAATTGTTTGGAAAAATTAGTGATGCAGGAGCATCTTGCATGGGAAAATTAAATTATTAGAAAAAAAAAAAAAAAAAAGGAAAGAAAAAAAAAAAATTGTGGAGGAGAGAGAAAGTGACGAAAATGGAAGGAAAATAATAAAAAATAGAAAAATAGGGAAAAAGGAGAAAAGAGGAATTTCTATTTTCAAGGTGCATGGGTGGCATAAATAGAAAATAAGAAAAATAGTTGTCATTCCATTAATCGAGGTATGTAGGTGGCATCTTAGAAGTTTGTGAAAAGATCCTTAAATCATGTATTTAATATTTGTTGGGTGCTTAGTTGTATTTGGGTGGGAATTTAATATTTATTTAAAAGTAGTTGTATTTACCTTTTATCCCACATTGGTTGTGTTTGTAATGTCTTGGGTTAGAAGTGCCTACTTAAGCAAGGCTTATTATCATTTGTAATCAAGTTCAAAAATAGAAGCTCTTCGAATGTAATCTCTTGTAAGAAAGTTTGAGGAATAGAAGTTCTTGAGTTGTAAGCTCTTCAAATGTAATCTCTTCTAATGGATTGTAAGTATTAATGGATGCTTTATGAAGCATTTTTGTCATCTCTCTATCTCCATATTGTTGCATTTTTGGTTGTGAGTTGGTACGGGTGGTGTTGGCCCGTCATCACTTAGTGATATTTTTGATTAATTCTTTGGATCCCGTAGGGCATTACATTTGGTATCAGAGCTAGAGTTTCAACATTGGGAGCTCTGGGTATATTGGAATGCCACTAGTTGTTAACTGGTTGAACAAAATGAAAACTTTGAACTATCATGTGTATCTCTTTCAAACTAAAAACTTGAAACTAGGTGAACTGAAACATAATCTAAACTGTTACATGCATATTTTTCATACTTCAACACTTTGCTTTCAAAATTGAAAATTCTACTTAAACCTAAACGAGGGAAAAATTGAAAATTGAAACTCATTCTAGTTGCTAAACATGTATCTTTCATCTATGATTTAAGGTAGTATGCCTTTGCAAGCATTATGTTGCTCTTGTTTAGAGTGTTTAGGAGATCTATTTTAGTAGTTCTTTAAAGAATGAATGTTGGATCGATATGGTTTTCGATTTACCATTAAACCAGAATGATATTGCTCTATGTGTGATGTAATAACCTCAGTGGAATCATGTTTCCCTACAGAGGGAAAGGGTTCAATGGGACCCGCATAGTGAGTATCTCAATTTTTCATTCTTGCAGGCTTTCAGGAGTAAGCCTAATTCTAGGGGGGGTGGATGTAGTGCCTGCCCCTAGGTCGCATTTTTGTTATCATTGTCGAACTCTTTTAGGGCTAGTTATATGTTGATGGTTAACAGCATTGTTTTCGAGACCATTTGATATTGTGCTATGTATTCAGTTGATATGTGATGAGAACACTTAGACTTTACATTTCATGTATATATTATGATTTCAGTTATTGATGATGATTGGTTAGATAGTTTATTATGTGTTTTCTTATGGATACTTACCCCATACTTGCATGTGTATGGTGTGCGTGTTTGCTCTTATGTATGGCGTGTCCGATATGGTTGAGGAAGGGAGTCATGGTCACCTGCTAGTCGAGATCTACATGATGCACCACTTCCTACCATTTCTTGTTTAGTTTAGTATATATTGCATGTACATGCATGGTTTTAATGCAAGTTGCAGGTACCGGGTATCGACATTCCTGAATTGTCAAGATGAGTGTACCCTATCACATTATCTCAATGGTAAGAGAGGGGAGATAAATTCTCAAGTCCAAATCCCAACCCTTTAAGCCATTGTCCTAATTG
>CM053788.1:34694114-34861614 GCA_028749045.1 Cupressus sempervirens
CAAATCTTCTTCCTTGTATCTAGCTCCATGATATGTGAAACAATATAATCCTTGCACCATCAAGGATAATCCTCCTCACCTTGGCATCATCCTTCTTATATGTTGCAAGTTGTATAATGTAAGTACTGCTATACCACTAGTACCATAATCCTTGATACCATTCTCTTAAAACAATAAAGAAATTTTGGCCTTCTAGACACCAAAACTTGAAGTACCATCTAATCTATCCTGATCTCTCAAACTAGCTGAAGCCATCTTAAGGGACTAAAGCAATAATTTTGAATAGATCAAAATTTCTTTCCTAGGGAAAAACTCTTCTACCCTGAACAATGCTCTAATACCATGTAAAAATTAACATTGTAGCAATCATTGATTATTAATCTCTTATCATAAATAATTATTAAACTACTAAAAATAAATTCCTAGCTAATATCAAAAAATAACACAATTGCAACTTCACCAATAAAATACAGAAAGAAATTCAAAACATAAAGAACACAATATTTGTGGACAAATTGTCCTTGAAAAAACTCTTAGGGGAAAACTTGTTCTATGGATGGAAAATATATTAACTTCAGCAAATCAAGAGATACAAAACTCCTTGCTTCTTACTGGCAAAATTCAGATGACCTCCTAATTTCTAGTCTTAATATTCTCCACTCCTATCCCCAACTCTATCACTACACCCTTACTAACACTACAAGACTATTTGCTATCACTGCAAACTCATTTGCTAACACTACAAATGCTTCTACAACTCTTGTTGTTCTCTATTCTATTTTGTTCTCGGAATGCCTCCCTTGACTCCCTTTTATACTACTTAACCAAGAGGTTTCTAGTTGCTTCTTGATCAAGACAACTCAACTAAGAAGTTTCTAGTTGCTTCTCAATTAAAACAACCTAACCAATAGGTTACTAGTCGCTTCTAGAAGGAGTCAATTAATTAACAAATAATTATTTTTCATAACTCTAACAATTATTTGCTAGTTAATCACATATGGATGAAAAGTTGTCCAAGCTACCTAAAACTAACAATTATTAAATTATATAAGTTGAACCGATTAGCTCATGGTTGTCCCTTAGTATACCTTCTCTTTCTTATTCATTTTCCTTGGTCATGGTAGTTTAGGACTCCTACCTATTTTTTGAATGGTAGGTGGTGCCCTCATGCCTAATTCCTTTCTAGCAATGCTTTCCCCCCTTCGATGTGCTCCTACAAGGAATAATTTCTCCATGATAATATCATATTCTTCAATATAATCACAATTACTATAACAATGCAACATCATAATGGGTCACGACCATTTCACTTCCCATGAATTCATGATGAATAACGGACTTTTTAAGATTTAAAGATAATATTATAATAACATCATAATGATTAAATGTCATCTTCATATTAAATTATAACGACTAACCATCTTACTATTTTACATGGTTAAAACTAATTTTACTTCACATGAAACCTAATGGTTATATGAACATTTATAAATTGAGCCAAAAATTAGGATGTAACACTCAGGAGCCTTACATACCATAGTTTGTAAATGCAAAATGTTAGTTACCTAGCATAGGAGTGTTACATGTTGTAGTTTGTGAATGCAAAGTGTTACTTAGCTAGCATATGTATGAGACATTTGTGTCCCGCATTAAAAGCCCTACCTACTTCAAAACCCATTGTAAACAGTTCCAATTTTTAATAGTTTCTATTTATTACTAATTTAAATATTTGCGCTTTAAAAGGTTAAAAGGTTAGTAACAAAAAATAAATGTAGGAAAACATTAAGATATTGGAAAATAAAAGTAAGTGATTGACAAATAAAATAAAAAAGGAGTAAAAGTCAAGTGAAATAACAAGACATGGAGCAAAGCTCCCACAAATAGTCTATAGGCTAGTTAATATAAACATGGAGAAATAGAACATTCAACATTCTATTTTCTGAATTTTAAGATATGAAGAACATTAATATGTTCCTTTGTACAAACGCAATTTTGAGAGAAAGGGTATTGGTAATGGGCACTGACTTATCTCCAAATAAAATGCACTAAGGAAAAAAAAAAAGTCAAACATGATTCTTTTTCAGATTCACAAAAACACAGCAAAAAATTTTCAAAAAAATTGTCGCATTTTTCACAAAATATACAAATCATGAAGATCAAATGCTGAATTTTTTTTGATGAATAGACCTTTTCCATTAATTAAAATATTAAAGATACATATTCATAAAAAAAAAATTAAAAATTCATTGAGTTTTCATTTTTTTGAAATTTAATCAATGGTACAATTTGTAGGAAGGATAGCCACATTCTTGATAATACTGTGTCAATAAATGATACTAACTTTTAGAAGAATTAACCCCTCTCCATTCATAGTCATTTTCTATTAATAAATAATATGCTAAGTTACAATTTACAAAAAAAAAAAATCAGGGGATACAAGATCATCCTGTGAGAGTTCACACGACCCCAGCCGGAATCAACAACTATCCATCAAAAATATTTATAAGAAACAACCTCAGACTATCAAAGCAGTGCCAGCCAAAGGTGGCAGTTCATCTTGATCGTGGAATTCGCAATCATCCCTGGGATTGGCAGGCAGGCTGGAAACAGTCCAGCCATCAAAAGCATCATTAGGGGCCTGAGCTTCATCCTTGTTATCAACCCGCAGGAACAAGATGGCAAGATCCAGGCGAACCATTTACCAGGTACAATATGCCGAGCACCAGCCGGAGAGCTACCAGGCCCGGAGACAACCCTGTGCATGCCAAGAGTTATCAGAGTTTGATTTGATTGACCACCAAGATGGTGTTCGAAGGAAAGATGAGAGAAATGCAGGCGTTTGTCCCAATCTTCGCTCAGCTAGTACAACATTCAGATCTCCTTGCTATTGCTTCCTCTTTTTTGTCTGCGCCGGCACTGCCAGATAATCTTCAGAGCCCGGATGGTCGACGAGTGGAAAGTTGAGCAGTGCTTTTGATCCTCGTATTCTGAATGCAGCGCGGTCATATGCCAGCGCCGCCGCCTCCGCAGTTTCAAAAGTGCCCAGCCAAACTCGGGCTCCTTTCTTAGCAGGATCTCGTATTTCTGCCGCAAATTTCCCCCACGGACGGAACCGAACTCCCCTCTAGTGCGGCGCCGCCTTCCTCTTTAAAGCCGCCGACGCCTCTTTGCATGGAGGCCGTATTTTCTCCCATGTAGGAAACTCTTCCGGTACCGTACGTACGTTAGTACAAGCCGGCGGAGAAACCGACGTAACAAGACATGCAAACTTCTCTTCCTCCGATGAGTTCCTCTCCTGAATTTCAGGAATGGAGCAGTAGGATACTAATTCATTATCTATCTCGTTCCAATTATGATTAATGGCCGTCTCTGAGCCAAAATTGGTATCTGCAATATAAATGGCATCAGTGAATGAGAAAATATCATCAGCGTCTCCCAGCAAATATTGGCGAATGCTATCAATGTCCATGCTTATGCTTTTATCTTTTCTAAATTCCCAAAAATAGATTGTTGAAGGGCTAATTTATAACCATTCAAGAATGCAAATTAAAGCATTGGCCTCTCCTCCACATTCAAACATCCAATCTCGTCAAAATGGAGGCTTTGACTGAGATTTTATCCATTATCAATGACCACTGTCCAAATCCATTTTGAACGTGACAAAGTAGCTGCCCAATAATAGAACACGACGTCTTTTAAAAAGTCCACGTACACAACTTGCTCTTTTTATATTCATTCATTGCTTGGTCTTTGGGCAGCACGTAGTGTTGACGGTGAGGTCATCACGCACGTTTTCGCTATCTTTGACCTGGTCCAATTGTTTGTTCATCACATCTGTGGGTATTGATAGCATTACTTATCTTGCTTTGAAAAGGAATGGGAGAGATTCAATGCTCCACAGTTCAGAAAGCCGTCTTCATGGCTTTTGGTTTTACTTCATCTTCAACTCTCCGGCCGTATAATGTCTGAAAAGCATTCAGTCAAATAAAGCGGGAAAATTAGCGACTTTCGGATTTGAAATGGAGCCTTTGATTTCACATGAGAGAGCTGAAATTCTGAACTATTCATGCAAGTCTGCAGGATCACTCTCTAAAATTTGCAAATTTTGTTTTGCTCTGTTGGGTATTGATCAACTCTATCTAGAATTTAGTGAGCAGGCAAGAAGTTTAGAGAAAGATTTACGCTTAAAGAAATACCAATGATAATTAAGATAATTAAAAAATTATATTTATAAATCTTAAAACTAAGAATAATTATATAAGCAGTTTATTATGCATTGTAAGATCAATGTTAATAATTTTATATATATATATATTTTTTGGAGTAAGAGATTATAATTTTGATGTTTTTTCAATATAAATAAATTTGAGAATATATGGCATCTTATTATATTTTAACTATTATGTGATAAGTTTTAATTCCATCCTTCTTTGGCTAACGCCAACACCTATTTTATCTTGTGTGATTGTGTCTTTTTAGCAATCGTTTTATGTGTCATGTTAAAATTTTGTTTTTAAATCTGTCAATTGCGTCAATGCCCACTCTAGCCCACTCTAAGCTAGATGATGTTGGAATGTAGCTAACAAATACTAATCATCCTATGCTACATTGATGAAAACATATTTATGTCTTAGCCGACACATATAGATAATTGAAGGTTCTCTCATAATCTCTAACTATTAAGCTAGAATATCTAAGAATCTATTCTAGATGAACATTCACCACTTGTTCATAGTCCTTATGTAAACATACATGCATACCAAAGTAATTAAATATGCCAAATTTGTAAATATGTGTTGTTAAGAAATAAAATATAATGTTAAAAGAAGTAAATTACATACAGCTACTTGATCTTGAAATTCTCCGGCCGTCCAACGTCTCACAATTATTTTGTCAAATAAAGCGGAAAATATAACGATTTAAGTATTTAAACTTGACCGTTTGATTTCACATGAGGGATGTGAAATTCTGAACTCTTAATGGAAGTCTCGATGTAGGATCACTATCTAGAATTTGTAAATGTTGTTTTGTATAATTATAATTATACAGGAAATTTATGCATTATAAGATCAATGGTGATAAATAAATAAATTATTAGCACTTGGTAGGCTAATTAATACTTGGTAGGCTAAGTACTACAATGATAGTTTTTAGATTTCATGTTGATTAAAACTTTTCATTTCAACACTTAGAATTAATTATTTCTAAATTCTAATTTCAAATAAATACATTATGCATAATATAGATGCAAGATTTTTAACTTTATAATTTATAAAAAAATATTTTTCTATTATTTGATTGGTCGAATCCAATTAACTCTTATATGGAAAGATTTCATAGATTGTAAAACAAATACTTTATATTTGGTTAATCTAATGTGATTTATTAATATTTAATATTATTAAATCTAAATAAGTTAGTTTAGGTTTTTATTCTTTTAATCTACTATACTATTTACAATGTATTTTTGTCATTCAATTGATAATGTTAAAAATATAATATATATTTATATTATACAATCATTTAAAAAATATTATTATATATTATTATTATTAAAATACTATTGTTTTAGTATTATAATTTATTTATAATATAGTAGTATAATTTGATATATATTCAATAGAAAACATATATCAATAATAATATTTATCACTAAAATTAAAATTAAGATTAGATTAATCATACATTATAATTAATAATTAATTAATTATTTATATAATTATAACCAAAAATACTTTACTACTAAAATTATAATTATAGAAAACTATAACTACATAATATTTTTTAAATTAATATATTTTACATATTATGATAATTTTATAAAAATAAAACTAAAAACTAAAGGCAAGTACTAGGTCATTACGTGGCATTTGTATATTTTGCAACAAGAGATCATATTGTTGATGCTTTTTCAATATAAATAAATTTAAGAATGTATGGTGTCTTATTATATTTTAAGTGTTATATAATGAGTTTCCTTTCCATTCCCTCTTTGGCTAGGACCAACACCTGCTCTACCTTTTATGATTGTGCCCTCTTATGAATTGTTTTGTGTGTTGTGGCAACACTGCACTTTTAAATCTTTCAGTTGTGTCAACCCCTGCTCTAAGATACCCGATGTTGGAAAGTAGCTAACAAATACCAATCATCTTATAGTACCACATTGATGAAAACATATTTATGTCTTAGCAAACATATATGGATAATTGAGGGCTCACAAGAAGCTCACCTCTCATAATCTCTAACTATTGTGCTAAAATATCTAAGAATCTATTGCATATGAACATTCACCACTTGTTTATAGTCCTTATATACACATATATGTGTAACACAATAATGAATTATGCCAAATTTGTAAATATGATTTGTTAAGAAATTAAATATCATAAGATTAAACATAGTAAATTATATATATCTACTTTGGCATCAATCATAACTCATCTAGACTTAGCTTCCTCTATATTTAAGCCTCTTCTTGCAATGTTCCTCCCTGTCTCTTTTTTTCTCCTTTATGGTCATTAGCTACATATAGGATTTGACCACAATCCTGCCTATACTAGTTTTTAGGCTATTGTGTCCTTTTATACGAGTCTGTCATTATTCTCTTATTATTTTTATTTCACTCCTCTCTTAATGTATATCATGTAGAGCATAAGAATTAAGCAATTCTACTCTCTTTTAGTGGAATAAAATATAATCCCTCTCTACCCTTAACATAAAGAACATTAAATTAGGGCTTTTGTGTACAACATAATGCTATCTAAGCTAGCATAAAACCCATCAATGTACATGCTCATATTATTTCCCTCATTTCTCTTGTCAAGGGATACCCTAGAGTACTTTACACACTCTTCCCCCACATGTTTACATGTTTCTTTATGAAGGTATCAATTGTACTCAAGTAATCCTCTCTAAAAATTGACTCAATAGTGATTGATATATACCATCTAGATACTGTAGATGGTGTTTTATCTTTGATAATAAAAAATCTCTACTTTAAGGTTAAGAACACAATTAGAAATACCATGATGATTAAGGGTAGGCTAAGAAAACTTTCCCCAAGTTGTGCAATTTTGTAAAAATATTTATAACTTAACTTTCTAGAGATCAATGACACAAAACTAGTAATCTCAATAAAAATGATAGATTATAATATTTAAAAGAATCACAATATATCATTTCACCATATTAAGAAATTTCTAACTAGAATCATCATTTCTAACCTTGTCATCTAAATCACAACACTATCATTTATCTCCTTATAGTATGCAAGCTCAGTAAAAACATATTTATGCAATATGATTATCACTCTTAAAATCTTGAAACATTAACAAGTAGCCATTTGTTTCCTTTGTATCTATGGAACTCAAAATTATTCTAGTTGACATAGTTAGGCATTGGAACATTATTAAGGTCAATATTAGATTGAGGAATAAATTCCTTCATGGAAACCCTCCTTAGTCTTTCACTCAAAGATAATCCATCTACATTTCTTGTTAAAACATGTCAAGGAGTCACTCCTAAAAACTTAAACTATTATATATAATGCAATATACCTACAAGAAATATAAATACTTATTAAAGTCATAAAATAATAATTCAAATACTACAACACTATAAAAAATATTTTTGAATCAAAATACTTTAATCCAAGCAAGATGTTTCAATCAAAATAAAATAGATTCTTTTATTTTTTAAATGAGTTGAAATATGTATACTATGGATGGTACCTTTATAGTGTGTTCATAATTTTAGGAATTATTTTTGCTTGGATATATTTCAATATAGTATATTAAAATTAAATTAAGAAAAATATAGGTCTTTAGTTCACTTAATCTACACCTTCAGATTGATTGTATATTTGTGGTTTGCACTTATTAGATTTTTTTTTTTGTTAAAGTAAGTTCCCACATCCCTCCCCCCCCCCCTTCTCTCTCTCTCTCTCTCTCTCTCTCTCTCTCTCTCTCTCTCTCTCTCACACACACACACACACACACACACACACACACATGACTTGAGTTGGGATAAAAGTATATTTTATGGAAAAGTAACATATGGGATGTGTACCACAAGGAAAATCATGTAGAGAAAAAATTATATTACATGTGGTTCATAAAAGCATAATAGGTCCTTTTAGAACACCTTCAATTCTAGAGAATCAACATACGTCCACACTCTTATACATGACTAGATACTAGAAATGTTCTGTTATAATTCTATAAAATAAGGATGAAATTATTTTGTAATTTTAAAGAGTTTAAAGCTTTGTCTAGAAAATAGAGCTCAAAATGTCTAAAAGTAACAAGTGCCACATAGTGGCTTAGCACTTGCATTTAGTTTTTATGTAAATTTATTTTTAAATTAGTAAATGAATTATAGTATATTAAATATTTTAATTAATAAAAATATTGTAAAATTATAGTTTTCGATAATGATATTAATTATAATTTAAATTTACATTTTATTTATAATTATAATTCCAAATATATATGTTCTATTGCACATATAAAAAATAATATGAAAATAATAATATCTAAAATATTTCTTAAATGATTACATAATATAAGAAATCTAATTTTTTAGTATTTTTAATTGAATGAAAAAATTTGTAGTATAAAAATTAATATATTAAAATATAAAAATCTACACAAATGCACTTCCATTCAAAATAATGAATCAATTCAACTTAATAAGAAACAACTTGAGTTTTACAATCCATCAGATCTGGCCAATATAAGAGCTAAATGAATTCACCTAATCAAATCTTAGAATTTTTTTTTTCAAATTTTAAAGTTAAAAATCTTGCATCTATTCTATGCAATGTATTAGTTTGACAAGAAAAATTAAAAATAATCAGTTCTAACTTGTAGAAAATGGAAAATTTAATCACTAGTTAAAGCATGAATTTCAAAAAGTATCACAATACTACTTAGCCTACTGGCAAGTACTAATAAGGACAAATGAAGGGAATGAGTATATGAGTAAATCCCTCTAAGATTTTCTTGAAGAGCATGTAATAAATAAATAATCAAGTATTTCTTATTTAGCCAAAAAGAAATGAGGGTTGTTAAAGAAAAAATAGAACTTAACATAAATGACTAGATGTATGCTTCACTGTATAAAAATGGCAGATAAATTTTGGGTTGAATTAGTGTGTACTATTGTATATTTCTTGAATAGAACACCTAGCAAAACAATTCTCAACATAACACCAAAAGAGGTATTGAGTGAAAGAAAGCCTAGAATGTCTGCTTTTATAGTGTTTGTTTGTAATGCATATCCCCACATTCCTAATAAAAGACAAAATGGACTTGAAACAAAAAGTGATAATTGCATAGTAAGGAGTCAAAGAGATATAGGTTATACAATCCTAAAATGAATGAAATTTGTATCAGAAGAAATGTATTATTTGATGAATATATTGAAATTAACCATCCATCTATGATATCTTACTTTTTCAATCTTAATTGAAGAAGATAAGTCCACTAAACTACTTGGAGGAGAAGGAACACAACTTGAAGAATTAAGTGAAAGTGATAATTAAGATACATTGAAGAATCTAATCATTGAAGAAATTTTCTAAAAAGGTCCTATAGATTATTTGGTAACTATGTTTGTATGACTAAGGTGCAGTAGGTTGACACTCCATATACATATAGAGAAGAAAAAGGAAAAGAGAAATAGGAAGAGGATATGCAAGAAAAGTACAACCTTTTGATGAAAACTAGAATCTTGAAACTAACAACACTTCCAAAAAGAAACAATTTGGTTGGTTGTAACTAGACTACAAAAAAAATTTCACATCACATGGAGTTATTGAAAAATACAAAGAAATGATAGTAGCTAAAGGTTTATCACAAAAATATGTACAACCTATACTAAAATGTTTTCTTGAGTTTCTAAAAAGAATTCTATTTGTATAATAGTTCGTTTAGCTGAAAGAAAATTGTTGGAACATTTCTCAAATTAATATGAATAGTGGATTTCTACATGGTGATGAAAAACATATTAAAATTTTATGCAACAACCACCATGATTTGATACATTTTATGAAGAAAATTTGGTGTGTAGATTTAAAAAATTACTATGTGGTCTTAAGAAAGTAGCAAGGACATGGTTCTCCATAATAAAAGAGTACTTCATAAATGCATGGTCTAAATAAGTAAAGTCAATCTAGATTTGTATGTAAATTCAAGTGATGATACACTTTTTATTATTGTATTATATGTGGATGACTTTATTATTATAGGATATCATACACATGATATTGGTATAATCATAAATCAACTTAAAGGAATATTTTGGAATAAATGATCTCTAGGATTAATGCCTCGATTTGTGCATATAAAATTTTGAAAAGAAGGAAGGATTATGCTTTCTCAAAAAAAAATTGATCTTGTTGTATTAATAAATTTTAACATAATTGATTACAAACCATCTACTAAACCATGTGAAGTAGGATAGAAACTAATGGCTAGCTCTAATCAAAAGAAGGTGGATAGAAAATTGTACAAATAGCTTGTTGGAAAGCTTTTGCATCTTACTATAACTAGACCAATTATTACATATGCACTAGGTATTGTAATTAGGTATATGTAAAATCCACACATTAAACATTAGAAAGAAGCTAAAAGAATATTAAAATATATTAAGGGTACTTATCAACTTGGCATTGAATACAAGTATGAAGGAGATACTACTCTATCTAGATATACAAATTTTGAGTAGAAAGAAGTAATAAATGAAGTCATCTTCGTTTATAGAGGTTGAAAATATTGGTTCATGAAGCAAAACTAAGAAACATTATGAATTAGAAGGCTACTTGAGGGAACATGCCATCCAAAAAATTCTCCCACTATTATATTTTATGATAATAAAAAATCTATCAAGCTAGTAAAATATCCTATATATCATGCTAGGTCATAGCATATCGAAGACATGATCATTCATGACTTGATTGAGAGTTTAAAGATTACACCTACAAAAAAAGTGCCACTTCAACAATTACCATAAAAAGTCTACAAAAGTCAAGCTCAATATGCTTTGACCAAAAAACAATAATTTTATTCATTTAATTGTGTTCATATGTGCAGAAACATGACAAAATAATATAAATTGACATATTTAGAATTGTAAATGATATTTTTAACAAGATCCAACAACTACCTAACATAGAATACCCAAGAGTCAATCAATTAGTTACAAGAGTACCAAGATGTTCTAAAGATGAAAAACCAATTGATCAAAGATCTAGAAGCTACTCAAGAACCCAAAAGAGTGAGAATATTACATAAGGTCTTTTACACCCTACCATGAATCTAGTAAACTTTGAGCTATAATATTTCCTAACATGAAAAATACCTAGCCTTGCATTGAGAAAGCCTATACAAGTAAAGTAAGAGGAGTAATGGAATTGTGCAACACAATATGTATGATCTAAAAATTCAAAGTAATAAAATCATATACCATAAAATGTACAACCTTTTAATCCATAAGTATTTTATGAGGAGGACATATGATTGAATTCATTACATAAGACATATGGTGTAGGAAAAAATCATATTATAAAGAAAACAAGATATTTTTAAGGGTAAGAATATTGTAGTAGGAGTGCATTACCACCCTAATATGAAGTTTTTTTTGGAAATACAATAGGGAGAGTAAACTCTAAGAGGGGGGTAGGGGGGGATCAGTTCTTCAAAACTATAACCATAAAACCATTCATCACAGATCCATCTCACAATTTGCATGTTAACTAAAATAGCTAGATAGACATATTCATCCATAGCATGAAAGAAAATAATATTCAACATATATATGACACAAGATATTTGGTTATCAATAAACCCTCCAATAAGAAGGTAAAACTGGGGTGAGGATGACACCCACAAATATTCACTAATGCAGTAATAAAGTGTATCCAATGAAGGCTACAATGTTTGATCATAAACTATGATGTACCTGGTGAGAGGTATTCCCTATTAAAGGCTTACAAGATTGTTAGATCTTACCTTGTTGAAGGATTTCAACACCCTGTTAGAAGTATGCCTAGTTAAAGGACTTAAACTTACAATGAAGTAAGGACCCTATTAAAGGATTTACAACAACCTTTTAAGACTACTTTGCTAAGAAATACAACCACTTCACTTGTTAGAATGTCTTAGTAATGATCCTACATTTAGCACTATGTTGCTAGAAAATAGATCACTTCTTTGCATATATCCTTGATCCTCTTTGATCCGATGTATCAATTCTATCCTCTAATATCTTTCCTTTGTTTTGCTCTAACTGATTCTACAATGCTCTTCTCTTTCACAATTCACTTTCAACTCCTTAGGCATCATGAATTCTCTATTTTCACATGCAAAATTCTCTCTTCGCTCCTACCACACTATCTTTCTTTTAGAGTTTTTCCTCCTTATGAAGACTTAGGTGACTTAGGGTTAATTATGAATCAATGATTGTGAGTCACCCATTTTACTACTTAACCCATCCCTTCAACTAATTGGTTGCATATATTGCATAGGGATCCTCAATATAGATTCATCCTTATCATCTAGAATCGTAAAAATAATCCTTAAGTTGGCTCAAAAATGGTTTACATAGAAGTTTGTGCCATTACAAACAACTATGTCCAAAACTATTAACTCAGCACTTGAAGTGTCTAATGCTTGACATCCACTATATCTTCAATGTTGTAACCTAGCCTCTAAATGACTCAGCATCCATTGATCACTCAACATCTAAATCAATCAGCACTTGATTGACTTGGCACATACTATCTGACAACTTATGCTCAGTATACATTACTTTTCAGCATGAACTAAGAAAATGGCTTAAGTTTATTGTCACTCATATGTCAAAACCAATCTGAGATTAACAATCTCCCCCTTTGACATGAGTGGAAAAAACACTTTTTCATGCATGGATAACCTTAGTTCTTGAGAATAACTCAAATAATCTATATTCAATGCTCATCTTACATAAATAATTTTAAAACTCCAAAATTTTGTAAAAATTTATGACTTATTAGTCATACCTCAAAATTTTATAACTCCCCTTAAGTTGATTGTTCTTTTTTGACCCTAAATACTCAAGCAAAGTAGATCTATTGTATTCACTCTATATCGTACTCTCCCCCTTTTTTTTGTCTCCCCCAAAACTTATTCTCTCCTTTCATTCATTCTCCCTCTTTCTTTATTCTCCCCCTTTTGACACTTATGTCATGGGTGGTACATGAATTGTGTATTTTTATAAGAATGATTTATGGACCTCCATCATAATATTTAGTGCTGCATCTTAGTTGTGTCACACTACCTCCAAAGATTTGATCTGAATGTCCAACTTGACAGCAAGGGTGACTAGGCCTTCATGACTAGAAAGATGGGGACTTTTCTTCATCAACATCTCTACATAGGCTAGTTAATTGTGTAACACCTCCATGTAAGGGGTTAACATGGACTAGATGTTGATTAGTGTAGCCCTAATATTTGCATCTTGAACTTATAAAGCTACTAACTAACCTTGTGCTGACACAAATTTCTTAAATGAGACTGAATTTGACTAGGAGATTGTTCTATGATGATACCTATTTTCTTCAAATCTCCCTCTAGATGGTCAATGTGTCTCTGCACTTCTTCTGTGAATGGGGGAACATCACACAACTTTGTGTAAATAGAAAATATTATCCAATATCTTCTTCACATCCTCAATTCTAGTTGCTAACTCAACCTAGTGTAGTGCAATGGAACTAGATATTTTTTCATTCACCTTTGCTTGAAATTTCTTATCGAACCATTCCAGTACTTTGACGAGTAAAAAATAATTTCAATTACAATTAAATTTAAAAGAAATACATATATATGTACCAATATGAGGAAAGGAGATAAAATGGAAAGTTCTAAAAGATAACATAGGCTAGTTACCAGAATAGGAAAATGTTTTTGAATATGACAACTAAGTTGTTGAGAGATCTAAAACCTTCTCAAGCATACTAAGGGAAAGAATATTGTAGGAGTTCTTTACCACCCTACTACAAAGTTATTAAACTTCTTGAGAATCTTTCCTGACATGAAAGATACTCAGCCTAACATCAATAAAGAGTACACAAGAAAAACTAGGAGATGTGTAATGGAATTGTGAATTCAAAAGTAATAATGCTCTTGAACATTTACTAATATATCTCTATTCTATTGTATTCAAAATTTAAACATACGAGGAATTTATCCTAGCTTAAATTACTTCACTATAAAGTTATCATGAATGCATTAGTGATAACAAAACATCAATTTATTTGGAATGATGTAGAGGTTAAGATTCAAGGGTTGGTTAATAGAATTAAAAATTTGGAAAGAAACACCTCTACTTTGGTTAACAATTAATAGAAGTTGTTGAAGGCCTCAGTGGAAAGTATGAATAAATTTTCTAGTAATGTGGACATGCATGTGGATAACATCATGGTGTTGGACCTGGATGAGGCTAAGGGCACAGAATAGGTGATAGGGAAGAAAAGAACCAGAACTTCTACCAAGAAGATGAAGGTTAAGAATGAAAAAAAAATCAAAGATGATGTCAAAGCAATCATGTAGAAGATGAAGGAAAAGAAGGAGCTGGCAACGGAGTCAACTTAGTCTTGGGTTGGTTCTTTTATCTTCTACTATTTTATTTTTTATTCATTTAGCATAGTTATGTTGTTTGGGTTTACTGCTGGTCATAGTTAGTTTCTTGGTCTCTTGTAGGATGTTTGGTTGTTTGGGGGTGCTGGATTTCTATTGTAGCACAATTTCTTCAGAAAAACTTTATATCATTTTTGTAAAAAAAATTAGAATTTCAAGTCCCAGTTAAAAAACTTTTTAAAAACTTAATAAAAAATAAAAGCAACAATTTAGATCAACTAATAATTTTTTAACAAAACCCTCTCTTTCATACGACCTTTACATAAGCATGATGGGTTGTTATATATGCCATACTATCTATGTTGGTTGAAAGCATGAAGTATGTATAAGTGCATTCATTTACTAAGGGACACAAATATATGACAATCTTAAACAAAAGTCCCTCTAATCATCTCTAATAATTCAGAGAGCCATAAAAGTACATTATTGATTCTTATGTATGTGATACATTATTGATTCTTTTGTACTTTTACGACTCTACTAAACTTCAAGAAGCATGCATCACATGCCATACATCTTGATAATCACAAACCTGGGCTTCCTGTCAGTGCTTTAAAAAACATCAGTTTGACAAGAGCAGCTTTCCTCTGCTGTTTTTCCATCTTGAATGATCACTCAAAGCCTTGAATTTTTGGCATTCAAATAGTCTCCGATAAAATCTTATCTCTGCATTATGGTAAAACAAAACAAGAGCCAACACAGTTGTCTATGCAAATCTATTTCGTGAAGTAGTTTGGTTGATTTGTTCAACCAGAAGCGGCGTCCTCCATGACAGTTAATTCTTTAACTAGAGTTAACATGCCCAGAAATAGGAAATAGGAATTAGGAAAGAGATGAGATTTAATACTAATATGGTACATGACGGAGAGTACCCAATTACTGTTATAGGGAGTCTAAGATCTTTTTCTAGTGTTTATTTCTTAATTATTATTAAGAGAGTTTTAAAAATGAAAATGTACATGTACTAATATTCCATTACACATGTACTAATAGTTGATCATCTTCTAATTTTTTGGTTAGTGATTGACCCATTCACATATCATTATTGGAACATTTCATAAAGACTAATGGAATTTTGGCCACAAGTATTGACATTTTTTAGTGAATGACTATTGATGCAAGAACAAAGCAAGTATCACACGACACTATGAAAATGTCATCTTTTGACGATTTGGGAATCAACAATCTCTAAGAGAGATTTGTGAATACCCAGAAGCCAAAACCTTAACTTTAAGCAATTAAATCACATACACTGAAAAAGGATTCAAAATTTGACTTATGTTTTAGTAGTTCTAGGTGCACAAAGTTTGCTTGGGTGGCTATTAGGTACTCTCCCCTATAAAAAAAAACAAAACAAGGGAATTGATGTATATCAAGTGCTAGATATAAGGATACCCAATTATCATTGAGATTCCCCAAGCCTTTTTCCTACAAGGCATTAGTTGAACCTAAAATGTGACACCTACAATCAATAGATGTATAGAAAATATTAATCAACCAGTTTGAGGTTACTCCTTTTAAAAAGATGGGAAATGAAAAAGTGATGTTACTATTATGTTGTGTATAAGAATTATAATAACTGATATGCAAGGATAGAACTAGGCATTTCAAATTAAAATGCATTCATCAAAGGCTCATTGATAAAGAGAGGCATGAAGGTTAGATCAAACGTGATGCTTGGGAATGGGGAGGAGATCATTCAATGGAGTGGAAGAACTCAAATTTGCATTAACAAGTCCCTTGAAACCCACTAACAACTTACCTACAACATATTTTATGCTTACAACTCAATCATTGCTACTTCATAATCCATGATAAGCACTATATTTCATAGCTTTTTGTGAGATAGCCATGTACCTTGAATATGTTTCTCTATTTTTGATGCTCAACTATTGTCATGAATTTTAATACCTTAAAAAAAAATATAACCCTAATCTATTTTATGAAAGCACCCATCACCATTGATATCCTCTCCTTAGAGGAAGGCAAATGTATGATGACCCTCTTTTTCTTGATTGGGGATTCACCCATATAATCTATAAAGAATCTCTTTTTGTTTCAAAAATTTAACAATGAACAAAATATAGATGTTATTAATCAAAATGAAAACATGTTAAAATATTATATTTCTTTCTCAAACAATCTCACTCTTCATAAGTTGCAAATATTATTTTAGATTAAAAATATATATATATATATAGACACACACACACACACACACACACACAGAGAGAGAGAGAGAGAGAGAGAGAGAGAGAGAGAGAGAGAGAGAGAGAGAGAGAGCACCAAGATGTTTTTAATATATTTCTTTAATTTAAATAGATGAATAGTAACAACCAAAATATGGCTTGAAATTAAAAAAGTTTATAAACATCATCAAAATATTTAATCTATGTTATTCTTTAAGGTTCTTACATTTTTTTGTCTTGGGGTAGCTTGGAAATCTTCTACTAAAAAGAAATTAAAGAGTTTGGAGAATCCTAGTTGACATTATTTTTTAGATGGAAAGCTTGTTGAGGGAAAATTTTACACAATAAATATTGATATAATGGTGATTATTGAGCTTCTATTTGGAGGGATTTTTTATGTGTGTGTGGTTGGCATTGCTTTGTATGTGAGGCTTATGAATGAAATTTTTGTGTGGAAAATGTGTGAAGAGAGAAAGCACCTAAGGATCAAGGCATGTCTCCTTAAAGGGATGCATTGCATACTAACACAGAACCCCTATCATTGTTAATATAGTCATCTCATCTGCTTGTTCTTGAAATTTGGGTGAGAATCAATGTACTTATGAGACTATAATTATGGTTATGTGGGTGTATTCATGAGTTGGAAATGGTTGTGTTGTCTTTTCATTCCTTTGTGAGACCTAGTTTTCAAAAGGGCCTCTTAGCTCAAAAATGAGTTTTCTATAAAGACCCCCAGTTAGGATGTAAGCCCTCCTTTGGCTATGTTATCTTATTTGCATAGGTGGAGCTCTACATAATCACCTTCTTCAAGGATGTACAGGAATATGACATATCCAAAATAAGTAAAAACTATTTTAATAAAACTTATGTTGGTAAGTTATTATTTAGGAGCAAATATAAATTTCTAGTCTCACATATGTATTTTATGCAAATATTAATGATTGAAAATATGATTTTCAAGTCAAAATAGATATAAAATAAAAATGGTCATATTGAGTAATGTTACCTTATTATAATAATCTGTAAGTGAAATATCAATGGTTTGAAATTATTTTATATGGTTATTTATACATATAATGAAATATCATTTTAGTAAATATGAAACACATGGTGAAATATTATTAGCATTAGTATGTACCTAGTTTTATGAGCATTGATATTCTTTATTAAAATTGGCATATTTAAGCATTTATATTTAGATATAGGAATAGAAAGAGGGAGAGGTGCATTGGAGTGTGTGTGTGTGTGTGTGTGCGCGCGCGCGCGTGCGTGCGTGCGTGAGAGAGAGAGAGAGAGAGAGAGAGAGAGAGAGAGAGAGTAATGAGTTCATGATGAATAATTGAGAGTGTTGGAAAAAACTTTTGATTTGTTGGGTTGTAACTAACAACCATCAACCACCTCTTAAGATATGTTAGTTAAAATACAATAAATTGCCATAGCAATTACAAACATGAAAGCACATAAAAACCAACACAATCAAGAAATTGGAAAACCCAGGAAGAAGCTATTTCTCATAAAATAAAATAAATGTAGTCTAGGGTCGCATTGGTTTCATTTTGTAGAACAAGGTTAATTTCTTGAAATTATCACTGCAACATGAAGGGATATTGCAAGTAGGCTTCATTGATAGGGTAGCTACACCCTAGAAATATAATTAGGCTTGTTGCTAATAAAATAAGGCTCACTGCCAACAAAAGTATGGTCAACATAAATAATAGATGAAGTAAGAACCACCACAAAATATAGTTTTTGAACCTCTATAGTTACACTTTACTATTATTTGTACCTCCTCCAATAAGCTAATTAAGTATATTCACACATGTATCATATATCAATCATATATAATTAACAAGATCACATTAGTTGTACACATAAACTTAAATTTGAATATGTGTTTGTGCACATCCTTCCTGAAATGATACTTTACTTATACTCAACGTGTTAGGATTAGTAAATTAGAAATAAAAATTACATGCAAATATAAACAATATTAGAAAAAAAAATAAAGCACACAAAAGAGAATGCATGATACAAAGACTTCATGTAGGTCACCCAATCCCTAGACTATGTCCACCAAACATCATTTCCAATATTATCATCTAGTGATTTCAACCTGAGTACAATCTGCAATCCATCATGACTAAATACCATTGCAAGAAGATACTAAACCATCATCACAATAAAAAAATTCCTAACCCTGACGAGAATACATGGCAAGCGTATTGTACTTACCTGCTCAGTCACCACAAGTTAACATGATGCACACCACAAATCTATCAGATAATTTTTTTTTGAGCTAGATCACACCACCTCAAGAAATATAAATCTTATTGAGCACTTCAACATGCCAAAATGATATTTAAATCCAATGATTATGATGAAGACACAAGTAAAAGAGACATTGTGCTTAAAATCAAACCAACATATATGGATCACAAAGGAACAAACTAGAAAATGATCCATACCACCACTAAGGCACAAAATACTAAAATAATTAATTCTCAATCATTGATATGATAAAAACCTCAATACCTAATTGGTGAAAGATAATCAATGTACAACCAATTGATACACCAATCATAAACCAAACTAACGATACAAAACCACCAATACATCAAAGCTTGAGAGAAAGATGCTAACATCAATGACAACCATCAACGTCACATTCTCATAGGGAGAGACGTGAATATGGAAAGAAGATATATATATATATATATATATATATATATATATATAGAGAGAGAGAGAGAGAGAGAGAGAGGCGGGGGGGAGGATTGAAAAAGATGGAGAGCTATTTAGATAGCTCTATTGAGGGAAAAATATGGAGATGTCGAAACTTAAAGTTATAGGAAGAGGGTGATGGAGCAATGAATGGATAGAGAGACTAAGATGTTTCTACATATAAAAAGAGTAGAGGAAGATAGAGATGGAGATGAACATGGAATGAAAGGAATGGGAGAAAAGTAGATATAGAGATAAAGATAGAGCAAAAGGTAAATATAGAAAGAGATCCATAGGGAGACGTAGAGAAAGATGGATGGAAAGAGATGATTGAAAAATAAATAGAGTACCATTAGGACAATTCTTAGTGAACTCATTGTTAGTGATACGAGCCTCTCAACAAAATTAAATGAAGAAATGATGTAAAAAGTTGGGAAATTAAGGAGTAATGAGAAAGTTGGATTCCCTATGCCAAGGGCTTCAATCATAATTATTTTAAATTTTAAGTCTCCAAATTATAATGGCTTGACTTGCCTATTCAAGGAGCAAGTCTTGTAGATTTAGGGGAGGAGTTATGATTAGTTTCCTAGAAAAAATAGTGACCATTTCAAATGGGTTTTACATGCCAAATAATGATTTTTCTATTTGATTTGTCTCAAATGAAGGCTTATTCCTTTAGAAATTTTTTTAAGAGATACATGTGTAAACCCTATGTTCTAAGAAGCTTCAAAACTGGAAGAGATAAAGTTGGATTACATGCCTAATGAATCCATTCTCAATTCATTTATATTTTCATGCCAAAACAAATAATTTACATGATCTAATTTTGAGTAACTTCATAAAATTTATTGAAGAAATATGCAATCTTGGAGAAACAACTCCTCCTAGATAGGGAAAGAAGAATGTGTTGTAATCATTGGTGGTGTTGTTCTCTAATTTCAATAAGAGCTCTGTGTTCTCCTTAATAAGGGAAAATAATATTCTTCCTCCTCCTCGATTCCATGCAATGTACACTCTACATTGCTCAAGTTCCATCTCCATAGTTTTTGAAGACATAAAAAACCCTCATAACTTCACCATGATGAACAAATCACACTATAAAGTTTTATTATTATTGTAGAATGTAGATTTTAGTTCACTTTGCACTAGAAATGTTCCTACACCTCTTTCGGAGCATCACGATAGTAGTTGTTTGAAATGATAATTCTATCTCATTTTCTATAGTTTTGTAAATATCTAGTGTCCTTGATAGAGAGAGATGGATGGATAGAGAGAGGGACGTACATTTAGATATGCAGGTGGGAGAGGAAGATGGATATAGAGATGCATATATAGTGAGAGGATATGAGAGAAATAGATAGACCGATAAAGATAGATTCAGAGGTATTTATATAGAAAGAGATGTGCAAAGGCAAAGAGAGGGAGAGGGGGAGATAGAAATAAATATAGATGGCAAGATAGATGGATAAAGAAATAAAGAGAGATAGAAAGGATGAAAGAAAGAAATAAGTAAAGAGGCAAATTCTGACTTGACCTTCCAAACCTCTACAGTGTACCATTGCACACTAAGGTGCGATTGCTAGTAATAACAATCTAAGCAAACCATAGGCCTCTCCTATCGATTCAAACTTCAAACTGGTTA
Organism: Cupressus sempervirens; assembly: GCA_028749045.1. Taxonomy (NCBI): domain Eukaryota; kingdom Viridiplantae; phylum Streptophyta; class Pinopsida; order Cupressales; family Cupressaceae; genus Cupressus; species Cupressus sempervirens. The sequence goes on from CM053788.1 coordinate 34,715,342, forward strand.
AAATGGTGGTATCGAGGGCAACTTGACGGGAATTTTATCCCTTACCGGTGAATGTCCTCAATCCATTTTGAACGTCGCAATGTGGCTTTACATATTATAATAACCCCACATACACAACTTGCTCTTTTTATATTCATTTATTGCTTGTTCTTTGGCCAGCACGTAGTGTTGATGGTGAGGTCATCACGCAAGTTTTATTTCCTTTGCCTTCGTAAGTTGTCTCTTCATCATCTGTAGAGACAAACTAGTTGAATATTGATAGCATTATATATCCTGCTTTGAAAATGAATGGGACAGACTCAATGCTCCACAGTTCAGAACGCCGTTTTCCTGGCTTTTGGTTTTACTGGATCTTAAACTCCAGCCGTGCAACGTCTCACTAAGTATTCAGTCAAAAAAAGCGAAAAATATAACGATTTTAATAGTTAAACTGGATCCTTCGATTTCACATGAGAGATTTCGCACTGTTCATGGAAGTCTCCAACACAGGATTACCCACTGAAACTTGCAAATTTGTTTTGTTTCGTTGGGTTTATTGATCGAAGTTATTTACAATCTAATGAGCAAGCGCAAAATTGAGAGTAGGATTTATCCTTAAAAGAAATACGAATGATAATATTACATAGTTAAAAAAAAATTAAGCGTTGAGAGAAAAGTTCTTTTAAAATAAAATTGAACAAATAATTTATTGGTTATAAGACGAATAGTAATTATAATTGATATCAATAAATTAAAAATTTTACATTTTATAATAAGAGATCATAATTATTATATCCTTTAAACATAAATTAGATAAAATAAATATAAGAATTTATCATCATAAATGTCAATGGGCCAACAGTAACAACAAAAGAATCTTATGTTGGACTTGGATATCTAGGACTCAGATGTTGAAATTGAAAATGGAAGGAGGAGATACTTGAGAAATAAGAAGAAGAGGGTTAATGTTGCTCTTGGACCTAGGCTTGAAAGCATCCCTAGCTCTGAATCCACTGATAGTCGTAAGCGCAAACCACCTTAGAAAAAAGTAAAAGAACAAGACCTACCAGAGAAAATATGCTAGAGAAGAGGAAGGAGAAATCGTTAGTGAGGGGAAGGGTGACGGTAGTAGTGAATTGAGCCCCCTTCTGTCTAATGTCTCTAATACTCATAAAAACAATACCGTTGATATGTTGGGAGGTGACAAGGGGGAAACTCTCACCTTCCCCTAGCAACCTACCAAAAAAGGTGATCAAGCCCTTGAGAAGTACACCCCACAGCCCCCCCCTAATAGTGTTCAAAATGATGGTTCAAGGGTCACTAATAGTAACCTTAAAAGACTAGAGGAAAGGTAGGAGATCCTGTAGCAGAGGTTTGATGAGATCACTAGGTTTGTTGTGAGGGTGATGCAGTGAACGACCTGGAGTGCACACTATGGGTTCACTATATAGGTTCTTGGTGGATCATTGGCTCCAACTGCTACTAGATAAACTAGAGGGGAGGGAGAAGAAAACAAGGAATAAGTTCTCCCTTTAGTTTAAGTTTAAGTTTTTTTTATGCTTCCTATTACAACACTCAGTCCATGAGGTTTCCATTAATGGTGCTTATATGGATTCATGTTTATTATAATGTTTTTATATTTGATGTTGTATATTATTCATAGTTTTCTTTCTTGTAGTTGCGATACTTTAGTGTGGGGTTTTTTGACATTAAAAAGCGGGGTTGGTTAGTTCCCATTTTTCCTAATTGCTAGTCATTCTGCAGCTTCCTATTATTCGAGTCAACCCCCATTTTTTGCTGCTTTCAATTTCAAAAGCTAAAGAATCTTATTATATTTGAAGTGTTACATTATGGGTTCCCCTCTCTCTTTGACATAGACCAACACCCAAGCTAAAATGTTTGATTGTAGCTAACAAATGTTGAGCATCTCACACACATTGATGGAAACATATTCATGCCTTATACACTACATATAAGGGTAATTGAACATTTACATGAAGCTCACATCTCATAATATCTACATCTCATGTTAGAAATCCAAGATATATTGTTGATGAACATTCACCACTTATTCATGATTATTACACACATAAGATCATAATTAAATACACCAAAGTATTGAACTCTAAGTTTGTACAAAACTAAATACAATAAGATCAAAAGTGTTCACTCAAAGATAACTACCTTCAGTCAACTATAGCTCAAATAGTCTAAGCTTCCTCTTCACCTTAACCTCTTATTGAAATGTTATTCCTCTCTCTGTTTCGCATTTTTGGACACTACTCACATCTACTATGGAGGGGGAGAAGGAAGTAGCTACAATCCTACCCATACAAGATTTTATGCTTTCGTTCTCTTCTATATCAATAAAATTCTCATTAACTTACTATAGTTTGTTTCCCACGCCTTTCTTGACATGTATTATGTGGAGTCTAAGAGTTAAATAAGTTCTTCTATCTTTGAGTGTAAATAATTATAATCTCCCTCTATACTTACCATAAAGAATATTTATTGACGTTTACTATGCACAATATATAAATATATAAATTATAATTAAACAATCCAAAGAAAATCCTTGCACACTTTCCCTCATTTCTCTAGTTAAGGGGAAGCTTAGAGTCATTTATTTACTCAAGGTTGCATGAACTCGCCATATTCACATGTTTCATTATGATGGTATCATTTGTCTACAAGTAATCACATTTCAAAATTGGATCTAAACTGATTGAAGGATGCATCACATGCTATACATCTTGATGATAATATCTTTACCATTTTTGGAATCTCATACATTTCTAAATGCAACATTCAATACTTTTGCAAACATAATTAATATTTCACTAGGTCACTCCAAGAATCTCATGAATTTGGTATCAGAGTTCTTGCACCATGTCTGGAACATGTGTCACTTATTCAATGCAAGATATATTTCTAATGTATAAATATAGCATTTACAAAAATTATGGTGCTCTTTATAGTGAAAATACTCATTTCCCTATGTTGAAAAGGTATTTTATTTCTTCTCTATTGTAAAGTTATACTCTTTCCCTATTTTTATTGTTCATCAAGGCTTCTAGATAAGTGTATTGATAAATGCTATTAGCTATTAGAACACTTCACCCTATTATAAGATATAGAGTTATCAAACTTTTATTTGATTGAGTACTAAGAGAGTGTTCAAAGGAAAGATGAGAAAAATGCAGAAACCATTCTTAAACATCATACATTAAGGAAGAAATTTAGTTTGAAAAAATAAATCCATTTTGACTATTTAACACTTTTAACCTAAGAATAAACCTTAGTGTGTGGTGTTTAAGCTGTTCAACTTGTCCCACTTTTCGTTCAACTATCACTAGACCTCCTTGTAATTTTTTCCTCCTTTCTGGTTCTCTTTTTTGTTTCATTGTGCAACAGCTCACTAATTGTTCGGTAAAAAAAAAAGAAAAAAATATAGCAATTTTAATATTTAAATTGGATCCTTTGATTTCACATGAGAGATGTGAGATTTTGCACTATTCATGGAAGTCTCCAACATAGGATTACCCACTAAAACATTTAATTTTTTTTTGTTTTGTTGCATTTATTGATCGAAGTTATTTACAATCTAATGAGCAAGCACAAAATTAGAACACTTCATTGATAAATGCTATTAGCTATTAGAACACTTCACCCTATTATAAGACATAGAGTTATCAAAGTTTGATTTGATTAAGTAGTAAGAGTGTTCAAAGGAAAGATGAGAGAAATGCAAACGCCATTCTTAAATATCATGCATTAAGGAAAAAATTTAGCTTGAAAAAATAAATCAATTTTGACTATTTAAGACTTTTAACCTAAGAATAGACCTTAGTGTGTGATGTTTAAGCTGTTCAATTTATCCCACTCTTCATTCAACTATCACTAGACCTCATTGCTATTGTTTCCTCTGATTTTCTCCTCTTTTTTGTTTTTATTGTGCAACATCTCACTAGGTGTTCAGTCAAAAAAAGAGAAAAATATAATGATTTTAATATTTAAACTAGATTCTTCGATTTCACATGAGAGATGTGAGATTTCACACTATTCATGGAAGTCTACAACACAAGATCACCCTCTAAAACTTGAAATTGTGTTTTTTTTCATTGGGTTTATTGATTGAAGTAATTTACAATCTGATGAGCAAGCATAGAATTTAGAGTAAATTTATCCTTAATAGAAATACAAATGATAATATAGATAGTTTTTTAAACAATAAAGGCTTAAGAGAATAGTTATTTTAAAAAGGTTATATAAAAGTTAAATTAAATAAATAATTTATTGGTTATAAGATCAATAGTAATTATAATGGATAGCAATAAATTAATTTTTTAAAATTTTGTCTTTTTGACATAAATTAGATAAAAGGAATCTAAGATTTACCCTCATAAATATCAAAAGGCCAACAATAACAATAGATGGATCATATTTCCCCTCATTATGAGGTATGTTACCCCTAAAGATTGGTTCCAAGTGTTGTATTACTACTATTTCCCCATTCTCATCAATTTTAGGAACCGTGATTTGATCTTTTTCCTTACCTTTTTATGTATTCCATTATGGACTGTGTCTTTAAGGCTAGGAAAAAGAGAGAAGAGAGAAAACCCTTTTATATTATCCACCAAGGTTTCATGCAAAAACTTTAAAAACACCACCTTACATTAACCCCACCACTTGTGGTTAACCTGCTAGTTACTGCTACCCCTCAAATATTGATAGACCCCACCCCTAGCTCTAGCCATAGAAAAATAAATAAAACCCTTGATTTGGAGGTTAAAATTAGCCTTATTGAGTCCAATAATGACACAAGGAAGAGAAAGAAAACTACTCGGTGGCCTAGCAAACATCTTCAAATATAGAAATTCAACTCCCCTCTAAACAAGACTTTAGCTCTAAGTCAATCAAGATTGAGAATAAACCCATCAAGAGGAAGATGCCTTACCAAGACACCAAAAAGAAGGTTTACATAAGTTTATACACATCTCAAACACCCTGGAATCTATCCCTTCCTTGAATAGAAGTTGGGGGCAGGGAGGATTACAACACCTCCCTCATAAAAGGCACTCTCAAAGGTGGAGGGAAAAAAGGGAAACATAGCCATGGTCTGAGCCATAGCAAGGTGAGGCTCGAGAATTCTATGAAAAAGCTTGTAGAGAACCACATTGGCATCTTTAAAAAATTTGAAACCTTGGTGGAATTCTCCATGAAGGTCATGCACTCTACTACCACCACTCTCCTTGAGAAGCCTATCAAAGAGGAGGGGGTAGACATAAATAGGGAAGAGCATGAGGAGAAGAGGAATGAGGAAGGTGGAAAGAAAGTGAGAAACTAGCCTTGGTTTTTTTTGTTGTTGTTGATTTTATGTTTTGGTCCCCTACGAGGTTTTGTTATGTATGTTTTTTATCAAGTACTGGACTGATAGAAGCAATAAGTCTATTAGCTGTTGGTATGTTTTTACTTTTCATATGTTTGTTAAGAATAGGGTAGATAGTAAGAACTGCTCTGATTGGGAGCTTTTCTATTTTTTTATTTATTGAATTTTAAAATGAGTATCAGTTAGATAAGTGGGTGCTAACCTCTAGCTATTTTTTGTTAGCCCTTTTTGTACTTAGGGGTTAGTCCCCCTTTCTTTTGGCTGCTATCTAATACTTTAAAAAAGAAAAAAAAGAAAAGAATCTTACTATATCTGTAAGTGTTCCATTATGAGTTTCTTGAGTTTCCCTCTCTATTTGACATAGACTAACACCTAGGCTACCCTTGTTTGATTGTAGCTAATAAATGTCAAGCATCCCACACACATTGATGAAAATATATTCACACCTTATACAATACATAAGGGTAATTTAGCATTTACAAGAAGCTCATCTCTCATAGTATCTACCACTTATGTTTGAATATCCAAGAATATATTGGGGTTGAACACTCACCACTTATGCATATTCATTACACATAAAAGCATAATTAAATAAACCAAAATTTTGAACTCTAAGTTTGTATGAAATAAAATATAATAAGATCAAAAGTGTTCACTCATAGATAACTATTTTGGGTCAACTATAGCTCAAGCAATCCAAGCTTCCTCTCCACCTTAACCTTTTCTTGAAATATTATTCCTCATTTTGTTTCTCATTTTTGGACACTACTCACATCTACTATGGAGGCAGAGATGGAAGTAGCTACAATCCTATCCATACTATCTTTAATCCTTTCCTTCTCTTCTATATCAATCTAATCCTTCTACACTTACTATATTTTGTTTCCCATGCCTTTCTTGACTTGTATTATGTGGAGTATAAGAGTTAAATTAGTTCTTCTATCTTTGAGTGTAAATAATTATAATTTTCCTCTATACTTACCATAAAGAATGTTTTTTGAAATTTACTATGTATAATATAATGATATATAAACGATAATGAGACCCTTGAAAGAGCTTTCTTGCGCACTTTCCTTCATTTCTCTAGTTAAGGGGAAGTTTAGAGTGACTTATTTACTCAAACTCACATGAACTTGCCATATTCACATGTTTCTTTATGATGCTATCATTTGTCTACAAGTAATTACCTCTCAAAATTGGATCTAAAGTGACTGATTCAACCCCACCTAGATACTAAATGTAATATTTTACTATTAATCACTAAACCTCCCGAATTTTGAGTTATGTACCCAAATGGTAATACTATGACCATTGATGATAATATAATAATTTTTTTCCCAAGTTGTGCAATTATAAGAAAATATTTGCAGATGTGCATGAGAGTCTATATGTGCTTACACAAGAAGTCATGGTTCTCCATAACTTAATTTTTTAGATATTGATGATGCAACATTAGTAATCTCAATGATAAGGATATAATATAATGGTCCACAAACTTGTCACAACATCTTCTTTCATAATATTGAGAAGATGGATTCCATAATTCTTACTAGAATCATCATGTAAGAACCAAAAAGTAATCACCCATACATCCCTTGAATCTATTTCAGCTAAAAAGTATTTCTGTTAACATGCTTGAAATTTAAAAAACTATAGAGGATAATTTTGGATGGATGGAGACCCTCGTTACTCTTTCCTTCTCATAGTTTATGATACATTTATGGATAAATGATATCAAGAAGTCACTCCAAAACCCTTACACTACTACTTCTAGTGTAATTTTTGTACAAGAAATAAAAGATGATTTATTAAGAAAAATTAAAAATCCTATATGTTATAACACTAAAAAACACTACTTGATAAACTAGAAGTTTAAAGTAATGGTTTATTTTAGTCCAAAAAATATGTTTCAATAAAATTAGTTTCACAAAATATATTTCAGCCAATATTCTTCAACTTTATAATTTAACCAATTTGGCTTATTCTTTTCCAAGAGGTTTTGATTCAATAAATTTCCCTTTCAACATATTGGACTTGATTCATATGTGGTCAAGATTTAGATTTTTTTATAGTTTTTATTATAGATTTATCTCTTTCTAAAGAAAAACATTATTATTCCAATTGGCACTTTGGTGGCTTTTAAATTGTAAACTCATAGGATTAAGATGTTATATACTTTGTAAAAAAATTCATATTGTATGATTCAACCATCCTTGGAAAATGCCTTTAGGCACTCAAGGTGCACAAGGAAAATTATATGTAATATAATTTCTAGTAATATTATTTGTAATATATTAATAAGAGGTTGTGGGTTTCACAAGCAATAGTAAATGTACAAGTTGTGATTACAAATTGATTTAATCTTAATTGTATCGCATGTGGACAACTATAATAGAATAATTAATGACATGCGAAGATGAAAAATGGTAAACATTACATTAAATGTAATGTTTACCATCTATTTTTGGGTGACCAAGTTGGACGAAAATTTTGAGAGCCAAATTAGTGTACTTTTCAGTTTAATAGAAGTAATTTAAGGGTTGAGGATGTTTGGAATGAAATCCTTCTTAAAATGACTATTTTTGTTGTTTTGGAGCTCTTTTTGTTCCACATGAAAAACAACATGGATGCAAAATTTTTAAATGATATATGAATACATCATTACTTTACATGAATGAAGATTAGTGAGAGACATAAGAAGGTTGTTCAAAAGTACACATTTACTAAAAAAGAGAGGTGAAAAAGAGAATGAAAGTGAATGTATTTTAATAATATTTATTTTTGGTAATCCATACTTGGCCTCTCTTACTTGTTGATATTTTAGCCACATTTGTTAATAAATTAATTCCTTATAATATTTTTTTCAAAATAGTTGTTTTATCACATGACATGTTGTCTATTACCATTTTAACCATTTAAAAAAAAATCTTTGAATACACTAGTGTAATTCAAGTTAGTGTACATTCTATCATTATATAAGTACTACATAAAACTACACATTCACTTATAAAAATATATTGTTTCTAGTATTAGTTGTTTATTAAAAAATTAGTAAAAAAAATAGTTTCTATAAAGAAGGGATAAGAGCTACTTTATAAAAGTGAAAAGTTACTTCAAGAGGAAATAATATACTACATGATAACTAAGTAATCCAGTACTACTTTTTATTTTTATCAAATCTCTAAGAAGACACTTTTAGAATAGACTTTTAAAAAATGATCTAAAATAATTTTTTGTTTTACCATTGTCATACATCTATAATTTTAAATATTTAATTTAACAAAAATGTTTCAATTATTATGTTTGATTACCATCATTAAAAGAAATCATAAATTACTATAAGTATTTTACAAGGCTAAAATTTGGATACTAGAAGTTATACCAATTTTTAACTTAACTAAGCATATGAATTTGTTGACAGAATTATTAAAACTAAGAAATTATACAGTTGAAAATATATTAAAATGAAAATAGAGAAGGAAGAGACTTGCAGTTTGATTTTATTGAGTAGTAGAAGTCTATTTATACAATATATTGACCCATCAACATTTTGAAATGAATGGAAAATAGATTGAAAACAAACTACTTCATGATCGACAACACAAACATGAAAATGAACTACTCTTGATAGCTAAGTGGATCTAGGAGCCAAATCTACAATTAGTCATTTGTTCTAATTTGAACTCTACGACACCACTGCAATTAAATTGAACTCTTGCTCCCAACAACTCAAACATGGGTTGCCACATGTGCAGCTTAGATTATTCATTATTCTAACAAAGAGTTGCTCTACGCACTAACATATTTACACTTTACACCTTTTAGAAATAAGGAAAAGAAAATGACCCCTCATAATAAAATTCTCTATCAAGGGAAGCGGGTTAATGACAATCCGTGTTCCAATTATCATTCATGTACTTTACCAATAGTAATCCATTAATATACCTAATAACTAAAAAAAGAAGTTAGTAATTAAATCAATTATTAGTAACTAAATCAATTGTGAACCATTATTGGTATCAATAGCAATAGTTTGTTTCTTGACAAACTTTTGAAGGTATTAGTACAAAAGCTATAAGCAATTAAATCTTGCTTTGAAATCTGATGCTGCTTTATTTAAATAAACCAATTTTTTTAAAAAAAATGTTAGTATATGATATAAGGTATAGTTTGGTGACAAGACCTTATGACGTCACTACCACGAGTCATGCTGCCGTTTTCCGCATCGTGCACGCCCTACCCGCACCAGTGGATGTCTGACGTACCGACTGCGCCCGCCTTTGTTAAAACGTGCGCAATGAACATCGACATTCTCCTCCCCTTCCCACCATTCGATCGTTTTGACCGCTTCCCTCCACACTTATAAAATCTCCACTTTCACAACACACAAAATCAATTGAATCATGGGTGTTCAGACCATCCGCTACCACCACCTACCCTCCGCTCTTTCGTTAACAGATTTCCCAACATCTAATGTAGATCCCAACTTTGGTTCATGGAATTCTAGTTATTATAATTCGAATGACATGCAGAATGAAATGATACATGGATCTTTTGATTCACAGAATTGTGCGAGTTCACCAGAAGAGACGAGTAGTGATTTTCTTAGAAAAAGTAAGTCCAAAAAAAGACGTACGTCTCTTGTTGTGTCCGTTCCTCCGCCGCGTGAGGACGTCGTTGTAGAGAAGCAAGCTCGTCTTGCATGGGAAGCGCCGCCATCATGCGAAATCAGATGCAATGATATTGTCAGCCCTGTTTTCAGCAGCGGTGTTTGGGATAAACTCCCTCTCAACGAAAATGACTCCGACGATATGCTGCTCTACACCCTCCTCAGGGAAGCCGCAAACAATGATTGGTTTCCAGTTACACCGCAGCGTCCGATTCATAATCATGTTCTTACGTTGGTTCCTCCGCCACCCTTTATTAACGTACCACAAGATTTTCCTGCATTTGAAACTGCACCGCCATGCAAGGAGACGGCGGCGGCTTCGCAGAGGAAGGCGGCGCCGCATTACAGAGGAGTGAGGCAGCGGCCGTGGGGGAAATTTGCAGCAGAAATACGAGATCCCGCTAAGAAAGGAGCCCGTGTGTGGCTTGGCACCTTTGAAACTGCGGAGGCCGCAGCCCTCGCATATGACCGTGCTGCTTTCAGAATAAGGGGATCCAAAGCACTGCTCAACTTTCCACTCCTCCACGCGAGCCCTGCTGAGAGAAAAGGAGAATCGGGCATGTTGAGTGAAGAAAAGAGTTTAGCAGTGACGACAAAGAGGAAAAGAGAAGTTGCAGAGGATTTGTTTACTCAGTTTGAAACGCCCTTCGCATTGTCAACAAATGATGCGATGGACAAATTCGACTCCTCCTCTCCGAACTCAGCTCTCTCCTTTGAAGAGTTCCTTAGCTAACCAGCCCCACCATTTTTTGTCAACGGTTGGCTATTATTGTGAGATCGTCTGCTACCAGAACAATCCGATTGCGAATTCTTTATTCATTCATTTATCATTTGCTTTAATAAATTTTATTCCGATTTTTTTAATACTTTGATTCGAGCTTTGTGTTGTAATATTATGTTAGCTATTTTTAAATGGAGTGTATATTGTATAATTTGATTTCTAATTCGATTGTGTTTAACATATATATTTGGAGTCACAGAAAATGCAATAATAATAGGTAAAGTCTAGGTCACATACTAAGATTTCATTCTTAAGTTAAAAGTGTTAATAGTTAAGATTGACTTTTTTTTTGGTTTAATTTTTCTAATGTTTAAGAGGGACCGGAATTTAAGATACTATTCTGAAAGATGATTAGAAAGTTTCATTGTATGAAAATTGATGAAAACCTCTAAATACTAAACTAAAACACATGTGCTAACCAATAAGAACACTTCTTCTTTTCCAAAACTTCTATTATATTACGTTTAATTTAGAATTAGTAAGTTTCATTTTGTGCATGACACATAGATTTGGCTCTCATTATCATGTCCACATTCCTTGTATAAATGATAAATACGCTAATTGGCTGTGATCGCCACAATCGCACTCACATTTTGAGTTGGTGTATGACGACCCATCTCTTCCCTTTACTGATGTCACTAATTTCTTCGTAACCTTCAACACCTTCAACGCTAACACTTTAATGCAAGGGTGCATGTTTCTACGAAAGCACGTAGAACACGTGTCACCTGACTAAATTATATAATTAGTGATGGATTCTGAAGGATTGAAAAGAAATAAATAGCGCTTATACCAAAGGAGAACTGAAATTTAAATAAAACTAATAATATAGCACGCAATTTAGAATGAGAGAAGAAATTATTGAAAATATCCATGAACAGCAGCATAAAACATACTATACCGTGCAAACAGTAGTAATATGAAAATGAAAGACTTACTCATGTTTTACAATTAGAAACAGAAGCAAGATACATTTTTAAAAAAATATCGTGCAAAGGAATACTTCACGAGAACCACTAAACTTATCACATAATAAAGTGCAGAATTATTTCATCTGACATTATTGAAATGAAAATGGAAGAACTTTTTAAAAAATTTATTGTTGTTAACTACATTATTAGATATATTATAAATTTATAAAGCATATTAGATATCTTAAACATATTTTATTAAATTCAATAATTTTTAATTTAAAAGAATTTAATAATACATAATTTATGGATTTTTAATATATTTTTACTTATTTATGATACACTTTTGTAGATAAATATTAAATATTAAATATTAATTATAATAAATATATAGATATTATTATTTAACAGTTTATAAAAATAAAATAAAATAATTTAATTGAAAATGATTTTAATGAGATTTAAAATATGATAAATATATATTCTTTTATCAATTAAAGAAATGTTGCATACAGAATGGAATAACTAACTTTAAATAATGTTTAAAAAATCTTCTTATTTCAATAAATTGATAGGGGTGGGCAGTCTAATATTTTATCTTTCTTTCTCTCAAATCGAATTCTCTCAAATGCAAATAAAACAAATGCCTTTTTGGACAACTTCAAAGCCATGTAGGAAATCACATGAACTAAGAATCAAATTTTCATCATATTGAATCTCTATAAGCTCAAAAATAACAAAGTATCTATTATGTATGACCACATCAATGACTTGAATACCTTGTTATGACAAGTCAATTCAGTTAGCACATCTCAAGATGATGAGAACAAGTTTGTTTTCTTGTTATGTTCCTCAAGAAATAGTTGTGATGATGTTGTGATGGTGCTAAGCACTTCAATTTGTGATAAGAGTAAGTTAGTTTCTGGTGACATTGTTGATATGCTTCTTAGTGAGGACATGATGAGAAGAAATCAAGAATCTTCATCTAGTGAAGCTTTAATGGTGGTAAGCATCAAGATTCGGGGAAGGATTCATACTCATTATAAAGCCATAAATAATCACCACAGGATATCCAAATTAGCAAGGAGATTGAAGTCATGGGAGAGAAAAGGTTTTCACTAGTTTTGTAGAAAACACTGCCATAACAAGAAGGATTGTATAAACCACATGAAAGAACAAGGAGTATAGGACAATGAAGCCAATGTTGTCTATGAAAAAGATGATGGCATCCTAATTTTGACAACAAGAAACACTCCTATAAATTTGTGGGTGCTTGATTCTAGTGCTTCCTTTAATGCATATTCTTGCATAGAGGCCTTTTATATTATCAAGAAGATTTATTTGGAAGTTTCTACTTGGGAGACATTAAATCTTGTGAAATCATTGGGAAATATGATGTTTTATTATCATCCAAAAGAGGTGGCACATGGTTACATAAGGATGCACATAATGTACCTAAATTAAAGAAAAATGTGTTTCTTTATTTCTTCATTACATACTCAAGGCTACTATACATTCTTCAATCTATATACCTGGAAACTAACTAAGGGATCAATGATAGTAGCAAAGTGAGGTAGATTGTGTAGTCTATATATTCTAGAAAACAATGGAGAAGTGGGAGTTGGTATGAAAATCATAAATAACACCTAACAATTTTCAACATCAATTTCTTGATCAAAATAAGAAGGCTCTTGATATCATGCTCTAAAGGGAACAACTGGAAGGTCTAAAATCTATTGATTTAGAGTTTTGTTAGTATTGTCCCTATGGTAAGAAGAAGAGAGTCAACTTCTTAAATACCGGTAGTGGAAGGAAGGGAATACCCTTGGAGTTGGTTCATTTTGATTTCTATGCACCAACATATGTAACTTCTATTGGAGTATCTAAATTCCTTTTTAATTTTCTAGATGATAGTGCACAAAAAAAATGGATTTATATGCTTTCTAAGAAATTAGATTTTTTTTCTTTTAGGTCAAAACATTTAAGGCTCTTGTTGAAAATCAAATTTAGAACAAGATTAAGTGTTTACAAATTATTAATGAGGAGATATTTTTTCCTCAAATATTGATTCTTTTTATGTGGATAATGATTAAGGTCTTTCCCTTTACTCCTCAAGTGAATGGAGTTGTAGAAAGCTTAAATAAAACCAAACATGAGAGAGCCTGGTGTATGCTCTCTAATAAAGGATTAGAGAAAAAACTTTGGGTTGTAGCTTGTAACATGGTGATCATCTCATCAAGAAAAGTCATTCATCTTGATTGGATTTTTGTATTTGAGAAGAAGAATAGCCAGAAAAAATAATTTATTAAAACCACTTGCAAATATCTAGATGTGAACCTTATGTTCATATACTAAGAGAAAAGAGGGAAAAGATGGATTTTAAATCATAAAAGTTAATATATATTGGTTATGGTGAAGAGAAATATGGTTTTAGAATTTGGAACACAATGGCAAAGAAGGTTATTCAAAGTTGAGATATTGTATTCAATGAGAAGTCATTCCCAATATTTTAGAGAGAAGAAATATCAGCAAAATGATTCATTGCCAAAGTTCATGGGAGGTAATTAGCATAGAATTTCTTCTAGAAGACTTTACTCCCTTATTTCTATCTTAACCCCCATTCAAAAAGTAAGACAAAATTTGAAAAAAATAGCACATAATCATGTACAAGAAGACCAAATACATTCTTACATGGCTTTCTAACTTGCATAAACACCAAACATAATTGCATAGCTTCATACTTCCTTCTAGCCACTACTATGGATAATGAAATCATACTATCAGGTGATTGCAAAATTAATAAAGTCATTTTTTTCATAGCAATAGGTAGCACCAAATAATATTTCCCTTGGATAGAAAATTGCTTCAAATAAAATTGGCTTTAATACAGGTCCAACTCACTAATTAGGTGTGATGGTCACCATGGGAGAGTGTAGAGTATGACCATTAGTAAAAAATGTCACTTGATCACCCATGACTTTTGTTTGCCATTAACATGCATAATTCACATACCCTACACTTGGTTGTCTCTGATACAAAATATTTACACCATTGTTGCATCAATGTCAATAATTTGGAAGATCAATTCTTTTCTTATCATTCTTTCATGGATAACATATGGTCTAACATAGGCTGGTTATATGCTACAGTACATGACACAAAAAAATACTATTGCATCACTATAGAAAGTTATGGCACTCTTCAAACTCTCATGAACCATGAGCCTAATTTGTTACCTATTCCTTGACACATGAAAGCAATACCTATACAAAATCACATTGAAAACCATAATACATATGAATAGATGATACAGTATGATGCTACAAAACCCATTAAAATGGGTGTTACTCAAAAAAAGAATTCTTTGATAGTACTAAACAATGGACATACATCACTTGAATTTGACAAAAATTCAAAGAATATGTATAGAATACATAAAATTAGTGATAGGGGTCTTAATCACATGAGTGGATGAACAAGAGTTATTATTTCTTCATTTTAATTAATTATTAACTTACCTAACTATGTTTAACATAAATAAGAAAATACCCTAGAAATCCTTGATTAAGGAACTCTACGAGACAAAGAAGGCACTGTGCCTAGTTCTCTAAATATGAGATTTTGTCCACTAAAGAAACCAATCCATATATATTGGTTTGAGAAATTTTTGAACCAACAAATTACAAGATTGTACATGTAGAGCATCTAATTCTAGCAAATGGAAAGAAGCAATGCATAAGGAAATTCATATATTAATAATGAATTAGACATGGGTATGTGATTTAATAAGCCTAAAGAAATATAATACAATGCAATCTTTATGATTAAAAGATGATCCTATGATGTTTTATTCAACCAAATTGTATGCCTTAAATAAGCATTACAAAGGACAATTTTTTTTTATAACAGTTTAAATAACATTACTGTAGAGATAGCCAGTAGTAGTTTTATTTAACTAAACCTAAATACTAACTCAAATAATGTAAAATCCCTATAGTTCCCCCCCCCCCCCCCCCTCTGCTTAGTACATTAATTTGAGAAAGTGTGGAAGTTCTAAGGGTTTTAAATAAAATCTTTGGAAAATTTGATGTATCGCCTTCACCAATTCTCCATTCTCATTCAGGAAAACCAAATTGATTGTATGAGTGGATCTTTTGACATAAAATCTTTAAGTTCTCTTTATCCATTTTCCCACCTCCCTATATAGTGAGAAACATTTCCTCTAAAATTCTACATCTCTTTTGAGTTTGTCTTACAATTCTTCCTTCAGTTCTGCAAATAAGATGCATTTCCTCTAAAGGTAACATCTCCTTCAAGTGTCTCAAATGACTCCTCTAGTGTTCTTGAAAAAATACCATTGATATGTTTACATATGAGATGTCTTTCTTCCAATAGTCTAGATCTCCTCTAAGCATGTCTAACACCTCCTCAAGTGCTCGAAAAATCATAGAAAAAGCCTTCCCCCCACCCCATTTGGTGGAAGGCCAATCATGTTGCCAAACACTGCCTTCTCTTTAGGGACACAATTATTTCAAGTTCCCTCTTCTCTTCAATGAAAAACTGGTCAAGCCTCAACTTTATAGGGAATATAAGGTTAATTCTCATGCAATAATCATCTCTAAGCAAGAAGCTAACTCAAGATAATGAAAATCCTCTAACCTCCCATGCAATCATCTTACTCTTTATCTGTATGATGATTCCCATAATTACTTGACTAAATTTTTATATGTGATAAAGATAACTTCAATAACACAAGAAATATTTGTCATATTTGTAAATATGACAGTATTATCTTCAAACAAGTGGTGGAAAGTAATGAACCCATATAGATTATAACTACAAATAATACCGTTAACATCACCACATATAAATATTATTTTTCCCTCCAAACGGTTGCAAATATGCCTCATTTTTAAACTTATAACCACAAACATTGGAAAAATATTCAACATATGGCTAGAATCCTCACATCAATGGGGTGGCCAAAGGTCACCTGGGTGGGGCAGATTGTTGAGGAATCATAAGAGACTAAAACAGAATGTGTATCAATAAGGTGTTGTTTCCGCTTAGGTATCTAGTCTAGACGCATGAACGAAGCTAGTAAGGCTCTCTTAGTCATTATATTATTCAAGTCCCTTAATTGTAAGAACATTTGGGTGGAAGGCGATTCTCATAACATTATTTAGTGCCTTTTCGATGAATCCCCACGCACGTGGACTATTGATAACATTACAAAAGAAACTAAAATAATTTTTAATACCTTTGAGCAGGTAATCATTTCCCATACATACCGCAAGGAGAACATGGAAGCAGATTGTATTGCTAACTTGGGTTTCTGGATAGAGCACGAGCTTTTTTGGCATGAAAATCTTGTTCTTGATTTTGATCTAAAGGAAATAATTAAGGACATGAAACATTTATTATAGGTTAAGGCAGAGGTAGGTTTCCTTACAGAACATTTATGCTTGTCATGCTTTATGGGTTCTTTTGGTCCCCTTTTTTTCTCAGTTATGGTATCAAAGAAGAAGTTGTTTTGGTTTTCAAAGGAGTCGCAGAGATCTGAGGGGAAATCTGTAACGGCAAGGACTAATTTCGTATAAAGAATGGATAGACGTTCTTCAATTTTAGGAACAGTTTGAAAAGGTAGGGGTTACCAGTTATGTTGAAGATCTCCATGGATTCAATGTTAAGGTGACACTGAAATTTTTCAAGGGATGGAAAGAGCAGAATGTTACTATACACGAGGTCACCTTCCCTCTTAACACTAAGTTTATGTCACAAATGTTTAGTTTTGCATGTGAGGGATTGAATTTTTATAGGGATGGACAAATTACTAAGGAAGCAGCAGATAACTTCCCCAAGGATGCTGAAGAAAGGGAAGCTTTGGTAAAATTGGTCGATTATTTCTTAAATTAATAGATTAAGCCTATCTGGAGGATATTTCTCGCTCATGTTAGAGCTTATTTTACTCTCGATGGCAGGTCTCGTCCTTCTCTTTTCAGAGTATCGCAAGTCTCGTACCTTCAAATCCTCGCTGAAAATAGGTGATAAGGAGGATGATATTTTGAGTAGTGTGGTTAAAGGAAAATCCGAAGTGATGAAAGTAGGATGAAAAATGTGGTTGACGTTGAATACTTTTCTAAGGATTTGTAGGAAGCTAAGGAACAAGAGAACCTTTGGAAAGACAATCTTGAGGGTACGGAAATATATGAGTACTGTAGGGATTATCATTTACCTAAGTCTCAGAACAAGACTACGACTCCATCCCCTAGTAAGAGAATAAGTAAGGGAAAATTTAAACAAGACTACGACTCCATCCCCTAGTAAGAGAATAAGTAAGGGAAAATTTAAATATGAGGGAAAAATGAAGGAGGCTGGAATTAGGAAGGACTCCTCTCCTATTATCCATATTGTTGATTACCCAACCTCTGATTTTGATGGCATTCACTTTGAGCATGAGGAGGGGGTTTTATGCCTATCAAAGTTAATATTTCCCTTTCTTAATATTTCACTTTGAGCATGAGGAGGGGGTTTTGAGTCAGAAAGAGGAAAGAAGGTGAAGTGATTATTATCCTGCTTTTTCATATTTTGATGTATTGGCTTCTTGCCATTTATCAATTTTGAGGAGATGAACTAATTTGAGTCTCATTTTGTAATGGTCATGTCAAAATCCTATATGTATCTAATTGAAAGATTAATAGAAGGTTGTCTAATTTTTGGCATGAGATTCTTCATATATGCAGAGAAAAGTTGAATGTATTTTGTGTCGATTATTTATTGTTCCATTGTTTTGTCATAGCTTAGGGTATCTCTTTCCATTGAATTGAGTTGAGGAATAAATAGAGCTTTGATCCCATGTTCAATGCTAATAGTATTATTGAAAGTTTAAAGTGGTTCTATTTTTTGTTGTTCTTCAAGTTAGTCTCTTCTTTATTAGAGTTAAAAGCTTTCAATTAAGAATTTAATTCATAAATAGAATTCATTAGCATTTCATCAATCTTTGCGAGTTCATAAGATGTGTGAGTTCATAGACTTGATTAGTTTTAAGACCCAAATCTTTTCCTAAGTTAGTTCCTATCTTGGCTTAAATTGGTTTACCTCTCCTATTCTCTGGTCAAGAACAAACCCCATTTAGATTTAGGGAAAAACAAGATTAATTGCAAACCACAAAATCTGAGGGAGCTATACCTAAGAATTCAGAGGGAAGTCAATCACTTAGTTATGATTTCCCAACTATTGTAATCATATATTGTTCAAGAATATTGGGCATTCAAGAGTAGAATAAAAGAACAATTTGTTTACCAACATACCCAAACCTTGGACATGAGAGCTCTATTCAAGTCACCAATCCTCCTAAGGTTCAAACCTCCTTGGGACTTGGGCTTGAATAAAATTTCCCAACTAACCAAATTTAGTTGTGACTTCTCCTCAAACCTTGACCCGATAAAGTTATGTTGAAGTTTCTGAATAATGTCCTTGTATTTGCCTAATATTTTAAAGAGAGATATGAAGTAAACAAGAATCCCCTATATGAAAGCTGAGAGGAGATGGAATTTACCCACATTACTAAGGATTTTTCCTTTCCATCATGCAAGTTTTCTCTGTATATGCTCTACCATCCCATTCCAAAACTAGGGTATGACCTCCTTGACAAAAAGAAAGAGACCAACATAGCTGTCTAGTGATTCTACCTCCTGTTGGTTTAGTTCTTTCACCACTCTCCTCCTCAGACCTCTATCCATGTTGAAGAAGTAAACTTTTCTTTCTTGATAATTTATTTATTGTCTTGACACCTCCTTGTATTGGTTTAAAATATTTTGCTAGGCCTTAGCTTCATGGATCAAGGAAATTCCATAAAGGAAGGTGTCATTGACAAATCACTACAAGACTACCTTTGGTGGTAGGGAGAAGGCTAGTTTGATACCTTTTATTTTACCTTGCCATGCCAAGGAAAAGTAATTTCTTCCTAGAACTTCAGCAACAATAATGAATAAGATGATAGGGGTTTCCCTTGTTGAAGACATTAGCTAGAGGAAATGAATCTCCCAAGGGTGCCATTCACAAGAATAAAAAATTGGATAGTATTAACAACTTCCTAGATTAATCTCATAAATTTCTCTTCAAATCAAAACTTGATTAAAATTTCAAATAAAAACTCTCTCCTCACCTTATCATAAGATTTAGAAATTTCAAGTTTCATGGCCATGCTTGGGCTTTAGCATTTCTCCACAAAGTGGATAAAAAATACCACTCCATGTTATATCCTAAATCAAATCTAATATCAAAGTTGATATCAAATAAAATATTTCCTTATCTCAATAATTCTCAAAATTAAGTTGTATACTACCTTAAAATCACATGACATCACACACACACATCTATGCTTGCTTACCATACCTCAACATCACATGGATTTGACCTTTTTAGTAATTCTACTTAGGATGTCATTCTCATTATAAACTAACAATAGTTTTAGTTCATTCACAATGTAAATAAATAAAGAAGATAATGGTTTAATTTTAAATATCAAGAATCAACATATTCCTTTGAACTCATATTTAATCACATCTTGATCACGAGTCATGAAAATATTCAATCATACATACCATCTAACATGCACGGTTCATGCTAAGTGATTAAATCACCTAGGTGTCCTCAGCCATCACTTGTAAAGATTGATCGATCCACTTTTCCATTTATGTGACGTAGGCTTTCATGACCATCTTGAAACCATAATATTTTAAAAGAAATTTAAGTCAACAAATGTTATGTATTATAAATAAGCATTTATATTTGCATCTATGTAAGTTTACTTATTCCACATAGAAGCACATAGTGTGATGTATGGCCTTCTCCCCATTTAAACATTAATTATTGGCAGATAAACACAAGATATAAAAACATGGTAGAGGTACTTTCCTGCCTAACCATGAAGCCTTATACTTACTTGTGATCCTAGTTAACACATAGAATTCCCAACCCAAAAATCCCCATAAGTCTCAACACAATACAAAAGGCAAGAGGTATATGGTGCAATAGTGGAACATACAACTTTCCACATATGTTTAACTAGATCTAATCACATGTGTTAATGTAAAAATGCTAACTAGTTTCTAGTTTGAATGGTGATGTACAACTTACGATTTTTTGAAATTTAATGAATTTGATATTTTTCTTTTATTTTCCCTTTGTGAAGATGTATCAACAACTTTACGAAATTTAAAATTCCAATACAAGAAATCCAATTGTAACTAGAAACTAAGACCAAATTGTACTTATTTTCTTTAACATTAATCAGATTTACATAAATATTAAATGACACCTGAATTACAATTGGCAAGTCATCCCACTAAAGTTGCCCTCTTATTGTCAACATTGGTTTGCTAGTGCCAATTCCCAACTATAGACAATGTTTATCTTCAAACCAAAGATTACACCACACTTCCAAACTCCAGTTCAGTCATTATTTAAAGAGATGCTAGCCAGCCATTAATTCAGGAATATTAATGTAGTTTTGTGGACTTTGAAATGTAGATGCGTAGGTGCAAAAATATAGTCGTGGGTGCCAATACTCAAATCCAAGAGTCAAGAATAGTAAATGTAGCTCTTAGGAGAAGATGTCTACCATAACTAGACATAATACTGCCTTTAATGCACAATGTCCAAGCTCAAAATACTTCTAGTAAAAGTGTAGAACTCAAAAATTAATAACATCCTTCACCTTCAAAAATTTGCAGGTCACAAAAAAAATTAGATTACCACAATTTCAGATGCTCACAACCAAACTCTCCCTAGTCATAGGAATATAGTAGGAGACCAAGAAAATTGTATATCACAACACAATTTTCAACAAAATTACCAGAACAAATTCCAAGAGTTAGAATTATTAGAATTATAAATCCAATCTCCTAGTCACCCAAAATCACAGTTAGGAGATTTAACCAATGAAACCGCTATACATCAGTAGTGGCTTCAAACAATCTTCAAAAACTCAGACACCCTTATACTTTAGCAAGGGCTCACAATTCAGAACTCAAGAAAATATATATTCAAGCATGCTTTCCCCAATGAAATGAGCTCTCATTTATAATCTTTCATTGGGAAATGTTTCCTAAAAGTTCCACTTTAGAAATTGTGGAAGTTTCCCTAAAGAACTCAACACTTGAAACTTTCCAACATACTTTTTTAGAAATATCTCTTAATGTTATTATTATAATAATATAAATATCGTTATAAGAATAAAACTTAACAATTATTGAATAAATAAGAGCTCATGCAATTATTAACCTAATTTACTGTAGGTGACAACCAACTACCAAGCCACTGACTGCATTGTCAGTAATAGTAATTACCAAAAATAGACTTACTAAAAATAGTAAGTCCACAACTGGGAACCCCAAAACATCTTGTCAACTTATGAGGGTTACTATGATGATCTAACCCCATCAACTGCATGGACTTGCCAAAAACAAGGACATTACAGTCAAGGAGATGGGACATGAGAAAGTATATCAAAAAATATATGCACATAGCTTTGACCAAAGCCTTTGAACACTAGACTTATGCTAGCAGGTAGAGTGAAAAAGAAAAACATCACATCTACACTTCCTTTTTTGTCCACATTCAACACCCATCATTAGAAGGTAATCTTCCCAAATTTCATACCGAAAATGATTTTTTAAATTTATTTTTTAAATGCAAGAGGAAGAATGACATGTTCTTGACAATCTACTCCCTTATATCCTATCAATGTTTGACATTGAATGTGATAGAGGACATCACTTCACATCATAGGATGAGCAATATAAAAACACACACACTCTAGCCATCTCAAGATCATAAGAAATCTCAAAATTGAAGGTTTACAACTTTCAATTCAAAGTCAAAAATGTGGAGATCAAGATCAATAGAAACAAAAATGAACAAGGGTTATGCTAGATAGATTGGAAAAGAATTTGGTGGCTAGGTGGTCACAAGGAACATAGGGTGTTTTTCAAGCTAGCTCTTCATCGCTTCAAATTTCATGCAAACTTAACAATTACATAAGCAATTGAAATTCAATTCACATAAAATAGAGCAACTCTCAATATCACCAAGAGGGAGTAGATTCTACACATCACCTTGCATCCAAGGAGTGCTAAAGAACATGATCAAAGAAACATACATCACATACAATTCATCTTGATAATTATATCTTTACCCTTTTTCAATCTCATGCATTCCTAAATGTAACATTCAATACTTTTACAAACAAAATCCATTTTTATCTTACATACCATGCAAGGTTAATCCAAGAATCTCATGAATCTAGTATTAAAGTTCTTGCATAACATATGCAACATGTGTCACTTACACAATGTAAGACATATTTTCAATGTTATCACAAGCCAAGTCTAAAATTTTGTAGGCACTCATATCCTAGTTCAAAGTCAACCATGAATTAACTACCTTACTAGATTATAGAAATTCACATATTTCTTTTCACACACATGCAAAGAAACAAGTACTTAATTTTTCTTAATGAAGCAAGGTCAACAAAAAACATGACATGAACAAGGAGTATCCTATAATTTCATGTTAGAAGTAATCATAACTAGGAGACTTTAACAATCGACACAACAACCAAGACATATTCTCACATACTAATATTGGTTGACTTATAGTTTATGTGACCTAGGGTCACAACTAAGCATAGTGAACTCAAGGTTGTAGTGCATAACCAAGATCTCTAATACCATATGTAGAGAGACTATCCCAGCAAAAGCAATGTCACATCAACAACCTCTATAAAATGTAGAAAGTCTACAGGAGAAAATGTCATTTGAATATTGACCAGTCAAAAATAATTTTAATTACTAGTAATTTTAAAAGAAATACATATATATGTACCAGTATGAGGAAAGGAGGTAAAATGAAAAGTTCTAAAAGATACCACATATCAATTACCAGAATTGGAAGATGTTTCTTAATATGACAACCAAGCTGTCAAGAGCTCTAAAACCTAATCAAGAATACAAAGTGCAAGAATCTTTTAAGAGTGCTTTATCACCCTACCATGTAGTTGTTAAGCTTCTTTAGAATTTTTCCTAACATGAAAAATATCCAGCCTAACAATGAAAAAGACTGACCAAGCAAAACTAAGAAAAAAATAATAGAATTAGATAGTAAAAATTAATCACGTCCTCAACCATTTACTAATGTCATTGATAATCCGATGCATATATCAAATATATGAAAATAAAAACAATGAATGCACCTTAATGGTCAATATGTACATATCTCTACTCTAACACCTTGAAAATTTATAGATAAAATAAATTTGTCCTAACTTAAATTACTTCACTATAAAGTTATCACGAATGCATGAATAATTTTAAAAAGTGAAGATTGATGTCGTTGATTTCGAAAACTCAAACATTCCACCGTTTAAATTCCCAATTTTCTTAGTTCTAATAATTATGATCATTTACATTCGAATGGCTATTCTTAGTTTGCAGTCTTAGTTAGGCATGGTAGTAGTAGTATTAGTTTTAACAGGTCAAATTAATAATGCACAGTTCTAATCCGATTCCGCCGTCAGTTTCTTTTCGTTGGCAATGAATGTAATAATTCAAACTGTTGTTTCAAGCATATTAGATGGCATAGATTTAGGATTAGTTCCGTTCAAAGATTCTTTAAATAAGATGTATGTGTTATCTTTTATATGCTGCAATAAAAATTAATTTGCTTTTCTGCTTAAAAAAGAGTATATTTTCTCTGTCCAAAAACAACGCTTTGTTCTTCTTTGTTATGTACAGTGTTATCTTTTTTAATTTTTTTTTTTAAGGTTCTTAAATTCTACACAAACAAAAATTTACATCAACTAATAAAATTTCAACAAAACCTTTTCTTTCATATAATCTCTGGATAAGCATGAGAGACTATCATCTAGGATGCGACTATCCTTCCTACAAAATGTACTACTGACTAAATTTCAAAAAATTGAAAATACAGTAATTTTTTTTGAAAATTTCAGTATTTGATCTTCACAATCTACATATTTTGTAATTGAAAATAATAGAAACTTAAAAAAAAAATCCGCTGTATTTTTGTAAATTTCAAAAAAAGAAAAATTTAACTTTCTTTTGTCTTTCATGCATTCTGTTTAGAGATTAGCGAGTACCCTGTCATCTATGCCACACTATCCATACTGGCTGAAAGCATAAAGTATGCATAAATGAATTCATTTACTAAGCGACAGAAATATATATATATATATCTTAAATAAAAGTCCATCTAATCATCTCTAACATCTCAGAGAGTCATAAAAGTACATAAGAATCAGTAATGTATCAACACGACCAATCAGAATGTAATCACAACTGCGAAGAACATTCTCATCTTAAACAATTTTCGTATTAAATTGTCATAACTATCTGCTATTGTAATCCGCTCTATAATCATACACGCTACCAAAGAGACATCCATGAAATTCAGGGATTATGGAAAGAAAAGAATGATTAAATTTTAAAGTACCAATACCAAAATCCCGTGATTGACCATGGAAGATTGGTGGGATAGTTTAACAGAGGAAAAAACAGAAAGACTGGAAGGAAGGGGTTGTGACAGGAAGGCTGTTAAAAAAAATGTTAGTTCTTATTCATTGTAGGTGAACATTTATACACTTTCCAGAATGTTCTTTTTGCCAACATAAGGACAATCCAGTATTCGCTCTACATAAGCAGAACGTTCTAGACTTTTCCTTTGTCGCCATAGTTTCTACAAAGCTTTCTATAAAGGACTACAAAAAGTGTATACATATAGCATGTACAAAAATTATGGTAATCTGCTTATTTTTTAATGTTAGAAAAGTATTTTATATGTGTGCTGTTATTTTTAAACATCACACACCAAGTAAGAAATTAAATTTAGGAAAATAGTTTAACTTTGACTATTTAACATTTTAATGTAAGAATCGAACTTTAGTGTATGATGTTTAAGCCATCCCCTATAAAGTTATACTCTTACCTTGTTTTTATGTTAATTCTTTTATTGACTATTAAGGCTTCTGGATAAGTGTATCGATAAATGCTATTAGCTATTAGAAAACTTCACCCTATTATATTTCAAAATGGTTAACATAGAGTTACCAAAGTTTGATATGATTGACTAGCAAGAGGGTTTTCAAAGGAAAGATGAGAGAAATTTGGGCCATCCTTAAATATAAGATATAAATTATGTTTGAAAAAATAAATTAATTTGGACTATTTAACATTTTTAGTTTGAGAATCATGCCTCATATGGGAATGACTTAAACATCACACACTAGGGCCCATTTGGTTGCTGGAATATGATTTGAGAAGTGGCATTTAGAATCTTTGATTTGGGATTTTGGAACTTGAAATCCAGATATAGTTTTGAGAATTTAATTTGGGACCATTTGGTTCATCAAGCATTCATAATGCTGAAAGAAATTTCCTCCATTTGGTTGCATATTTCTAGAATTGGGATATCACCGAGAAAAGCTCCAAATAAACTTTCAAATTCAACAGTTAAATGATATTTGGTTCTAGATTTTTGATCCATCTATTGTTTTAATGATGTCTCAAACTGCAAATTAGCTTTCTTGGGTGCAATTTCATTGTTGATATGTACTCTAATTTTGTGGACTATCTATGTTTAACAATGATTTTTGTGTAGATTTCTATTAATATACAAAGTGTATTTCTTTTCTTCTGCAAAGTGATCTCAATTGTTCAATCTGTATGCAAGTTCTAGTGATTAAATTAGATTTATGATACTATAATATTTGAGAGTAGAAATAACTGTTGTCACTTAGGTTTGCACCCTTGTCCAAGGCCTATGCGTGAGGACAACCTAGTGAAACATGGAAACAACCTCCAAGCTGTGGGACTTGAACTATGAGATTGAGTCTCCGGAGAAGGCCGGCCTCTTCTTACTGTCAGGGCGCACCTATCTATTCTTAGAAGGGAAAGGGAGAAAGAGAGCGTTAAAGAAAACCTACCTAGTCTAATCTAAGGCGGTGATGCACCAAAATAGAGTGTTCAGACTCATTCCTGCCCATATATGCACTACAAAACTAGGGTAACATCCAAAAGTCATACACGTCCAGACTTATATCGATCAATAATCACATATAGATCAGAAAACAAACTGAATGACACCAGGAAAAGAAGATTTCACTTGTATATTATCCAATAGGCCAAAGATAGATACAGTATGTGGACCACTAATCTCAATAATGCATCAATGAGAGGCAAAATGAAGCACATACACATTGACCATTGAAGAGAATGACACATGATGCTATGTAGCTTAGAGACATAGGGATTCTACACTGCAAGTCTGCAAGAAGTAGTAGAGAAAATCAGGAAGAGTTGATCCGGGAACAAAATCACAAAATTGCCTTTATAGATCAGGCATAACTTGAAGATTTCTACGTTACATTTACTTCCTACCTACTGGCATTAACTTCCCATCTTGAGAATCCAATCGAAGATCTGATTGAATCCTAGCTTGCATACCAAGAACTCTCATATCTTTCTGAGAAAGAGCCTGGAGAAGACAGGAACGGCGCCACAACATTCCCTGACATGGTAGATGGATCGACTGGATATATGGAGAGTCCCTCTGCACCTGATATTCACTCTGAGTTGGTGGAAATTGATTATGAAATCAGATCCATGGCAAAAAATAAATAAATGATTTCTATCCTTTCTAGTTCACGAAATAGCAGGGTCAAAAAGGTCAACCAGGTCCACATGCTGATTGGACCACGTGGGGCAATCACTTTCCTCCCCTTTGCCACCCTGGCAGTCCTCTTCACACGTTGACCACACCTTTATGTTTGACTAGGCGCTATTTCACTATGGGTGCCATGCCCTGAAGTTCCTAATAGCGACATAACGCCCAACACTTATCTCTATTCGGGGTGGTACCAAACTGTGACCGTGATGCCCCAACCTGATTGTATCATTGACTTGGCAACTTAACTGTCAATCGTAACTGTGATGTTAACTGCGCATCCCCCATGGGCCCCAAGGACACGTGGTAGAAAGGCTCCAACTCGCTATGGCAAACCTCGCACAATTTCCCCATAGCACGATGGCACCTGCCCTTGATCTCTGCAGATCTGACGGCTCAAAATTCAACCCCTGACTGCGCTAGCCGCGTTGAAGATCTAGTGCCACCTCATGTCTATGTTCTGATCTGGCATATGTGGCAATCCTTCAGTGGTCCAACGATCGCTTAATCCTTACTGCGCCAGCTGCATGAAACCTAGTTCCACCAAGACACGTGGTGCTTGGGCGCTATGTCGCCAACGTTAACTCTCGGGCAGTTCTCGATGGCGAGATAGCGCCAGCCGTAGATCCCTGCAGATCCGACGATTGTGAAGACTCGCCATGTGGCTGTGTTGGTCGAACTGAGATCTGGTGCCACCTCATGTCTGCATTCTGATCCAGCACACATGGCTGTTCTTGATTCACTGTAACACTAACCGTCGTCGGTACACCTTTTCGACGACGCAGTCTGCCCGTCGTGAGACTTTCGACCTGCCGCGAACTTTTCAATCTGCGACTGGGCCC
This sequence comes from Cupressus sempervirens, assembly GCA_028749045.1. NCBI lineage: Eukaryota > Viridiplantae > Streptophyta > Pinopsida > Cupressales > Cupressaceae > Cupressus > Cupressus sempervirens. Next base: position 34,743,657 of record CM053788.1, read on the forward strand.
ATTCCACTTGGCACCACCTCAGCGATGCATCCTGGCGAGACTTGGCCCTACCGACACGTGGCGAAAGGGTGCCATGTCGTTATACTAAAAATCTTGCAGCTTCGGCATGGCGAGATGGCGCCTGCCACCGATCCATTCTAATCTGATGGTCGCAAAACTTGACCTCCTGCGACGCTCCCTCTTTTATGATTCGCCAGGCCCACCGAAATGTGGCGTCAGCTTATTGGTCTGTTGGTCACCCTGAACCTAACTACGCTGGCAGCATGAAATGTGGTCCCGCCAGGACACGTGGCGCAAGGGCGCCAAGTTGCCGATGTTATCTACCGAGCTATTCCCGATAGCGAGACAGTGCCAGTCGTAGATCTATTCTAATCTGACGGTCATGAAGACTTGCCATTCCTCGCGAAACTACTGGGCCTACTAAATGCATGTCGTCATTTGATTCATTCTCCTGACGCCGATTGGTAAGACCCGATTCCCGCCGACACGTGGCAGATGGTCGCTATGTCGCCATGTTAAAACCCGTGCATCTCTGCCATAGTGAGATGGCGCCATCCGTTGATCTGAATCGATCTAACGGTGTGCAAGGAAGATCATTCCTCTTAGCGTATCGATGAATAAGAACTGGCCACGTATCAACGGTTTGACTAGTCCTCACTGACATCCCTGGACCCACGAGGACGCGTGTCCTTTAGGCGCAATGTCGTTAACATAAGACTCACGCAGCTCTTCTATAGCGTGATGGCGCCTGCCGTCGATCGGCCTTGATCCGACGGTGGAGATCTTACCTTTCCATGTACTGGTGATGCTGACTGAACTCTGACTTGGGGAACGTGGTCACTCCTTATTGGTCTAATGAAACAACTCCCTGGTCTGACAAAGCACAACTCGGAGGGTCCGTATTGCCTTGACCCCACTGATGAATATGTGGCTACATCTGATTCGCCACCATGGTGCTGGGCTCCTGACTGCTCATGCGAAGTACTTGCTGGGACCCAACGTGCTTGGTCGCTTCCTGCCACGGTGGATTTTCCGATTGGGCGCTATGTCGCCATCAAAAAATGCATCAGTTTTCCGTTGGTGCCATGGCGCCTCACCGGTCTTTTGAACTTTTGGCCTGGGGAAACATGTTGCCCGCTGCCTTGAGCATTTCCGCCGGGCGTTATGTCGCTATGGAGATTTTTTGGCCGGCATTCGATAGCGATATAGCGCCTGCGGCACCGAAAAACTTTCCCGACCCGCCCTCCGTTGTAGCTCGCTCGCTAGACCCACCAGACATGCGTCAATTGGGCGCGATGTCGCTGACGCTATTTCTCGTGCATCTCTAATGAATAGATCACGTCGACCGTCGATCCTATTGAAATTTGACGAAGAAGATCCTGCGGGCTGCGAAATACATCATAAGGTCCGATCTTGGCATATAAAATAATATTTCCGTGGCTAGCCGTTGGATGAGCTAAGCATTTAAAATTTAAACCTTTGGTGGGTGAGCGAAAGGTAAAAATTCTGGTGACTCATAGGGGGCATGAGCCTGCTCAATGCATGACCAGTGCCTGAGAATGATCCGTTGGGCCATGGAGTCGAAAAAGAGGGCCTGGAAGGTACGAAACCGAGAGCTGCAAGAAACCCTAACCCTAAATGAGGAAATCAAAACATTAAAAAGCCCTTGAACTCTGGCTCTGTCCCTGCAACTTGGAAACAAAACAGGACCTCCTCAGCAACCTGAGACTTGTCAAAATTTTGGAAACTGGCGACTCAAGAAGAGAGCCATGTGCTCGCGCACTTATTGCAAACAGGAACGAACAGGAAGCAGCTAGGCTAACTATGTACATGGACTCACAATCCTTCAGAAAAAGGGCTTCAAATGGATCCCATTGACTGGAATGGGCAGAACTTCACCATTTGGCCTGCTTAGCTAGAACGCATTGGTCTGTTTGCAACTGGAGATTAGATAAGGGCCACTCCATAGTGGATCAAATTAGGAGTTCCTTCCTGGTTTTTCTCTGTCTGAGTCCCACTTGAGAACTAAATCTCCTTCTCTGAAGATTCTGGCCCTTGCCTTCTTGTCAAAGCTCCTCTTCATCTACTGCTGATGTATCTCTAGAATTTGCATAGCTTTGCTTCTCTTTTCTTTCAGTTCAATTAGTTCTACCATTCTTACTGACATGGCATCATCTTCAATCAGTTCCAGCTGATGAGCCAACTCCAAGGATGGGAACTCCAATGAGATTGGGAGTTTTGCCTCCCTACCATATACCAACACAAAAGGTGAATTCCCAAATAGATCTCTTGGGTGTTATCCTATCAGCCCATAGAGCAGTTCTTAGCTTCTTATGCCAAGCCCTCTGGTTGTCTTCTATCATTCTCTTTATGATTCTGATCAGATTCTTATTGGACGATTCAGCCAAACCATTACCCTACAAGTACTAATTTGATGATGTGCTCAGATAGATATTGTGACTCATTGCCCATGCACAAATCTGGGTTCCAACAAAAGATTTGGCATTATCTGAGATGATAGTAGAAGGAGCTCCAAACCTAGATACAATTCCATCAAGGAATTCAACAAATGATGGCTCTGTAGCATCCTTCAAGGCAACTGCCTCTGTCCACCTAGTGAAATAATCAGTAGCAGCCAAGATCCATTTGTGACCTGCACTAGATGGATGATTAATGGGGCCTATGAAATCCAACCCCCACTGGGTGAAGGGCTTATCCACCTGAATGGGATGGAGAGGAAGAGCTGCAAGTCTCTATTTGCCTGAGAAGAAAGTGCACTTCTCACATTTTCTCACGTACCTATGACAATCATGAAACAAGGATGGCTAGTAATAACCAGCCCTCATGATCTTAATGGCAGTTGTTCTCGCAGAGAAGTGGCCACCATCAGGGCCATCATGGAGTTCTTTAATCATCCTTTCAGCCTGATCCTCTTCAACACATCTCAACAGGGTCCCATTAAAATCCCTCCTGAATAGGATATCATCAATCACAACATAGGGAATGGATTGTAGTCTATATTTTCTTCTTTTAGCTCTGTCCAATCCCTGAGGGTATCCATTCCCTAATAAAAAGTTCCTCATGTCATCATCCAGCTCCTTGAGGCATTAACATTTCTTTCCTCCTGCTGCTCTGTAATTACCATAGCAGCTTCTTCATCTGAATCCTGACTTGATAACATTTCTTTGCATAATCCTCTCCCTCTTACCAATTTGGTAATCTGAATATCAACATCATATTCCATTACCCTAGTGATCGATCCAGCTCTCTTCTCACTGATATCTTTGTTTAACAGGAAGTCTTTTACAGTTGCATGGGGCACCAACAAATGGATCCTATTATGGGATAAGAGGTGTCTGAATTTCTTCAAGGCTCTAATGACTGCAAGGGCTTGCTTCTCAACAAAGCTATACTTATCTTAATATTCCTAGAGCCCTTCACTAAAGAAGGCTATGGGATGCTCCTCATTCTTGTCATTTGTTTGAGTCAAGATAGCAAAAATACTTGACTCACCACCTAAAGTGTAGAGGATGAAATCTTTCTCAAAATTTGGGTTCATGAGGGTAGGGGCCGATGCTATGGCTACCTTGATCTTTTCAAAACTCTCCTTCCCCTCCTTGGTCCATGTGAAGACCATATCTTTCTAGAGCATGGCTGTAAGGGGTTTCACCATGGTAGCAAGATTAGGAATAAACCTTCTTACAAAATTTATCCTACCAAGGAAACTTTGCAGCCCCTTCTTGTGTTTAGGGAGAGGAAGGGCAAGTATTGCTTTTGTTCTTTCTGGATCAATGGTCAATCCATCCTTAGATACAATATGTCCCAATAGTTTTCCTTGGTTTGTAGCGAAGACACACTTGGCTGGGTTGAGAGAAACCCCAAACTCTCTACATCTTAGAAATACCTGTCTCAAATGATCAAGATAATCTTCTACATTCTTGGAATACACAGTTATATCATCGAGGTATACTAAGACAAAATTGTCAATTAATCTTTTGAAAGCTACCTCCATTGTCTTTTGGAATGTGGCACCTACATTTGTTAATCCAAATGGCATTTTGCAATAAGCATAGGTGCCCCATTTAGTAGTAAATGCTGTCTTGTACCTATTAGACTCTTTAACCAGCACTTGGTTATAACCAAAAAACCCATCAAGAAAAGAGAATCTCCTTGACCCACTAACCTTGGACAGAATTTGCTCCATAGAAGGGAGAGGATGGTGATCCTTAAGGGAAGCTTGATTAAGATCCCTAAAGTCCACACACAGTCTGATTTCTCCATTCTTCTTCCTCACAGGGACAAGGTTAGCCACCCATGATGAGTGTTTGATAGGAAAAATTATGTTAGCTTCAATCAACTTGGATAGTTCCTTCCTCATTAAGGGTTCAATCTTGGGATTCACTGGCCTCTGTTTTTGCCTTACTGGTTTGACCCTATCAACTGAATCTATGGTATGCTGAAACAAACTAGGGTCAAACCCCTTTAAGTCATCATATGACCAAGCAAAAACATCATTAAATTCTTGACATAGATGAATGAAATTTTCTTGCTCAGCCTCAGAACATACCTTCCCCATGTTAAGAGATTTTCCATTAGCAATAGTAACTGAAGCATGATCATCCTTTTCTGCAGCTAGATTTATTCCTTTGCCCCTTGACTAATCATCAAGATTAAAGATACTCTCCAAGGTAATGAGACCCTTGGGCAACTTGTTGGAACTGAGGTGGATGATCTGATCACCATACTGGTCTTGTAGTCTTGACTGATTTCTTTCTAAAAATTCCGCTTCATTCTGCAAGAAACTCACAATCTGCTCATCAGACTCAAACACTTGCCAATGAGTATTATTATCAGGAATAGCAGGCCTTATCACCACCCTTATTTGTTGCTTCTTCTCTTCCTCAAGATTCCCTGGCACATCATAAGATGCACCCACTGCTACAAGTCTATCAGCATATTTGTTTTCTTTCCTAGGAATGCTTTGGCTATTAAATGCTTGGAAACTCTCAAGCAAATCCCAAACTCTGTGTTTATAAGACTTGAGCAGGCCATTTTTGGTGATATTCTGATTTCTCACTTGGTTCACTACCAACTCACTGTCCCCATATACTTTCAAGGCTTGAATTCCCCTCTTTTGGGCAAGTAGGAGACCTTGGATCAAGGATTCATACTCGGCCACATTGTTGGTACAACTGAATTGGAGCCTAAAAGAGAAGTAGTATCTTATTTGTCTAGGAGAGATCAACATAACACCAGCCCCTGATCCATTTCTATTCCTTGAGCCATCAAAGTACATACTCCATACTCCCTTTATGTCGTCATTAGTCCTAACAAGGTCAGGAACTTGAACCTCTTTCTCTATTATGCAATATGTACTAAGGCCTGTCTCAAGAGTTTCCGACATAGGCTCAAATTGACATGTATTTTCCCACTCATCTAAGAAGAAATCAGAAATCTTTGCTATGGAAGTGACAGGCTCATTTACTATGTCATTTTTCGTCCATCTCTAGAATAGGGCAATTCATATTGATGAAGCTGGGAGTGTAGGGTTCAGTGTGATGCAGGGCTTGAGGTTCTGCTCTTATTGAAGCATTGGCCCCATATCTGGTCTTAAATGACATATAAGACCAATCAGAAGATATGAATCCACCTATTTGGGCAGTGAAATCTCTTGAAAGACAGATGGCAAAATAGGGCTTGACTTCAGCAACAGATATGTCTTGAATCATAGTACAACCAGGGCATGCATGTAGGGCAATTTCCACATTCTTAAGGATGCCTACGATTTTGACAGTACTCCCATCTAATTGTAACACATCCCTAATAATGGGCTCATATTTCATCCCTAAAGCATCAGCAACACAGCTAGGCATTACTGAGCTACTAGCCCCCGAATCTATCATGCAATTATGGACTAACTTGCCCCCTATGATCATAGAAACATAAAATGGAGGAGGTCTAACTGTTTTTCTTGTCTCCACATCTCCTACTGGTTGTACTAAACTAGTGGCACTCTCCACGGTAGATGACTGATCCTTGGGTTCAATCCTTTCCAATTCTTGCTGCAGCATCTTCCTCTGCATTGGCATGGTAGCAACAACATCCCACATGGAAATGTTTACATTTGTCTTCTTCATTTTCTCTACCACACTCAATGGTGCATTAGGAATTTTGGTAGAAACTTTGGGAGCTGCACTCATGAGAGGTTGAGATGGAGCAACATAGGGATCACTTGCATTCTCCTCTCTTGGACCTCGCCTTTGCTGTTGTGAAGTGTTTGTCTACTCATTTTCCTTTTGTGTATGAGGTATAACACTTGAAGTTGAGGCCTGCTTAGGTCAAGGAGGAGTAGCATGTTCCATAGCTCTCTTCTTACTTCTTGTGTTATGAGCAACGAAATCCTGGTTTGCATTACAATGCTCCTCCATCTGGTGATTCATGAAAGAGCAATCACCCTGCCTTTGGATATATGAGGCCTCCTTGGTATGATCTTCCTCATGTGATTGCTTTACTGTAGGCTCCTGGATAGTTAAGGCCAAATAAGATTCTGTCTTCTGACACATCCAATAGGTATAAGAATAATTGCAAGAAGGACAAAAATCTTGATCTTGGGCCAAGTTATTTTGAGGGACTATAGCTCTGTTCTGATTTGAGCTTGAAGCAGAAGCATGACTATTCTGCCTATTCTGATCAAAAGAGCTATTCCACTGATTAGGAGGCCTACCACCACTTGGAGCCTGATATTGTAATTGGGGAGGCTTGCCACCTTGGGCTTGCTGCCTTTCTAAGGCCACCACCTTATTACTCATCTTTTGTATTAGAGAAAAACTATCCTCTAATCTCTTCCCTTAGTCCTTCAACTCCCTCCCCTGCTCTTGTAATTTTTTATCCAGGGTCCTCTCTCTTTTATTTGTGTTCAGCACTAGACCTTGGAGCATTTCCTTGAGTTCATCTATTCCGTTTGAGGATGTGGAAGCTTGGGGAACTGGAGTAAGGGCTTGTGACGTAGAAATTGTAGGAAGAGGGGCTATTGCTGGTTGGTGGTTGGGAACATCAGGAAAGAAAGGCATAGGAGGCCTTGGAGCCAACTTCCCACCTTGTATTAGGATATTCTCAGCTTTTATAGCTGTCTCATAAGCATTTGGTAATGTATCTCCCCCCATAGTTTGGATTGTGGTGGCAATGTCACTGTTGAAAGCTCTAAGGTAATGCAAGAAAGCATAACCAGGGGTAGGTTTTACTATAGTAGGTATTCTATCCCATGTCTTTTGGAATCTATAATTAAAATCAGTCATACATTCATGGGGGGCTCTTTTTATTGTAGTTAGCTGCTCTAGTAGTGACAAATGGTCACTCTTATCCTCAAAATGTTTGCATAATCCTGCTCCTAGTCCATCCCAATCAGTTATGGAACCATGAGCTAAGCCTCTATACCACTGTAATGCTTTTCCTTTTAAAGATGAGGCTAGAAGTCTGATAGCAACATCATCCTCTGTAATACCATGAATATTACAGACATTTGCTACCTCTTGGATATGCTCTAGAGGGGAAATAGTAGTTTCACCAGTAAAATCAGGTATGCTTTTTAGTGCAGCTACTGGTATATCATGTCTTTGGGCTAACAATAGAGGACTTCCACCATTAAATGTGGCAAAAGCATGAACTCTTGGCTGTGCCATATAAACAAGTGTTCTATTGATGAGTGTTGATGGCAATCTAGGCTAAGTACGAATAGTAGGGGGAGTAGATACAGATCTTACAAATATATCGACTGTTATTCTACCCCTAACTGGTGATAATGAAGTTCTAGTCCTTCTTCTCCTAGGATTTGAAATAGGAAGCTCTTGATATTGAAATTTACCTCTAGAAGATGCCCTTGTTTCAGTCCTGGGCATGAATTACTACAAACTTGGTCTGGAACCAGATTTTTTGATGTTCAGAGTCGCCAAGTACTTGAAGAATCAGCCTCTGAAGGCTTGAAAACTGAAGCCAGCACTACTTCTTTAGCATTGATCCCTGGAATTCTCTCTTCTTAACACCAGTAGACTTTAAATCTTCTGATATGAGTCCCACCGGGCGTGCCAAAAACTGTTGTCACTTAGGTTTGCACCCTTGTCCAAGGCCTATGCGCGAGGACAACCTAGTGAAACATGGAAACAACCTCCAAGCTGTGGGACTTGAACTACAAGGTTGAGTCTCCGGAGAAGGCCGGCTTCCTCTTACTGTCAGGGCGCACCTATCTATTCTCAGAAGGGAAAGGGAGAAAGAGAGCGTTAAAGAAAATCTACCTAGTCTAATCTAAGGTAGTGATGCACCAAAACAAAGTGTTCAGACTCATTCTTGCCCATATATGCACTACAGAACTAGGGTAACATCCAAAAGTCATACACGTCCAGACTTATATCAATCAATAATCACATACAGATCAGAAAACCAACTGAATGACACCAAGAAAAGAAGATTTCACTTGTATATTATCCAATAGGCCAAAGATAGATATAGTATGTGGACCACTAATCTCAATAATGCATCAATGAGAGGCAAAATGAAGCATATACACATTGACTGCTGAAGAGAATGACACAGGATGCTATGTAGCTCAGAGACATAGGGATTCTACACAGCAAGTCTGCAAGCAGTAGCAGAGAAAATCAGGAAGAGTCGACCCAGGAACAAAATCACAAAATTGCCTTTATAGATCAGGCATAACTTGAAGATTTCTACGTTACATATACTTCCTACCTACTGGCATTAACTTCCCATCTTGAGAATCCAATCAAAGATCTGATTGAATCCTGGCTTGCATACCAAGAAATCTCATATCTTTCTGAGAGAGAGCTTGGAGAAGACAGGAACGGCGCCACAACATTCCCTGACATGGTAGATGGATCGACTGGATAGATGGAGTGTCCCTCTGTACCTGATATTCACTCTGAGTTGGTGGCAATTGATTATGAAATCAGATCCACGAAAAAAAATAAATAAATGATTTCTATCCTTTCTGGTTCACGAAACAGCAGGGTCAAAAAGGTCAACCAGGTCCACATGCTGACTAGGCCACGTGGGGCAATCACTTTCCTCCCCTTTGCCACCCTGGCAGTCCTCTTCATGCGCTGACCACACCTTTATGTTTGACTGGGCGCTATGTCGCTATGGGCGCCATGCCCTGAAGTTCCTAATAGTGACATAACACCCAACACTTATCTCTGTCCGGGGTGGTACCAAACTGTGACCGTGACGCCCCAACCTGATTGTATCATTGACTTGGCAACTTAACTGTCAATCATAACTGTGATGTTAACTGCGCATCCCCCCCTGGGCCCCAAGGACACGTGGAAGAAAGGCTCCAACTCGCTATGGCAAACCTCGTGCAATTTCCCCATAGCGTGATGGCGCCTGCCCTTGATCTCTGCAGATCTGACAGCTCAAAATTCAACCCCTGACTACGCTAGCCGCGTTGAAGATCTAGTGCCACCTCATGTCTATGTTCTGATCTGGCATATGTGGCAATCCTTCAGTGGTCCAACGATCGCTTAATCCTTACTACGCCAGCTGCGTGAAACTCGGTTCCACCAAGACACGTGGCGCCTGGGCGCTATGTCGCCAACGTTAACTCTTGGGCAGTTCTCAATGGCGAGATAGCGCCAGCCGTAGATCCCTGCAGATCTGACGATCGTGAAGACTTGCCATGTGGCTGTGTTGGTCGAACTGAGATCTGGTGCCACCTCATGTTTGCATTTTGATCTAGCACACGTGGCTATTCCTGATTCACTGGAACACTAACTGCCGTCGGTACACCTTTTCGATGATGCAATCTGCCCGTCGTGAGACTTCTGACCTGTCGCGAACTTTTCAATCTGCGACTGGGCCCATTCCACTTGGCACCACCTCAACGATGCATGCTGGCGAGACTTGGCCCTATCGACACGTGGCGAAAGGGCGCCATGTCGTTATACTAAAAATCTTACAGCTTCGCCATGGGGAGATGGTTCCTGCCGCCGATCCATTCTAATCTGACGGTCGCAAAACTTGACCTCCCACGACCCTCCCTCTTTTATGATTCACCGGGCCCGCCGAAACGTGGAGTTAGCTTATTGGTCTGTCGGTCACCTTGAACCTAACTGCGTCGGCAGCATGAAATGCGGTCCCGCCAGGACACGTGGCGCAAGGGCGCCAAGTCGCTGATGTTATCTACCGAGCTATTCTTGATAGCGAGACAATGCTAGTTGTAGATCTATTCTAATCTGACGGTCGTGAAGACTCACCATTCCTCCCGAAACTACTGGGCTTGCTGAACGCATGTCGTCATTTGATTCGTTCTCCTGACGCCGATTGGTAAGACCTGATTCCCGCCGACAGGTGGCGGATGGTCGCTATGTCGCCATGTTAAAACCTGTGCATCTCTGCCATAGCGAGATGGCGCCATTCGTTGATCTGAATCGATCTGACGGTGTGCAAGGAAGATCATTCCTCTCAGCGTATCGATGAATAAGAACTGGCCACGTATCAACGGTCTGACTAGTCCTCGCTGACATCCCTAGACCCACGAGGATGCGTGTCCTTGAGGCTCAATTTCGTTAACATAAGACTCGCGCAGCTCTTCTATAGCGCGATGGCGCCTGCCGTCGATCGGCCTTGATCCGACAGTGGAGATCTTGCCTTTCCATGTACTAGTGATGTTGACTGAACTCTGACTTGGGGAACGTGGCCGCTCCTTATTGGTCCAATGAAACACGTCCCTGGTCTGACAAAGCACCAACTCGCAGGGTCCGTATTGCCTTGACCCCACTGATGAATACGTGGCTACATCTGATTCGCCACCGTGGTGCTGGGCTCCTGACTGCTCATGCGAAGTACTTGCTGGGACCCAACGTGCCTGGTCACTTCCTGCCATGGTGGATTTTCCGATTGGGCGCTATGTCGCCATCGGAAAATGCATCGGTTTTTCGTTGGTGCCATGGCGCCTTGCCGATCTTTCAAACTTCCAGCCCGGGGAAACGTGTCGCCCACCGCCGTGAGCATTTTCGCCGAGCGCTATGTCGCTATGGAGATTTTCTGGCCGGCATGCAATAGCGACATAGCGTCGAAAAACTTTCCCGACCCGCCCTCCGTTGTAGCCCGCTCGCCGGACCCACCAGACACTTGTCAGTTGGGCGCGATGTCACTGACGCTATTTCCCGTGCATCTCTAATGACGAGATCGCGTCGACTGTCGATCCTGCTGAAATCTGACAGAGAAGATCCTGCGGGCTGCGAAATATATCATAAGGTCCGATCTTGGCATATAAAATAATATTTTCGCGGCTAGCCATTGGACGAGCTGAGCATTTAAAATTTAAACCTTTGGCAGGTGAGCGAAAGGTAACAATAACATTTGATGTAATTTAAAAATCCTTTTTGATTGAAATCAATGAATGATTTATTAAAAATTGTGCACAGAAGTTTTAAAGTTTCTAGAAACATTTGAGTGCATTTTAAACTTCCTACAAACATGCATTTTAAACTTCTTGTGAACTCTTTCTTCATGGCACTAGATTCTTCAACAAGTTCGTCGACCTTTTCATCATGATCTAATTCTTCTGCTATCTTAAATAGTTAATAGATCCCACAGTTGGAAGAAAGAAAGTACCTCTCAACCGTATATAGAAGCAAAATATGCAATCCACATTTTATATAAAATACATCTATGAAATGGAAATGAATATTCACAGAGTAGACCAACTGAACAATGTGCTTTCACTCCCATTTTGTATAGGAATCTAGCGCAATCTTAAAATCTTTATCTACGAAAATAAGCTTTTGATTACTTAATCTGTTACAACTACTTTTTCTTCAAATTCTTTGCAATTTTCATCTTGAATCTCTCAGATGCAATCTGTGAGAGACAAATGAAGATCGTCATCGCTATAAAAAATGATGGAAGACACTGAAAGCTTGAATCTGTGGCCTTCGTGATCTTTGAATTTAAACATTGGCACTGGTCAAACATGTTTGATGGACTTGAAAATATTTTGATATCATTTTATATGCAATGCTCACTTTTATAAAATTGGAATTAAAATAAGCATTAGATCAATTCCACCTATTTAGTTGGAATACCAAATCAAGGTTTTGGGGGTCAAATGGGGATACTGGATTCTAATTTTTTCCAATTCCAATTCTGATTGTGCGGACCCAAACAATGTATTAGATTTTTTTTAGAATTCCGAATGCCAATTCCATTCTAATTCCAATGACCAAACGGACCCTAAGCTTAATTCCTCGACTAAAAGTGTTAAATAGTCAAAATTGACTTTTTTTCCCTAAGCTTAATTCTTCCCTTAATGTGTGATATTTATAAGTATGTGATTTGTCCCACTCTTGGCTCAGCTAGTACAACATTCAGTAGACCTCCGTGCAATTGTTTCCTCCTTTCTTCTCCTCTTTTTTGTCTGCGCCGACTCTGCCAGATAATCTTCACTGCCCGGCTGGTCGAGGAGTGGAAAGTTGAGCAGTGCTTTTGATCCCCGGATTCTGAAAGCAGCGCGGTCATATGCCAGCGCCGCCGCCTCCGCAGTTTCAAAGGTGCCCAGCCAAACTCTGGCCCCCTTCTTAGCAGGATCTCGTATTTCTGCCGCAAATTTCCCCCACGGACGGAGCCGCACTCCCCTATAGTGCGGCGCCGCCTTCCTCTTTGAAGCCGCCGCCGTCTCTTTGCATGGAGGCCGTTTTGTTTCCCATGCAGGAAAATCTTGCGGTTGGGTACGTACGTCAGTACAAGCCAGCGGATAAACCGACGTAACAAGACATGCAAACTTCTCTTCCTCCGATGAGTTCCCCTCCTGAATTTCAGGAATGGAGCAGTAGGATACTATTTCGTTATCTATCTCATTCCAGTTATGATTAATGGCCGTCTCTGATCCAAAATTGGTATCTGCAATATAAATGGCATCAGTGAATGAGAAAATATCATCAGCGTCTCCCAGCAAATATTGGCGAATGCTATCAATATCCATGCTTATGCTTTTATCTTTTCTAAATTCCCAAAAATAGATTGTCGAAGGGCTAATTTATAACCATTCAACAATACAAATTAAAGCATTGACCCCTCTTCCGGATTCAAACATCCAATCTGGTCAAAATGGAGGCTTTGACTGAAATTTTATCCATTATCACTGATCACTGTCCAAATACATTTTGAACGTGGCAAAGTAGCCGCCCAATCATAGAACACGACGTCTTTTAAAAATTCCACGTACACAAATTGCTCATTTTATATTCATTTATTGCTTGGTCTTTGGGCAGCAAGTAGTTTTGATGGTGAGGTCATTACGCACATTTTTGTTCTCTTTGACCTGGTCCAATTGTTTCTTTATCAAATCTGCGGGGACAAATTTATTGATACATATCTTGCTTTGAAAAGGAGTGGGAGAGATTCAATGCTCCACAGTTCGGAAAGCCGTCTTCATGGCTTTTGGTTTTACTTCATCTTCAACTCTCTGGCCGTGTAATGTCTGAAAAGGATTTAGTCAAACAAAGCGGAAAAATTAACAACTTTCGGATTTGTAATGAAGCCTTTGATTTCACATGAGAGAGGTGAAATTCTGAACTATTCAAGTTCAAGGAAGTCTCGAGGATCACCATCTAAAATTTGCAAATTTTGTTTTGTTCTGTTGGATATTGATCAACGTTATTTAGAATGAATGATAATTTAGATAATTAAAAATGTATATTTTTAAAGGTTACAAATAAGTATAATTATATGGTATAGGTTAATCTCCAACAAAAAAGTACATAAGACAAAACAAAGTCAAGATTTTATTTTTTTCAGATTCATGAAAATGCAATGATTTTTTTCTACTTTTTTTTTTGTTGTCTTCAATTACAAACTATGCAGATCATGAAGATCAAATGCTGAAACTTTTAAAAAAAATTCATAACATTTTCGATCTTTTGAAAATTGGTCAACTGTACATTTTTGTAGGATGATAGCCACATCCTAATTATATAAGAAATTTATTATGCATTGTAAGATAAATGGTAATAACTTTTCTAATATATTTTTTTGCAACAAAACATCATAATTTTGATGTTTTTTCAATATAAAAAATCCTAAGAATATATGGTGTCTTATTATACTGTAAGTGTTATATGATGAGTTTTATTTTCCTCCCTTTATGGCTAAGACCCACACCTATTTACCTTGTGTGATTGTGCTCTCTTAGCAATCACTTTATGTGTTGTGTTAACATCTTGCATTTCAATTTTCAATTGTGTCAATGCCTGCTCTAAGCTAGATGATGTTGGAATGTAACTAACAAATACTAATCATCATATTCAACATTGAAAAAAATATATTTATGTCTTAACCAACACATATGGATAACTGAGGGTTCACAAGAAGCCCGTCTCTTATAATCTCTAGCTAGTGGACTAGAATATCTAAGAATATATTGCATATGGACATTCACCACTTGTTCATAGTCCTTATTTCTACATATATGCATAACATAATAATTAAATGTGCCAAATTTGTAAGTATAATTTGCTAAGAAATCAAATATAATAAGATTAAAAGTAGTAAATTGCATGTAGCTACCTTGGCGTCAACTATAGCTCGTCTAGTCTTATCTTCCTCTCCATCTAAGTCTCTTCTTGCAATATTCCTTCCTATCTCTTTTTGTCTCCTTTATGGTTATTACCTACATGTAGGAAGTGACCACAATCCTACCTATACTAGTTTTTAGGCTTTTGTTTCCTTTTATATGATTTTTTCATTATTCTCTTATTGTTTTTATTTCACTCCTCTCTTAATATGTATAATGTAGAGCATAAGAATTAAGCAATTCTAGTCTCTTTTAATGGAAGAAACTATAATCTCTCTATACCCTTAACTTAAATAACATTAACCGAGGGCTATAGTCATATTCTTTCACTCAATTCTCTAGTCAAGGGGTAGTCTAGAGTACTTTATATACTCTCCTTGACATGTGTATATGTTTCTTTATGATGGTATCATTTGTAATCAAGTAATCCTCTCTAAAAAATATTTCAAAAGTGATTGATATCTTGCATCTAGATACTATGTATGATATTTTATCTTTAATAACAAAAGCTCTATACTTTGACATTAAGTACATAATTAGAAATACCATGACCATTGAGGGTAAACTAAGAAAACTTTCCCCAAGTTGTGAAATCCTATGAGGATATTTATAAAGTTGTGTACATAACTGATGTAGAGCCACACCTTGGAAAACTCAGGAGGAATCAGTCACTCAACTGAGTTGCTTCAAGGGGCATCTACAACCTTCAGGATCACACACTAAAATCAGATTCAATAAACAAAACTTTGAAAATAAAATCCCCCAAAATATCTTCTTGCTGGCTTCAGATAGACCCGCACTCAGAAATGAATAACTTTCAAACTAGAAAAGATTTACTCAATCCAACCATTGATATTTGGCATAACTAGGTTTCAAATAACATATAAAAATTTGAGAGAAATCCAATGGTTCAAACCTGAGATATTGACCCCACATCAGAGTACATTTTTTCTGAAAATAAATCTCCCAAAATATCTTCTTGCTGCCTTCGGATAGACCCACACTCAGACATGCATAACTTTCAAACCAGAAAAGATTTACTCAATATAACCATTGATATTTGGCATAACTAGGTTTCAAACAACATATAAAAATTTGAGAGAAATCCAACGGTTTAAACCCGAGATATTGATCCCGCATTAGAGTACATTTTTCTACAATTGTTATTCCCTAAACTGATTGCCATGAGAAATATATGAAGCATAACAGTAGAACCATAATCTTGAAAAAAAAACACAGGAGACCAAAAGAGACATAAAACTTCACATTCCTCCTCAAGTTCGAATCCTCTTTTACATAAAAGATTGACTTTTTAATAACCAAAGTCTGACTGGCCTTGCTGTCTAGTAGTAATAAAAATGCTTTCTTTTCCATCTAAGAATAGGAATCTTAAAGATGTTTTACCATCAATACCATGCAGCAATCATGGATATTCTTGTAACTGCTAAGAATAGGAAACTGAAAGATGCTTTACCATCAATACCATGCAGCAATCATGGGTATTCTTGTAACTGCTAAGAATAGGAATCTAAAAGATGCTTTACCATCAATACCATGCAACAATCATGGGTATTCTTGTAACTGCTAAGAATAGGAATCTGAAAGATGCTTTACCATCAATACCATGCAGCAATTATGGGTATTCTTGTAACTGCCTATTATCTGTCACCAGTATTTGATGGAATTCTCTTTAATTATTTAGCACAACTACGAATTAAAACAACTATTCTAATTTTAAAATCCACACACCTAGTCCTAGGTGGCTATATCTGGAGATCTCATCGAAATGCTACTCTAGGTATGCCACCACATGTAGGACATTATTGAAAACATTTAAATTTAAAACATACACAAAACGTAAAACATTACTTATCATATTTTCTGCTCTGCTACTGTAGCAATAACTATTTATGGATAACTTAATTTTCTAGAGATCAATGACACAAAACTAGTAATCTCAATAAAAATGATAGAATATAATAATATTTAAATGCATCACAATATACTCTTTCACCATATTAAGAATTTAGATTCTCTATTTCTTACTAGTCATCATGTCTAACATTTTCATCAAAATCAAAACAACACCATTTACCTGCTTATGATATCTAGGATAAAAAATAAAATAAAATGCAATATGATTACCACTCTTAAAATCTCGCAACACCAACAAGTAGTCATTTGTTTCCTTTGTATCTATGGAACTCAAAATTGTTGTAGTCAACCTACTTGAGAATTAGAACACTATGAAGGTCAATATTGGATTGAGGAATAAGTGTGTTCATGGCAACCCTCCTTAGACTTTATTTCTAAGATTATCCAATCTACATTTCTCATTAAATCATGTCAAGGAGTCACTCCTACAAAATTAGAGTAATACATCTAGTACAATATACCTACAAGAAATCTAAATACTTATTAAAGTCAAAATAAATAAATTAAATGCTACAACACTATAAATTTTTTTTTTTTGTAAATCTCATAAAAGAGTTTTTAATCAAAATATTTTAATCCAAGCAAGACATTTGAATCAAAATAATTTGATTTCTTTTATTTTGGATTTCTATTTAAAAATGTTTACACACACACACACACACACGTGTGTGTGCGCACGTGCACACACGCACACATGCACACATGCACACACACACACACACATGTGCACACACGCACATGCACACGTGCACACGCACACAGACACACAGACACACACACACACACACACACACATGTAGGCACACACATGGTCACACACACACACACATGCACACACACAAAAACACACATGTAGATGCTCATGCACACACACATACACACACGCATGCACAATCACACACCTGTACTCACGCATGTGTACACACACACATGAAAAACATGAAGAAAAAAAGTAGGGTGTTGAGATAATGGGTGTTGCACACATTGAATAATATTGTTATTTTATTATTTTATTATGTAATGTTGTACCTAGATGGACATGCAACATGTGAAGATTCCCATGGAATATTCTTGATGAGTTGTATTGTAACATTGTGATAATATTTTATGTAATTATTTAATATTGGGGAAAAGAATTAAATGCCCAATATTAAATGTGAGGTCAGTGGGTTAGGTAGCACATGGTTTTAGCACATGGTTTATGTAATACCACTTAGTGGTTTTGTGGGACTTGCTACTATATAAGCAGCCACAAGGGTAGTTGTTGTAGAGTGATAAGGAGAAGACAAAAGGCAAGAGTCGAGCGGGACAAGGCTTGACAGGTTAGCCAAGGGAGCATTTGTGAAGGTTGAAAGCATGGCATGGGATGTGCGGATTCATGCTTGTTCACATAGTTTGCTCGGTTGTGACTATGGCCATGAAGGCTTCCATGGTTGTATGGCAATGGTATTTTTGCTGAATAATACATGGTGATGGATGCTTTTGGAGGCTGGGTTTTTCCCTCAATGAGGGTTTCCCAGGGTATATCTTGTGTCACATTTTGTGGGTATGTTGTCTATTCTCTTGCATGTGGATTTTAATTCTGTGTTTATTTCAGATCTATTATGGGTTATGTAGAAACGGTTATATTCTTTATTGCCAAGTTTCCTTACAAGTGGTATCAGAGCTATGGTTTTATTATTGTAACCCTAGATTGAATCCATGGGAATGCATGAGAGGATAAAAGAAAAAGGCAAGATATATGAATGATTTATTGCAGATCTGAAGTTTTGGGTTTGCTGTTATGATGGGATGTTAAAAGATTTGGGCATGCGAAATTGTTGGAGAAAAGGTTTTTTTGGATGTTTCATTTAAATGAGGGTTTTGGGGGGTAGCATGTAGAAATGACCTCCTAGGCAAAAACAGACCTCACCATTGGATCCGGGTTGACATTTCCATAAAATTTGATATATAATATGCCCTAGTTTGGCCATGTCCAGAGGAAATGAAAGAGTTTTTTGGTTTCAGCCCATGATGGCTGTCAAATTTAATCCTGTCAAAATTTTCGTCACTGAAAAAAATAAAAAATGAAAAATCGTACTGAAAATGGTAAAAAGGCTATCTTAGTAAAACGGCCATAACTTTCTCTCAGAATATCAGATTTTAGAGTTCTTATATGCGTTGGAAAGCTAATTCAGAGCACTACAACATGGTGTAGGTTTGGTTCTATGATTTTAAAATTTTGTCAAATTTTCAGAGCCCTAAAGTCAGATGTTGTTTATTTTGAGCACAAATTAGGGCATAACTTGGGCATATAGAGTCAGATTTTGGACTTCGAGTAGTCAACAGAAAGCTCTTGGAGATTTTTACACATTGGTTTAGATTTGGCGCAGGTTTGGCATGATTTATTTGTTGATATATTGATCTGAACAGTTTATAGGTATATTTTGACTATGGTAACATTGTGAGTTTATGGCATTGGAGATTTAAGATTTGATGTCATTGTATACTCAATTCATATTTCAGATTGGTCTCATGATGATATGGTTATCAGTGTTTGGTTTGGATATGCATGATGACTTGTTGGATCTGCAAGTTGTGTAGTGTTGTAAGCGGTCTATACTTATAGGTTGCATTTATAGCTTGGTTATGGGTTGTCTTTGCCCATTGATCTTTCATTATTGATGCATATTCAGATTGGTGGCTTGGATTTGGGTTGTCTATGCCCTGAGTCACATGATTTTATCTTCATGTAGAAGGGATGAGATGTTGTTACCAGGTACAGTCATGGTGGAGGATTATGGTTGACTATGCTGACAGGTTGGACATATTAAGAGCCAGATGCTTGGTTCATGGATGTGATCATGGTGTCATGGATTTTGGCATGACATGATTGGATATACAGGTACATCCTTGATGTTCATTAGCTTGGATTTTCTGATTTGGTTATGGTGGTATATCTTCTTGGTTGAGGATCATGGTTATTTGGTTTTCTTTTGAGGAGCTCATGATGTGCACTTTGATTTCTTTGATGGTTTGATGCTTTGGTTGATTCTCATGGTTAGAGGATGGTATTTTCATCATGATGTCATGGATAGCTTGGATACACAGTTTAGTGGGAGCTTGTGACAGTGATGGGGTGACAGTGTAGGATTAGTTCCTGGTTTGGTTTGGATCTTCATATAGAAGATGGATTTTATGATACCATAGGTGACTTGGTACCACAGTTGAGTGGGAGTTTTTGGCATTGATATATTTATTGAGTGTTTGCAGATGTTGAAGGTTTGTCTTAGATCCTGTTGCTGTAGAAGCGTCTTTGACATTTTCATGGTGCACTTGTTATCTTCATGGTGTTTGAAGATGGTTAGATCTTGAGGACTCATGGAGTTCTTGGTTATCTTCATGGTGTATGGAGATGGTTCTTCATGGTATGTGAAGATGGTTTTTCTTCATGGTGTGTGGAGATGGTTGCATCTTGAGGACTCACAAGGTTCTTGGCAAAGGTGTGGTTTATGCTTTTATTTGGCATGTTATCCTTGGTGTGAGGATGGTTTCATTATTATGTCATGGTATACTCTTGATACGCGTTTAGAGTTGTGACATGTTATGGTATGTTCATGTGGAGCATGTTATCTCTTTAGTTGAGATGGTAAGATCATGTTGTCATGTTTATGTTCCTAAGGCCATGGTTGGAACTTTGACATTGATCTTGGTTTAGTTTCTTGGTATTGAGTACATTGATCATAAGCTGGATACTTCATGATATTGCTATGTTGCATTTGGAGTTGGCATGTATTGATTGGTTACAGGTGCTCATGGATACTTAGAGATGGTGGTGATGCTGATTTCTCTTGGATTAGAGAAGTATTTGTTGGGACGGTTGATGGTTTCAGCAGGAAGTCCGAGGGGTAGTCACCTGATATGGACTTGAGAGGAGATTGTTCTTAGATGAGTCTTGGTTGGAGACTTGGGTATCTTGATGAGCATTCTCATTCCCCACTCTTGGTCTACTCAGCGGTTTGCTACTTGAGAGGTATAGCCCATTATTTTCTCTCAGTTGCATTATATTTATGCTCGTCTTTCATGGATATGGATCTTGAACTATGGTACATGAGTTAGTTCTGGAGGGTTCATTTGAGAGATGGTTTAGCATTGGTTATCTCCATGTGCATATGTTGTTATGCTGGTTGAGTTTGGGAGATGGTTTTATATTAGGCATATTCTTTGGATTAGGAATGGTTATTCCTTGGTTTAGGAATGATTCTATTGAGTTTGATCTTCTTGTGAGAGGCTTACATCCATGATGAGTTATATGGTATGGTTTGGGTGTTGTTGAGGCTTCTTGTTGGGGTTTTATGGAGGAGATCATACTTGCACAGTTTACATCTAGAGGTGTGTGTAGAAGAACATGATACAGGTTATGATTTGCATGGTTTCTCTGGTCTTGGTTATCTTCCTGGATGTTCAATTTTGACTACATTGGATTTGAGATTGGTTGGAGATTGTGATCACTGGTTTGTGCTCATGTATGTCATGTGAGAGATGACATGGTTATTACTTTATCTCTTTCCTCTGTTGGTTGTGGTGAACTTGGGAGACCATTGGAGACTTGTTATGAGAGTTGTTCTTGCAGGATATCAGTTTATGTATTGTGGATGTCCTTGATACTACATGGATTCACATCTTTGAGATGTGTTGAGTGGATTGGTTATAGATTTGACATTATCTTTTGCAGTGGGAGCCTCTTGGTATATATGTGGTAGATATTGCTCTTAAGGCTTGTGATTGCAGGTTATAGATTGGATATGTCAGTGATATGAGATTCACTTGGTATACCTTCGAGGTATGGATAGTTGGATGGGTTTGGCACTTGTTGTGGGTGCTATTTCAGCTATGGCTATTTTGACAACTACGGATACATGTGATTACCTTTGGATCAGGTTATTTGTGCTTGGAATTTCAGTTGGTATAGGATTTTATGATCTTCTAATGCGACAGGTTGGGTGGTTTTCTCTTTGGATGGCTTCTATGTATGTCCAGTGGGAGTGGCATAATAGGAGGTGAGATCATTCATGTTCGAGATGCTGGATACTTTGATTTTGTTGTGGGTACCAGGATGGAGCACTTGATGTATTTTGATCCATGATGGTGGATGTGCTTGGAGGGATTGTTCCCTTGTTCATTTATGTGGCTACAGATTGACCCTATGCAATGTATACAACAAGTGGGAGATTGTTGAGATAATGGGTGTTGCACACATTACATAATATTGTTAATTTATTATTTTATTATGTAATGTTGTACCTAGATGGACGTGCAACATGTGAAGATTCCCATGAAATATTCTTGATGAGTTGTATTGTAACATTGTGATAATATTTTATGTAATTATTTAATATTGGGGAAAAGAATTAAATGCCCAATATTAAATGTGGGGTCAGTGGGTTAGGTAGCACATGGTTTTAGCACATGGTTTATGTAATACCACTTAGTGGTTTTGTGGGACTTGCTACTATATAAGTAGCCACAAGGGTAGTTGTTGTAGAGTGACAAGGAGAAGACAAAAGGCAAGAGTCGAGCGGGACAAGGCTTGACAGGTTAGCCAAGGGAGCATTTGTGAAGGTTGAAAGCATGGCATGGGATGTGCGGATTCATGCTTGTTCACATAGTTTGCTCGGTTGTGACTATGGCCATGAAGGCTTCCATGGTTGTATGGCAATGGTATTTTTGTTGAATAATACATGGTGATGGATGCTTTTGGAGGCTGGGTTTTTCCCTCAATGAGGGTTTCCCAGGGTATATCTTGTGTCACATTTTGTGGGTATGTTGTCTATTCTCTTGCATGTGGATTTTAATTCTGTGTTTATTTCAGATCTATTATGGGTTATGTGGAAACGGTTATATTCTTTATTGCCAAGTTTCCTTACATAGGGAAGTGCCTTAGTCAAGAGAAATATATATTTTATGCAATAGTAATAGATGGAATGTGTGCCACAAGGAAAATCATGTAGAGAAAAAAAATTACGAATCATTTAGTTCATAGTAGTGTAATAGGTCCTTTTAGAATACCTTCACTTCTTGTGAATCAACACATGTCCTCACTCTTATACATGACTATACTAGAGAAATTTGGGTATTATTTATATAGAATATGGTTGAAGTTTTTTTATAAGTTTAAATAGTTTAAAGCTTTGCCTAAAAAATAGATAAAAAATGTCTAAAAATATTAAAATACATAATGGAAATGGGTATCTAAGTAAATGTCTCTTAGATTTTCATGAAACCCATGGAATAAATAAAGAATCAAATATTTCTTACTCGCCCAAAAAAAAGGGGGGGTTTATGAAAGAGAAAATAGAACTTAATAGAAATGACTTGATGGATGTTTTACTCTATAAAACTAGTAGCTAATTTTTTGGGTTGAAGTAGTGCATACTATTATATATATCTTGAATAGAATGACTACTTAGACACTAGTGAACATAACACCAAAAGAGGCACTCAGTGAAAGAAAGCCTACAATGTCTCTTGTTAAAGTGTTTGGTTGTAATGCATATCCCCACACTCCTAATGAAATACAAAAAAAGCTTTAAAGAGAAAGTAATAACTGCATAATGTCTAGATATAATGATGAGTCAAAGTGATATAGGTTGTACTATCCTAAAATGAATGATATTTGTATCAAAAGAAATGTGTGATTTAATGAATATATTGAAATTAATCATCCTTCTATGCTATCTTATTATTCCAATCTTAATTGAAGAAAATAAGTTCACTAAACTACTAATGATCAATACCAAGGTGTACAATCTTCTGTAGGAGTTTGAAAGGAGAACAACTTGAAGAATTAAGTGAAAATGATAATTAAGATACTGTTGGAAATGTAAGAGAGTAATTGAGAGGGAAGAGGTGAATTAGTTACCAAAAAAACAATTCCTTGTTCCTTATAATTCAATACAAAATTTCACTGATCATGCAATACTCTCCTACTTGGTTAACACTAAAATATTAGTGATACTTGGTTAACAAAGAAATCTTATGATTATTAATCTACTATAACCTTTAGTAACTTAGTTTTAAAAATTTAAAGCATAAAGAAAATAACATGAACACATATGACACCAAGATTTAACATGGAAACCCAATTTGGGAAATCCAACATCTAACTAGTTATAATAATTTTCACTCTTTTGAAGTTAGCCCCTATTACGAACCAACCTTGTTAAAGATTTCCAAACAATCTGTTATGTATGATATTGTTAGAGGATTTAGATCACCCCATTAGGAGTTGCTTGGTTAGAGGTACCCAAAAACTTCAATCTTGAAATGTTGCCTTGTTAGAGGGTTTACAAAATGTATTTTAAGTCAAATTTGTTAGGAGATTTATTTTCTACTACAATGGTTAGAAAGAAAGAACAATTTTACCTGATTTATGAAGTAACTATCTTTGCAGATTTAGATCTCTATTCTAGTTTGACTTCTAAATCATTCCTGATTAGATGTTCTTTGCAACTTATCTTCCACACTTTCCTACTCTTCTTTTTTCTCACATATCCATCTTATTTCTAATTCCACTTGTACATGTTATTATCAGAACTTGACCTTAGTTATATATCATGAGCTAGGAAAAGTTGGCTTGAATACACTTCCAAAACAATAGGAAACATCCAAATAGTCGGCTTCAATCAATTAAATACTTGAAAAATGCATTTTTCTATCACTTGGTCAATACTAGGATTGAATGCTTGGTCGACATTGTAACTCCTTTAATTCTCAATCACTTAGTAAATACTACAAGTCCTTTTATGCCCAACCACTTAATCAATACTGCAAGATATAATCTCTTCATTAGCTGCCTACTCCATTAATACTAGGAAGGTCTTCTTTAACCAAATGCTTAGTCAATAAAAATATTTTTAAGCTTAATATTACAAACTCCACATTACTTGGTCAATACTAACATTTGTGTAACATCAATGACAACGTACAATTGAAGAATTGTTTCCAACAAACTCCCTCCTTGGCACTGATGGAAACACAACCTGTCAACGTAAACTAATAAAGGTATAAGAAATTGAATAATATCCTTAGTTTAATTCTAATTCTTATCCCTACTAACTCCCTCTAAGATTCTTTGTGGATTTGTCTCTACCGCTTCCTTGTCAATCACTCTATAGTGAACCTCTATCATTTTCGCCCTCTTTGTTGTATAATCCATTATGTGAATATCTTCCTTATGAGATACAAAAATATCCGTCTTTCTCCTCAATCTTCCATGTTGACACACAAATTCTCCCTCTTTGATATCATATGAAAAGTAATGTAGACTTTAGAAGTTAGAATGTACCTTTGTACTGATTAATATGCAATATGCTATGCATTTCACACATGAAGTGTGACAATTTGCATCAACATGATAGATCTTCAATGAAACTTGGTTGATGTATCACTATCTTTTGGTTTAGTGAGCATCAAATAGGAGAATAACCCCTAGTTTACCTCTTAGATACATAAATGCATCCTTAGGTAAAGCTTTAGTAAATATATCTACTATTTTCTCCTTGGTGTTCACATATTCTAGTCTCACCTCTTTGTCTTGAACTAATTCCATTAAGAAATGAAATTTGATTGAAATAAGTTTTGTCTTTGTGTGCATCACATGATTTTTAGATATATTGATTATACTTGTGCTATACCAAAATATGACCACTAGTTCCTTGATTTCTTCCTTCATTCCTGACATTAATTTCTTGATCCACAATATGTTAGAAAAATTGACTGCTACGACAACATACTCTTCCTCTTCTATGTATTAAGAAATACAATTTTGCTTCTTTCTTGTCCAAGACACTAACCTTTTTCCAAGAAAGAATGCTCCTCCACTAGTAATTTTTCTATCATCAATGCTTCTTGTACAATCTACATCAACAAATGCTCTCAACTAAAGATTTCTTCCTTTCTTATACCACAAACCATATCCTTTAGCTCCTTTTAGATACCTCAGAATTAGTTGTACTATTTTCATGTGATATTCTTTTGGATTAGTAGAAAATCTTGCAACTATGCCAACAACCAATGAACTCTTAGGTCTTTTGTGTACTGCATACTAACATTTCCCAATGATTGATCTAGAAGTAATCCGATTTACCCCCTTTGAATCATCATTCTTTGAGATTTTATCACCAGTTGAATCTTGGAATCTTCCATTCTAAATACTTTCAATGTTTCACTAATGTATTTTGATTGGGTGATGCATATGTCATTCTTCATCTGAGGAACTTGTAGACAGAAAAAGAATTTAATCTCTCCAACCATAGACATTTCAAATTATTTCCTCATTTCGTCAACAATGATTTTCATTACATCTCATGTCCACCAAATATGATATCATCTACAAATATTTTTACAAGTGATATCTTGTCCTATGGTCCTTCTTTAATATACAAATTGCTATTACCATTTATCTTTTCAAAACCAATTCTTAACAAATATCCATGCATTCTTTCATACCATGCTCTAGGAGCTTTTTTCAATCCATATAAAGATTTGTGAAATTTACATAACATGTCTCTTTTACTTGGATCAATAAAACCTTCAAGTTGTTCAATGTAGACTTCTTCTTCCTATACTCCATTCAAGAAAGCATACTTAACATCCATTTGAAATACATTGAAACCTCTTTTTGCAAAATATGATAGAATTATTTTGATTCCTTAAAGTCTTACAACAAGGGAAAATGTTTCTACATAATCAATACCTTCTTCTCAAGCATAACCTTTGCATACTCGACTTACCTTGTTCCTTGTTACTTCTCCTTTCTCATTTAACTTATTTCTAAATATCCATTTTGTGCCAATCACATTCTTATCATTAGGTCTAGGTACAAGAGATTTGGTTTAAATCTTTTCTATTTTCTCAATTTCTTTGTTCATTACCTCTATCCAACCTTCTTTCTCTAGTGCATCTTTTACAGTTCTAGGCTCGATTTCACTAAGAAAACATGTAACTTTTAATTTTTTCCTTGTCAATATGTCCTTTATCTCTCCTCCAATTATTTTTTTAGGCGCATGATGTCTTCTAACATATTTTGCAACTCTTGGATCTTTCTTTCTTGATTGTGGACTTGGATCACTTGGTTCACAATGATCTTCTATCTTTTGCTTGGGCTCATCTAGCTAATCTATATGTAACTCAGGTTCCTCTAACTACAACTCAAGTTATACTGCTTGTGACTCAGGTTACACTATTTTTAACTATAACTTAGGTTGAACTATATGTTCCTCAAGTGCCTTTGTCTAAAACTTGGGTTGTGCTGCCAATTGCTAAGTGAATTCAATTGATTGTGGCAAAGTCTTAGATTCCTCCTCATAGTAAACAAAATTTTGGTAGTCTTTAGGTTCCTTTCTATTGTACTCTTCACTTCTTTCTGCAAGCTCATCAATCTTCACATGTGCACTTTAAGTGGCATTATGAGTAGCCACATTCAGACATTTGTATTTGTTACTTTTATTGGAGTAAGCTAGGAGTATACCTTCATCACTTTTGCATCAATATTTCCTTTCCTTACATCTTCCAAGATATAGCATTTTCTTCCAAATACTCTAACAAACATTAGGCTTATACCCATACAATAATTCATAAGGTATTTTGTTTGTACCTTTCTTTAGTTGAACTTGGTTAAGTGTATGAACTATTATGGTGATTTCTTCTTTCAACCATTTTGGTATAACATTCTTGTTAGTCATTTGTGTCCTTGCATAGTCCATGATGGATCCATTCCTTCCTTCTACTACTTTATTTTTTCTTTGGAGTTATAGGCATTGATACTTGTCTTTTGATTCCTCTTTCATTTTAGAACTCATTAAATTCATTTGATATGAGTTCTCCTCCTCTATCTAATCTTAGGTATTTTAGACTCTTCCTTATTTCTTTCTCACCTCTATCCAAATATCATTTGAACTTAAAAAAAGCATCATATTTATCTTTCAAAATCATTACAAACATCATCATAGAATAATCATCAACAAATAGAATGAAATTAATGTCTCCATAGTAGCTTTCCACACCTATTGGTCCACAAATATCTATATGAACTACTTTTGAAACTTATTCAAAATTATAGGACTTACTTCTAAAACTTATTTTACTCATCTCACGAATTTGACATTGCTTTCACATTTGCATGTCATGTTTCTTTAGGTAAGGTATGCATCTTACTCTTTTGTTCTTGCTTATGGTAACCAGGTTATCAAAGTTAAAATGACAAATCCTTTTGTGCCATAGCTAACTTTCCTCTATCTAAGCTAGCAAACATGTACCTTCAGTGAGATCTAGGGAAAAAAAATCCTTTTGTCTGATTGCTAGTTACAACCAAGTTTTCTTTTCCATCCAATAGCTTAGCTTTTCCATTCATGAATTCTGCCTTGTATCCTATATTGTTCAGTTGATATACACTAAGTAGCTTATGTTTTAATCCTTCAACCCAGTAGGTATTTTCATAGTTGATTCATTCTATTAATTCTATGATTCCTTTTCCTTTAACATAACATGGTTCATTATTTCCAAATCTAACACATCCACCATAATAGTTTACTAAATCTTTGAACTTAGTTTTGTCACTAGTCATGTGATGAGAACAACAACTATCTATGATACATGTATCATTTTTTCTAACATGAGAAATAAGTTTCATCTTTTCATTTCTCTTATTATCAGATTTATCCTTAACAAAAATGTAAACTAATTCTTCTTCATTATCATCACTATTAGAATCTTTAGCAATGTAACACTTGATTTGTTACCTTTATCTTGTAGTCATTGTAGCTTTTGAATTCTTTCTTGTCTTTGATTCTATTAACCTTTTCTAATCTTTATCTTCTTTGTTTGGACACCTTGTAGAAATATGACCAACGTCTTCACATGAGAAACATATCAATGAGATTTTGCTTCTGAATTTATCTTTCCCTTTTGATACTCTTTTTGCAAGTAGAGCTTCAATAACTTAAAGGTATTCATCAGAATCATCTTCTTCATCACTGCCAAATTATTTTCCTTTTGATTTTCCTCATTTTCTACCATGGGTTAGTTTTTCTATGAATGTAAATTCAAGATTACTAGAAGTAGGAGAAAAGTTATTAAAGTTATCCAACTCAAAAGTAGTTTATCTTCCCATAACTACATCCAAGGTTATATCATTTTGTATGATTTCATCTCATCTCTTGAATTGATGAAACTCTAATTACAAAAGTAGGAAGAAGTGTTCTTATTTCCTTTTTGACAACTATTTCATCATCACTTTTCCCTCTTGCAACTCTAATTGTAGTCACACTCTCTTTGATTTTTTCACTATATGGGAAAATTTTCTCACCTTCTTTCATTTTCATTCAATGAAATTGCCTCTCAAGCTTTTTTCCTTGGCTCTTTGCACATTTTTATCACCTCTATACACACTCTGCAACTTTTCCCACTTATCAAATGTAGTAGGAAAATCTTTGGCCTCATCAAATTCAAAATAGTTCATAGAGGAAGCTATACCAATCATCATTATATTGTGATCCTTGACCTCTTTCATCTACTCCATAGTCATACGTTAAGTGGTGGTACATATTAGTTTAGAAAGTAGAACATACCAATATCACTAATGTTTGATAGATGCAACTTCATCAACTCCTACCATGATAAAAATTTATCTCTATTGACCTTAGGAATCTCTCTTGTCTAAGACATCTTGATCTTTATCTTAATTCCTTGAAATCTTTCCTCCATGCACCAAATGCTCTGATACCAATTGTTAGAAATGTAAGATAGTAACTAAGAGGGGAGGGGTGAACTGGTTACCACAAAAGAAATTCCTTGTTCCTTAGATGTCTATACAATTTTTCACTAATCATGTAATACTATCCATATCAATTAACAATAAAATATTACTAATACTCGATTAACAAAGCAATCTTATGAATATTAATCAGTTATAACCTTTAGCAACTTAGTTGCAGAAACTTAAAGCATAAAGAAAAACACAAATGACACCAAGATTTAACATGGAAACCCAATTTGGAAAAACCACCATGCAACTAGTTACAATATTTTTCACTCTTCTAAAGTGAGTCCTATTAGGAGTCAACCTTGTTATAGCTTACAAAACATACTATTAAGTATGACCCTGTTAGAGGATTTAAACATGCTTAGAGGTATTCAAACACTTCAATCTTGAAATGTCACCTTGTTAGACGATTTACAAAATGAACGTTAAGTCAAATATGTTAAGAGATTTGTTTTCTACTACAATGGTTAGAGAGTAATAGAAATTGACTTGACTTATGAATTAACTATCTTTGCAAATTTAGATCTCTATTCTCGTTTGACTTTTGGATCCTTCTTGATTAGATGTTATTTAGAACTTCTCTTATTATACACTTTCTTGCTCATCTTTTCATTCACATATCCATCTTATTTCCTATTCCACTTATACATTTTATCCTCACAACTTGACCTTTCTTATATATCATAAGCTAGGACAAGTTGACTTGAACACCCTTCCAAAGCAACAATAAACATCAAAACATTTGGCCTTGATAAATTAAATATTTGACAAATACACTCTTTTATCACTTGGTCAAGACTAGGATTGAACACTTGGTCAACACTGTGACTCCTTTGATGCCTGACCACTTGGAAGTAAGAATCCCTTCATTAGCCAACTACTTGGTTACTACTAGAAAAGTCTTATTTAACCAACTACTCAGTCAATACTAAAATTTGCAAGGTTAATGCTGCAAACTCTATATTTATTAGTTAATAATAACATTTGTGTAACATTAATGACAACATACAATTGAAGAATTGTTTCGAACAACCGTAAAGAAAAATCAAATCATTCAAGAGATATACTAAAAATGTCTTATAAATTATTTGGTAACTATGTTTTTATGACTACGGTGAAGCAAGTTGACACTCCAAAGACATATAAAGAAGAGAAAGAAAAAGAGAAATGGGAAGAGTCTACGCAATAAAAGTACAACCCTTTGATGCAAAAAGGAATCTTGAAACTAACAAAAACTTCCAAAAGGAAACAATTTGGTCAGTTATAATTGGACTTGCTGAACAAAGTTCACATTAGATGGAGTTATTAAAAAATATAAAGAAAGGATAGTGGCTAAAAGTTTCTTAGAATAAACGGTACTATATATACTAAAACCTTTTCTCTATTTGTTAAAATGACTTCTATTTGTATAATATTTTTGATTAAAAAAGACTAGAATAGGGTTTTAAACCTAGATAACATCAATGAACTTTAACCATCTCTTCTATAGGTCATTATAGCCAAAAAGTAGAGAAGCAAACTCTAACCCCAATAGTTAGGGTCCCTCCCAACCATAAACAATAAAATTAAGCAAAACCAACCATGTTCTTTGAGTATCTTAAAGAAACCGTACCAAATACTTCCACTAAACTAGAGAACTTACTAACCATATTCCAAGCCTTCCTTCCCCAATAGTAGCGGGAAACAATAAACTTAACAATATATAGGACGAATCTCAAAATTATTAATATCTCAATAGTTTTAACAATACATAAATCAAAATTAAGCATAAAGACAACAAAATATCCCCAAAATAGAGAAAGGAAAACATTAGGTTGTTTTGATGTTCTCCTAGTCATCTAGATTTCATCCATCAAATTCTCAATCTTCTTGGAGCTTTTAAACTCCTTGCAATTCTCCTTCTTAATTTGGCCAATATTTGTAAGTTTACTTTTCCCATTGATGAACCTAATGAATAACTTGTTAGGATAAAACCACAAACAAAAATAATAATTACATGCAAATATAAACAATAACAAAATATAATAGATCCCACAAAAGAGAACACAAGACACCAAGATTTAAAGTAGTTCACCCATTCCCTAGGCTATGTACACCAAACAACAAGTCCAATATTATTAAAATCTACTAATTACAACCTGATTACAATCTATAATCCCTTATAGCTCAATACCGCCACAAGAAGGAATTTTTGCATCACACCTTATGAAAACCCCCTAACTCTAAGCCCTTTTATACAAGTATTATTACTACTTTAGGGTTATAATTAATAATTACATGTCTACCTAAAATCCTAATGAAGTATGTATAGTAATTCCTTGATCACTCACCAAAAACTAACAATCTCCCACTTGAGGACTAATCAAACTCCATACTAGACAATGATCTCCCACTTGGAGATTGATCCTATAGCAATACCACTGCCACATGGGGCTTGCACTAGATCAAACCACCTTGGACTCTGGTATTCTTTTATTCTTATTTAGTCTAGAAGACTAGCTGAAGAGGAATTCAACTTCTCCCTTGTCACTACTTTTGCAAACATATCTATAGGATTGTCATCTATATGTATCTTGTCCAACTTTAACTATCCATCATCCAAAATAAATCGAATGAAATGGTGCCACAACTTTATGTGTTTTTTCTTTGAATGTAGAGTTGATTTTTTTGCAAGATGAATGGAACTCTGACTAATTGTAAACAAATAATCATCCCTGCAAGGGTGTCCCAATTCTTCAAAGAAGAACTAAATCTCATCTCCTTGGCTACCTCTGTAGTAGGAACATACTTTGCCTCTATAGTGGATAAAGCATTAACCTACTAAAAATGAGAAACACAACTCACAGCTACACCACCAATAGTAAGTACATAACCTATAGTACTTTTCTTGATTTCAATATCCCCTACCAAATTTGAGTCAACATATCCCTATAAATTAGTAGTAGAGCTCCCAAAGTGTAAATGCTTACTAGATGTTCCTCTCAAATATCTAAGAATCCACAAAATTGCATTCCAATGCTCAAGCTTTGGATGAATCATATACCTACTAACAACTCCCACTACATGTGCAATATCTAACCTTGTACATACCATAGCATACATCAAGCTTCCTACAGCTGAAGCATAAAGGTTCCTTAGACATCTTGTCCTCCTCTTCTTGTATCTTAGGACACATCTCCTTAGTCAACTTCAAATGACTAGGTAAAGGTGTGCTGATAGCTTTAGCATTCTCCATAGAGAAACATTGCAACACCTTCATAATATAATCAGCCTAAGATAATGTGAAGTAGGGAGCCTCCCTTAATATTGTAAACTCATAATAGAAACATAGAAATAACTGAAAAATTTCATAACAAAATATGCACTTCTTATTTGCACCACAAATGCAGGATTACAAAATTCATAAGTATAATATGCTAACCCACATGGGTGCCTTTAGTACAATAATTTGTAAGACAAGCTACGAACTGTCACCCAAAGCTGTCCTAGAAAATGTTCAAGCCATTCTTAAATAAGAAGTTTAATACCTTCTGGGAAGGTTCTAGATGCTCAAACTTAATACCTAGGGCCAATAAACCCTAAAAATACACATAGAGTCAGCCAAATACATCTTTGACAAATTATTTTAGAAATTTTGGTAGCCCAACTTTCAAAGGCCATAACTCATGAACCGTTTCTCTGATTAGCTATTATAGCCACTTTTCAGAAATGCCAGCTTCTGATCTATAGGCTTGGAGCAACACTAGCACCCTTTCCTCAAGTTTTAAAACCTCATCTGGGCACTCTAAGGCCTCCGACAATGAGCTTAAATATTTTTTTGCAAATATTGCCCCCAAAAATCTACGATAACTTCTCTTATAATAATTCTTGAGAAATGAGAATTTTATGGTAGGCTTACAACTCTAAAATGACCCTTCCTATAGAAAAAAGGAGAACATTTTTAGCTTGTATGAAAAACTTACTAAAAATAGTAAGTTCCCATAAATATTAACCACCTTGCCTACTAGTACTTATTAAAATGGAAAAGAAAAGAATTTTTTTTTTGTGGTGATCTAAGATTACCCTTGTACCTAGGATGCTCTTGCATCAAACACCCAGAGTAATTTGAGAATTCAGCCCGTCACATGTTAGGTGTTCAGAGGAAAACCAAGATGGTTAACCTTCTCCTATGCTAGCTATGATGAATCCTCAACTAGTCTCCGTTTCCATTTGACCAAATATTCCTCATAAGTTTTTTTTCTGGCACTTTTTCAAACATGACTATCTAGTATCTCCTCAATCTCCTTTGTAGCTAAACTAGCTGTTGGAATGCTCCACTACGCTTCTACAACTTCATCTCCATCACCTCCTTCATAATACTCTATCAAATATCAAATATTAAATATTGGTGAAATATTCAATTCAAAAGACAATGCTACCTCATACACATTGTTAGAATCGTGCCTCTTCACTATCTTGCACAGTCTAAACTTTTTCATCTTCAACTTATTATATGTACCCACTAGAAAACACTCCTTTCTTAAATGAACCATGAGTTCATCTCTAATATGAAATTCATTATATCTCCTTTTCACATTTTCCTTAGCCTTATACTGTGTATTCATCTTTATGATGTGCTTCCTCACCTCCTCATGCATGTTCTTCAAATGTTTAGCAAAATCTTCTACTTCAACACTACTTATCTCTCCTTTATCCAACTACCTTAGTTTATAAGCATTTTTGGGACTACTCCCATATACAATTTGGAATGGTGATTTACTAGTACTCCTATTGATAGTATTATTATATGTAAATTCCACTTGTGGTAAAATCATATCCCATCTGTTCAGTTTATCTCCAACCAAGCATCTCAACAAGTAATCTCACCACTTCTTTGAAAAACAACTCTACTACATGAACAACATCGCTAGTCTTCTTGCAAAGAATAAAATGTGTCATCTCTAAAAACCTATCAACCACCACAAAAATAGAATCATGCCTACATTGTGTCCTCGATAATCCAACAACAAAATCCATGCTGATATCCTCCCACAACTTCTCTGGTACAGGTAATGGTTGATACAACCCTATATTCTACTTTACTCCTTTTGTCATCTGACATACTCTATAGCTTTGTACAAATTTTATCAAATCTTGCTACAACTATGGCCAATAATAATTTTTAGCAACCAAAGCTATGGTTTTATCTCTACCAAAACTTCCAACCAATCCTCCACTATGCTAATTCTTGATGATATTCTCTCTCATTGAACTTTCGAGAATGCACAACTGGCTTCTTTTGAACAATATATTATACTAGATCATGAAATCCAACCACTTTGTCTTGTCAAGTGTAATAGGTTCTGTACAAGCCTTCCACACTTCACCAAATTTAGGATCATCTAGATGCAATGTACTAAGTTCCTTGAACTCAACCACCTCTATCTGCATTTCTATTAGTAAAAATTGTCTTCTACTAAGAGTATCTACAACTTTGTTAGACTTCCCACTCATGTGTTTCAAAAAAAATGTATAACTCTACAAAAAATGAATCCACTTTAAATGCCTTTGGTTCAATTTCCCTTGACTAAATTTAAATATTGCAAAGCTTGATGATTAGTATGCAAATCAAACTCATTAGGAAGAAGATATTGTCTCCACTTCTTTAACGTTTGAACTATAGCATAAAATATCTGATCATAAACAAAATATTTTCTTTTTGCATCATTCAAATTCTCATTGAAATAAGCAATAGGTCTACCTTACTGGCTAAAAATAGCTCATATTGTTGTACCACTAGCATCATAGTCTACTTGAAACACTTTGCTAAAATTAGAAAGTGCTAAAACGGGTTGCTCAGTAACTTTCTATGTCAACAAATTAAAACTCTTATCTACTTCTACAGTCCACTTAAACTCTTTCCTATCCCCTCTC
Source organism: Cupressus sempervirens (assembly GCA_028749045.1). NCBI lineage: Eukaryota > Viridiplantae > Streptophyta > Pinopsida > Cupressales > Cupressaceae > Cupressus > Cupressus sempervirens. Next base: position 34,778,891 of record CM053788.1, read on the forward strand.
ATTGTTTCAAGCAAGGGTCCACAAATATTGCTAAAACTTCTTATGAACTTTCTATAAAATGTATCCAGTCCATCAAAATATCTTACCTCTATCGCACTCCTTGGAGTAGGCCATTCAAGGATAGCCTTCACTTTCTCTAGGTCCATTTTAAAATCTTCTTCTAAGACTACAAATCCTAGGTATAGCAACTCTTTCATTACAAAACTACACTTGTTTAGGTTTATTAGAAACTTCCCTCGACTTATTAAACACCTTACAAATATGAATTAAATGCTCCTATAATGTCTTACTAAAGATCAATATATCATCTAGGTAAAAAATGACAAACTTACCCAAACACTCTTTTAGTACCTCATTCATGAGCCTCATGAAAGTGCTTGGTGCATTGGTTAGCCCAAAAGGCATGACCAACCACTCATATAGTCCTTCCCTTGTCTTGAAAGTAATCTTTGACTCATCACCTTCTCTAATACGAATTTGATGGTACCCACTCTTCAAATCTATCTTTGTGAAATACTTAGCTCCACTCAAATAGTCCATAATATCATCCATCCTTGGCAATGGAAATCTATACTTTATTGTGATCTTGTTGATAGCATGAGAATCTATGCATATCCTCCATTCTTCGTTCTTCTTTAGTGCTAATACTACTGGTACAACACATGGATTCAAATTCTTTCAAATCAACCCCTTTTGCAACAACTCATGAACTTTTCTATTCAACTCTTCACTTTCTGTTGGTGTCATTCTATGCACTGCCTTATTTGGTAAACTAGCTCCTAGAACCAAATCCATCTGGTGATTGATCTTCCTTATTGGGGGCAATGCATTAGGTACATTATCTGGTACAATATTAGAAAACTCTTCTAACACATCTACAACTTCTACAGGTACCTCCTCTACTTCTTATTTACTATCTTTAGGAATTATAGCAAAATACATATGGGTATGTGCAGGATCATGGTCAACCAAACTATGCTCTTAAGTGGCAATAAAAAATTAGAAAATCAAGGTTATGTCAACTTGACGTGCAATTTTCTACTTGTTATTAACTTTATATCAAAAAGTTTAGAGAAAAGAACCTCTAGCAAATTGAATCTAGTTTCTAAACTACTAGGGCTTATCTCAAAATAATAAAAATTGATTGGTCAAAATTTTAAATTTTAATGCAATATTACAAAAATTTTAGAATGAAAATAAGAAGTTGATGTATGTTTGACCAACTTAATGAAAATCAAATTATTATATTTTTTCATAATATTCTAGATATAAGTAGTAGACTCATGCCTAGATGTGACACATATTTTTGCATATTTTTATTCTAAATAAATAATAAATAATTAATTTTTGACTTTAGTAATTTTGGAATAAAAAACTCTTTTGTTTGACCACCTTAACTAATTAAACACTTTATAAAATTTAATTTTTAATTTTTTTCCCTTATAGTATAAGAAACATAGAATGTGATGCATCTATTGGATTTAAAAAATGTTGTACCTTTTGAAAGTTATAGTTATTTTTCAAGTAGTGTGCTAGTTAACACTTTATACGTAACTCCATTCTAAAATAAGTAATAATTAATTACTAAACTCATAATTTGACAAACCTTACATTTATGGAAAGATAAGAACATTTTTAAAAAATCCTTTTCATTTCATCAAATTTTATTGAAAAAAAGTTGTCAGCTACATGTTTGAAGTAAAAATCACATTAAAATGGCCAAAAGCACATTTTTAGGATTTTTTAAAGATGCCCAATAGGTTTAGTATCAAAAGATAAAGTAGACCTTATAAATATATTAATTGTTTTTATTTAGTATTAGGGTGGGAGGGAAAAAAGTTGGAATAGATTTTGAAATGGTTTGAGATATTAGAACTATAGATTTTTTAGATTGCCACTTTTTGGCACACCATGATCCTACACATACCCATACACTCATGTTTCATACTTTTAAGAAATTCTTTTCCATCCAAAAAAATATCTGGCAGCACTACATACCTTTTCTTTTTTATCCTTCAATGACTTCAACTTATGTTTCACTCCATTCTTAGTTAGAGTGTAGGTATTTGCTCACCCATCATGTACAACATGCCTGTCAAACTGCCACGACCTGCCAAACAACATATGACATATGTCCATAAGTATGATATTGCATAGTACCTCAACCTAGTAGCTTCCAATCTTGAACTTTATTGAGCACTGCACATTGACCATGACCTTGTGGTCATCTTGCACCCAAGCAATACGGTATGAACATGGGTGTTTCTATCTCTTTAGCTTCAACTTGGTGACCATCATTTCTAACACCAGATTGTCAATACTTACATCATCAATGGTCACATTACAACACTTATCTTCACATCTACAACTTGTGTGAAACAAGTTCCTTCTTTGCTCAAGTTCATTCTCACCACTCAGTAGGACTCTTTAGTTAACTAGGACTTCTCCTCTTTTAAAATCTTTAGAATGTGTGGATCTGGCATCTTCATCAACATGTGTAACTCTCACCTAACCTTCTATTCTTTAATATATCCTTCCTTGGTAGTGTCTACATTCAAATGCTTTGTGCCCTTCTTCTCCATAGTGAAAACATTTTCCACAAAAGCCTTCTCTTCCTGATCCTTGTCCTCTACCTTTTCCTCTTTGATCTCTATTGTTTTGATCATGGAAATGATTGAAATTATTTTCCATCTAGTTTTGATTGCTACTTCTAGCCTCATCCTTGTTCTTTTGATCATCATTATGACCACCATAAGATCATCCACTAGATCTTCCACTGCAACCTCTTGCACTATTCTTATTGTCAAACTTGTTGCTTAGTTTCTCCTCAACTCTTAAGGTAAACTGGGATGGCTCCTTAATACTACTCATTTGAACTAGACTTAGCTCATCCTAAATACTGGGTCTTAACCCATTAAGATAACGAGCAACTTTCTCCTTATTAGCTTCTACTTGGCTAGTTCTAATGAGAAATCAATAGAACTCTTCAATATACTCTTGAACTGATTTTTCTGCTTCCTTCAACCCTTGCCTCTTTTTCAATAGATCAAGCTCATAATCCATGAGAATGAATTGTTTCTTTAGTTTATCTTTCATCTGATCCCATCTAGTGATTTTGTCCTTTCCCTTTCTATTTCACTCCAACTGAACTTCTTGCCACCAGATCTTTGCATGTCCTTTTAGTTTTGGCTTTGCAAAGTTGACTCTATCAGGACCATCAATATCTTCATACTCAAAGTACTCCTCTAGTTCATTGATCCAATTGATTAGCTCCTCTAGGTTAAGATTTTTCAAAAATGTGGGAACCTCAAACTTAGGTCTTTTTCCAATCTTGGAGATGGCCCTAAAAAGCCTCCATTCCTTTGGATTTAGAACTGCCTTTACTTCAACATTTTATTCTACTTCATCCTCATCCTTGCTTTCATCTCTTCTGGGAAGATTGATTTCTCTATGCATTTTTTCTTCCAATGCTTGAATTTTTCTTTAGAGGGCTTGGAAAATCTTAGGTGTAACACCTATAACTCTTCCACCACACTCTCTTTGTGGAGGTATTTTTGCACTTCCACCGAAACCCTAGTGCAAACTACCTCACAATTGGTGATCTATCTGCATGCTCAGCCCAAACCATGGTCCTAGTGTGCATTGCCTCACAGTTAGTAATCTATCCACACACTCAAGAACTCTAACTTTGATACCACTTGAAGTAGGGAGCTTCCCTTAATATCGTAAACTCATAACGGAAACATATAAATAATAGAAAATTCTAGAACAAAATATGGACTTCTTATTTGCACCACAAATACAGAATTATAGAATTCATAAGTACAATATACTAACGCACATGGGAACCTTCAATACAATAATTTGCAAGACAAGCTACAAACTATCATGTAGAACTGTCGTAGACAATGTTTGGGCCTTTCTTAATTTATGCCACCTAGGAAGGTTCTAGATGCTCAAACTTAATACCTAGGGATGATAGACCCTATAAATACACATAGGGTTGGCCAAATACATCATTGACAAATTATTTTATAAATTTTGGTAGCCCAACTTTCAAAGGCCATAACTCATGAAATGTTGCTCCAATTGGCTATTATAATCACTTTTAAAAAACACCAGCTCCTGATATATAGGCTTGGAATATTACAAGCACCCTTCAATTGAGTTTTCAGATCTCATCCGGGCACTCTAAGGCCTCCAACAATGAGCCTAAAGATTTTTTTGCAAATTTTTCTACTAAAAATCCACAATAACTTCTTTGATACTTATGCTTGAGCAATGAGATTTTTATGATAGGCTTACAACTCTAAAATGAACCTTCCTATAGAAAATGAGAATATTTTGAGCTCATATAAAAAAATTACTAAAAATAGTAAGTTCCCATAAATAGTAACCACCCTGTCTACTAGTCCTTATTAAAATGGAAAACACTGAAAATAAAATATTTTTGGGTGATGCAAGATTGCCCTTACACCCAGGATGCTCCTACATCATAATGTCAATTTCTTATTCTTTCCATCTCTACAAATCTTCATACCAGGGATTTGTTTTACTACCCTAAAATTCTTCATAGAAAATGCATGTGCTAACTAGCATTTTAGCCCTTTAATGTGATCCATATTAAACCCAACTACAAGCATATCATCAACATATAAATGTCATCCAACCTCTTAAAGTAAACAAAATGATCTAAATGACATTGACTATATCCATGCTAATGCATAGAACTATCAAATTCTAAATACCATTACTGAGGTGCTTGCTTCAAGCCATATAAACTTTTTTTCAATCTACACACTAAGTTCTTCTTACCTTTGACGTCAAATCCCTATGGCTGAGTCATATATATCTCTTCATCCAAATGACCATGAAGGGAGGTTTTTTTAATATCAATATGCTCTAAATGCAAAAATTTAGTAGCCATAATACTTAAAATAGTGCGAATAGAAGTCATTTTAATAAGAGGAGAGAATATCTCATCAAAATCAATGCCTTTTTTCTATACAAATCCCTTCACAACTAACCTAGCTTTAAATATTTTCTTACCTCCATCCTCTTCTTTCAACCTATAAACCCACTTATTCTATAAAGCCCTTTCACCTACAGGTAACTTGCATAAATCTAATGTCTTATTTTTCAAGAAAGAGTCCATTTCCTCTTTCATTGAAGACTCCCACTAAATCTTTGTATCCACCTACATAGCTTCATCATAACATTAAGATTCACCAATATTAGTAAGTGAAATAGAATACAAGGATGGAGAAAATCTTTCCAGAGCTCTAATTATGCTTATTGATTGTCTAACATTCACTAGGATGTGTGGTATTTGTTGTTGTGGTTGTTGCACATATTGAGGAATTGCTAGAACATCATCTTTCGAAGTATATAATCATCTTCTTTCTTCTCATGTTGTTGCAATAGATTTTTGTACAATGCTTTCTCATCGAATATGACATCTTAACTTTTTACAATTTTATAATTTTTAAAATCCCAAATCCTATAACCAAATTTATTAATTCCATATCCAAAAAATACACATTTCTTTAACTTAGCTTCTAGCTTGGTTGTATTTTCAAAATCTATGTGAGCAAATCCTTCACAAGAAAAGGTTCTAAGAAAAGAATAACTAACCTACATAGCAGTCCATGCTTCCTCTAGAATATGACAACCCAAAGGAGTAGAGGGACCTCTATTAATCAAATATACATCAATATTAATAGCCTCTACCCACATGTTTAAGGACAACCCAAAATGCAATCTTCTACTCCTTACACAATCTATTATAGTCCCATTCATGTGTTCAACCATTCCATTTTCTTGTGGAGTCTTTGCAATAAATTTATGTCTAAAAATACCATTAGTGGAGAAATAATCTACAAATTCATGACTATAGTACTCACCACCATTATCACATCTAAGAAATTTTAATTTCTTACCAGTCTCATTTTCAACCAAGCATTTCCATTTCTTAAAAAGTTGAAATACAACAAATTTCTATCTAATCAAATAAAAATATACTCTTCTAGTTTCATCATCAATAAATATAACATAATAATGAGAGCTACCAAGGGAAGATACCTGAGCTAGTCCCTATACATCTATATGCAAAAGATCCAATCTCTTGCTTTTCTTTTCCTTCCCTATCTTCACAAAACTCACTCTCTTTTATTTTTCATATACAAAACTTTTATAGAAATCCATATTAACACATTTCAAACCTAGTAATACTTTCTTTGAATAAAGTACTTTCATACCTTTCTCACTCATATGCCCAAGTCTATTATGCCATAGTGTTGTATCAAAATCTACAACCACTATTTGTTCTCCCTACTAAATTGCAACAACTATTCCTGAACATTCATTTTTTTCTAAAACAATTAAAGTAGAAGGAGCAATATGACCTATACAAATATACAAGGTACCTACATTCACACCTTTTTCTTGTACAAGGGAACCATTTGAAAAATTCCAACTTTTTTCATTAATAGTAACTACATGACCCTCATTACTAAGTTGCCTTGTTGAAATTAAATTCCAACTCAACCTTGGAACATGTCTTACCTTATGTAGTAACTAGTGATTCCCATTCTGTAACTTAATCTTAACTTTTCCTTTCCAAAAATCTAATAGGGTTCATTATCCCCCAAATAAACAAGTCCAAAATCTCCTTAGACATAATCAATAAAATAACCTCTACGAGATGTAGCATGAAGTGATGCACTAGAATCTAAAACGCATGAATCATCAACACTTTCTAAAGACAAAAGCAAAACATCCTCTTTGGATTTGTTGTTTATGATAATTTCCTCCTTGTTCCCTTCGAGTTTATCTCCTTTATTGTTCTTTTGAGTCCAAAAATATTTTATCTTATGCCCTAGTTTCCCATAGTACTAGCAATCTCTCTGTCCTCTAGATTGAGACCTCTTCCTCTTTGACTTTCCTCTTGATTTTCCATAATTTTCGGAATGACTTCCTCTCATAGTCATTCTACCTCTACTTTGTGCATTCAAAGAACTTCCCAATGTAGATTCACATGAGGTTTTCCTATGAGTTTCCTCACTAAAAATAACACTGATCACATCATTATATTTTAGAGTATTAGATACAAAAAGGGAATTACTTACAGCCATTACCAAGCCATTCTAGCTTTTAGGCAAAGAATAAAAAATTAAGAGAGCCCTAATTTTTTCATAAAAATCTATACCCATAGAAGGTAATGAATAGTAATAGTATTAAATGTAGAAATTGAGAAAACTAACTTTACAGTTCACCAAGAACAACTGCATGCAAACAACCTGTTCTTGAAGAGAAATCAGAGAAGGAAAACAATGTAGCTTGGAAATCTCAACAGAGTGAGAGAAAAATATATTCCAATATAATAAAAAAGAAATTACAAGAGTTCAACCTTAAAAGTGAATGAAACCCTAAAGGTAAATAAAAATAGGCTGCATAATATAATTAATATAAAATATTAATTATATGCACCTAAGAGATAGCTTAAGTAAACTACAGTAATATAAAACTTAATTAATTAAATCAAGATGATCTCATTAATAAGCACAAATAAATAACTACTCTAAAATTCCCCCTTAAGAGAAACTCAGGAGGTAAGCTAACCTAGAAAAGCTATGAAAGAAAAAAGGGTCCTAGAAACAAGGCTTGATCAGGTATCCAAAACAAGGAAATCTCTATAAACTTGCAACAAAGGAGAAAACCTAGTGGGAAAAACCCCTCTCCAAAAAGAGATAGAACAAACATGCTGAAAAAACATAAAGGAAGGCCTCGACAAGACCCCCCAAGGATAAGTTTTGTAACCCCAAGCATAGATTGCAATTGAAGATGGCATGGCAATGCAAAATATTTGGTGAAGATTTTGGCAACCTATACGTCAGTGGGAATATACTCCTAAGAGAGAATGCCATCGTAAATCTAGTAACAAATGAAAATCATATGAAGCTCATTGTGTTTAGTGTGATGATGCTCCACTAGGTTGTGGGAAATATGAATAGCACTCTAATTATCACACCATAGAACAGTGGGACAATCAAGAGGAAAACCAAACTAAGTCATCAACTATCAAAGCCATAAGATCTCCTAACTAGCAAGAACTACTTCTCTATGCTTAGCCTCTATAGATGAAAGTGTCAGAGCATGCTACTTCTTGCACAACTAGTTGATAGGTCCAGAGCCAAGAAAAAAACAAAGCCAGAAGTAGACTTTCAATCATCAACATCACCAGCCTAATCTGAGTCAATGTAACCAACAATGTGAGGAGTTTTTGATGTGTAATGAATGCCATACATAAGTGTTCCCTTAATGTATCTCACAATATTCTTGGTAGCTTTCCAATGACTCTAATGAGGCACATGTAGAAATTGAGAGACAAGACAAACTCCAAAGGAGATATCAGGATGAGTATGTGTTAGGTACAACAAGATGACAACCAACTATCGATAAAATGTAGGATCCACTAAAGGAAAAGTGCAAGAGGTAGACAAGGTTACACTTGAATGAAAAGGTGTAGGAGAAAACTTACAATCAAGTATGTCAAAGCATTGAAGCATGTCAAGAGTATACTTCTACTGATAAACAAAGATCCCAGTGGAGGACTAAACAATCTGTAGACCAAGAAAGTAGTGTAACAGATCAAGATGAGTTATCTCAAACTATACCATCAATGAATGTTGAACATCTTGAAGCATAGAGGATGAGCTACCTATGAGGAGAAGATCATCAACATAGAGCACAAAGATCAAAGCCTAAGCCTCAAGATGCTAAATGTAGACTGTAGGATCAAGATGGTAGTGTGTGAAGTCTATAGAAAGTAGGAGTCCATCTTCTCATACCAAGACCAAGGGGCCTTTTTGAGACCATATAATGAGCATCAAACTCTGCAAACCAAGGAGGAATCCTACACAAATCCCTGAGGTTGCTCCATGTTAATCTCCTCAATAAGATTACTGTACAAGAATGCACTCTTTAGATCCATCTAAAAAATGGGCCATCTTTGAGAAGCTGTAAGGGATAAGACAAGGCGAATAGAGTCCATCTTGGTGATAGGGGAAAATATCTCAATATAATCAATACCCTCAACTTGTGAAAAAACCTTCACAACAAGACGTTCCTTGTTCTTATCAATAGAACCATCAGTAGAAAACTTAGTATGATATAACCATTTGCATCACACTAAATTTCTTCCCTTAGGAAGAGAACAAAGATCCTAAGTATTATTTTTCATCAAAGAAGAATACTCCTCCTCTATTGCACTATCCCACTCAGAATATCCTATCACTACTGCAAATTTCTAAGGATCAACACAAATAGCATGACTAAGAAGACTAGAATCCATACTATGAGATTGGGTGGAACGGGAAGAGGGAGGGTCACCAGCTAGAGATCCTATAGCCTCAACTATAGCTGGAGTCCATTTAGGCATCTATGGAGGATCCTATGGTGGAGGCAAATGGGGATTATCAAAATCATCATCCTAATCATCCAAAAAAGAGACTATAAAGGATGAGGGAGTAGTGGTAAGTGAAGTAGACTCTAGAGACAGAGTAACTACTATAAGAAGGTGATCATCAAACTAGACATCTTGTTAAAATAGGACTTGTCTAAAATGAGGATCAAACAACCTATATGTGTTAACATCCTCATAGTAGTCAACAAAAATGAGGTGTCAGCTCTTCCACTTCATTGCTCTACTCTGAGCATCGAGTACAAGTGCCCATGCTTCATTACCAAAACCTCAGAATGAAGATACATCAGGCATGATATGTGACCAAGCCTCCTTAGGAGTCATATGTGAAACTACCTTGTGAGGCATCTAATTCTTAATATAATTGTCACAATTGAATACCTCTACCCATAAAGATGAGTCCATTGACCTGGACTATATCATATAATTAGCCATCTCCTAAAGTGTTTTGTTCTTTCTCTCTGCCACACCATTTTGTTGAGGGGTGTAGGGCACTGAAGACTAATGTGGAAGACCATGTTTAGAGAAAAAATCCCTAAAATATTTGTTCACATACTCCCCCCCATTCTCGATGCATATCCATTGAATAGAAAGACTAGATTGCTTCTCTACAAATATCTTAAAGACTTAAAATGAATCAAAGACATCAAATTTTTACTTCAAAAAGTACACCCACGTGCACTTGGATAAGTCATCAATGAAAGGAAGCACATATTTGGCATCAACAAAAGTAGTGGGAAATGACATGAGATCACTATGAATCAACTCGAATGGTGCCAAAGCATGAGTAGCTCATCCATGTGTAAAAGGACCCCTATGTTGTTTTCCAAGAGTACAACCCTAACAAACACCGTCTATGCAAGAAATTTGGGAAGCCCAAGAATAAGTGTCTGTGTGCTCATCTACTAAAAATATCTATAATTGACATGTCCCAAATGCATATATCAAAGTTTTCTTACTAAATCTACATGTTCTACAAGACAAGAACCTAGGCTATTAGAAGAGTCAACACTCCTAGTACCCACAATGAACTTAGAATCATGTGGTGAGAACTCAGCTATCTTACCAAAGCCATAGTGGAAAATTTGATAAATAGACAATAGCTTCATTAAGAAGTTAGTGACAAAAAGAGAATCCTAAAGAGAACCCCTAGCTAATTCAACAGAACCAAAACCCAAGACTGAAAGATGTTATGAGTTCCCAACAAAAATCTATGAAGTAGCACAAGGAGCAAGTGAGGTGACCAACTACTAAGTGTGAGTCATATGGTGCGAGGCACTAGAATCAAGAATCCAATTAGGCCTAGAAGTCAGTGTACATGTAGTAAGAGTGTGACCTTTCCCTATAGGGGAAATGAAGACTTAGGAGAAGAAATGTGATGCTCCTACATGGCTTCTTCTAAAGCCTCCAAACATTTCCAACACCTAGAAATGGTATGGCCATCATTTCCACAAAAAATTGTAGATCTCAACTAATTTCTTCTTATTCTTGGAGGAAGACTCAGTAGACTTTGAAGAATATTTACCCTTGGAAGAGTTTGCTAGAGGTTTAGGATTAGTTTTTAGTGTATCTCTCTCCAGTTTGGCTTTCAATTTTGGTTTCCTCTAAGAAGATTGAGTAGCCAATGCTTGGCTAGAAGAGCCAGAAGCATCAAGCTATTGGATCTTTTCCTATTCTAGTGTCAACCAATCATAAAATGTCTCAAAAGAAGGCATTTGATGTTTGTTGCCCAAAGCATCCATATTGGAGCAGAAAGTGGAAGAAAAGATTTGATACTATCCTTCTAACTTTGAGAGTATCAAAAAACTACACTCATCATCTATTTTTTTTTTCCCACATCCCTAAAAAACTATACGTAGAGATTTAAATTTCATCAAGAAGTCCTAAATGGTGGGAAAGCTAGTTGGTGTTAAAGAAGTGAACTCTGCATCAAGTTGTAGTGCTCAAAATTCATTCACTATGCCAAACAAGTTGTGAAACTTGTTCCCAATAACTTGACAAGTGGTCAAACCATCCGAGTGAAACTAGAGACTTTTAGAGATGTTCAGTGCAATCAAGACCATGGCTTCATCCATTTTGTTTCTATGCTAAAGAACCTCGAAAGGGCATTGTAGGATAGGTTGATTCTCATCCAAACATGACCATAAGGCACATGACATAAGAAGTTGAGTCATGTGTGCTTTCCAATTGTGGTAGTTGTGTGGTGTTAGTTAGGCCACAAAGGGGTCCAACATTGAGAGAAGAAGACAGAAGTAGAAGTGTTGATTTTGAATTAAATTATAGAAAAGAAAATGAACCCCATTAGAACATTTAATATATCCCTCGTAAATTAAAGAAAAAATAATGGAAAGAAAAAAAGTTAAGAAGAAAACTTGGACGATAGATATAGAGAGGGAGGAAATTGAAGCCTCAACTTCAAAAACAAAAATAGGAGCTCAAATGGATACATCATGAAATGAAACTAGAATCATCATCTCTAGCTTGGAACCAGCTTTTTAGCACTTCTTTAGGATTGAAAAAAGACTTCTGTATGCACAATTTATGGTCAAAAAATGAACTCCTCCTCCAATGAATGAGCTCTCTCAAAAATTATAGATAGTGTAAAAAAATGATAGCTATATGGCCATCAAATGGTTGTTTTCTAGAAAAAAATTTGGTTTCCAAAAAATGATGGCAGCCTACTGGGAAATAACATCAGCACCTAAAATTTTTGCCAACCAGAATGGTGATGTCAACCTAGAATGATGATGTCACCCTACTAGAAAATGATGTCACCATGTTAAAAATTAACATCACCTAGTGACAATCCAATGGTGGTGGTGGCAAAGCGATAGAAGCAATGGTTGTTGGGTGGTGTAGCGCTAGTTGTGGTAGTGGGTGGGTTGTGCGCTAGCAACAACTATGTGTTGGTTGGACCATGTTGGTGTGCTAGTAGTTGCTGGGTGCAAGTGAGGCATAGGTGGCCCCTGGTGATGTATGGGTGGCTGCTAGGTGGCCCATTATAAAAATTCTTTAAAAGCATGTTTTTTTATTTTTTTTATTTTTTCAATTTTTGAAATTCATACAGCCCCCAAGAGGCCAATTTTTTTTAGATGCCACTATAGCCAAAATTTGCAAATTTTATATGAATTATTACTATACCAAGCCTTTTGAGCATGATGGCGGCATCCTTTTTAGCCCAAAGTGCACCAAAAAAAGGCGCCTCCTCTAGATTGAAGAAAAAAACCTTGAAAAGCTAGGTTTTCTATCTTCAAATCATGACTTCAAGATCTCCAAACTAGACAGTGCTAGGGAAGCTCTGATACCATGTAGAAGTTGAGAAAACCAACTTCATAGTTCACCAAGAACACTTGCATGCAAATAACCTATTGTTGAAGAGAAGCCAAAGAAGGGGGAAAAAATGCATCTTGAAAATCTCAATAGAGTGAGAGAAAAGTGTATTCCAAGATAATAAAAAGGAAATTACAAGAGTTCTACCTTAAAGGTGAATGAAACCCTAAAGGGAAATAAAACTAAGTTGTGCAATATAATTAATATAAAATATTAATTATATGCACCTAAGAGATAGCTTATATAAACTAGAGCAATAGACAACTTAATTAATTAAATCAAGATGATCTAATTAATAAGCACAAATAAATAATTACTCTATCATTAAACTCATTTAAATTATCTACAACAGATTCACCTTCTATCATTTTCATATTGAATAAATGCTTCTTGAGAAATACCTTGTTTGAAGCAGAGAACTTTTCATATAGTTTTGTTAGGGTTTTCATTAACTCTTTTGTCATCTTTGCTTTTATAATATTAAATGCCACTGATGGTGTCATGTATAATCAAATGCTTCCAAGTGCCATTCTTTCTAAAAGATCCCAATTATCATTTGTCATAGATCCTTGATTCTTGGTTTTTCCTTCCAACAGCTTCCATAAATCCATCTAATAAAGATAGTCTTCCATTTGCATCATTTGTAACTGAAAGTTCTGCCCATTGAACTTGTCAACCCTCAACTTACCCTCATCTACCATCACTCCCACTCAATTGTGAGACTTTCCTAGAAAGGATAACTAAAAAAACAACCTTTCTCTGATACCACTTGTTAGGATAAAACCACAAATAAAAATAACAATTACATGCAAATATAAACAATAATAGAATATAATTGATCACATAGAAGAGAACACAAGACACCAAGATTTAATGTGGTTCACCTAATCTCTACACTACATCCACCAAACAACAAGTCCAATATTATTATGATCTAGTGATTACAACTTGATTACAATCTGTAATACCTTATAGCTTAATACCATCGCAAGAAGAATTTTTCACATCACACCTTACAAAAAATGCCTAAACCTAAGCCCTTTTATACAAGTATTTTAACTGGTTTACTTCGTTGATCAGTCACCACACATTGGATTTATTTTAGGACTTTGTAAATGGAAGACATAGTCACTGCCAACTTAATTCTTGTAACCATTGACTTAAAAAATTTATTTAGGACCTCAATCTTCTCATTAATTTTGGAAATTTTCTCAAAAAATTCCTTCTTTAACTCTTCCATTCTAATTTGGATTAGGGATAGAAAATTATCTATGATATTTCCTTGATCATTTTCATTATCCTTAATCACCTCATCATCTCCTTAATACTAATTTTTGTAATGGTTTCTTTAGCAAAAACAAATTAGGAACATTTTTCAAATGGATATGAAAAGTGCATTTGTACATAGTCAAGTAAAAGATTAAAATTGTAAACAACAAGCACCATGATTTGATAAATTTTGTGAAGAAAATTTGGTGTGTAGATTAAAAAAATTATTATTGTCTTAAGAAAACACCAAGGCAATGGTAATCCATAGTAGAAGAGTACTTCATAGATTCAGGGTTCAAAGAAGTAAAGTTAATCCAAATGTGTATGTAAATCCTAGTGATGATACATTTTTAATTATTGTATTATATTTTAATGAATTAATTTATTATACAAGATCATGAACATGATATTTATATAATCACAAATCAACTTAAAGACATATTTTGGAATAAATGATCTAGGATTAATGCCTTGATTCTTGCATATAAAAGTTTGAAAAGAAGGAAGGATTATGTTTTCTCAAATAAAATATGATATTGTTGTCTTAGGAAATTTGAACATAGTTGTTTGTAAACCATTGACTAGACCATGTGAAGTAGGATACAAACTAGTTGCTAATGAGCTACTAAAAAGAAGGTTGATAGAAAATTGCACAAATAGCTTGTTTGTAGGCTTTTGCATCTTACTATCTAGACTAGTTATTGCATATGACGTTGGTATTATTTCTACAGAAATAGAAGATACACATATTGAACATTGCAAAGAAACTAAAAGAATATGAAAATATATGAAGAGTACTTATCAACTTGGCATTGAATAAAAATATGGAGGAGATATTACTCTATTTGGATATACAGATTTTGAGGAGAAAGAAGTAATCAATGGAGTCATTTTCATCTACATACATGTTTAATATTTGTTCATGAAGGAAAACTCAAGATACATTATTAATTAGAAGACTACTTGAAGGAACATACCATCCACCATCCACAAGATTCTCCCACTATTATATTTTATGTCAATCAAAGAACTATCAAGCTATGAAAATATCCTATATATTGTAAGGAAACTTGCAGCAAAGAGAATAACCATTTCTATGTAACCCATGATAGATCTGAAATAAATATGCAATTGAAATCCACATGCAAGAGAATAGACAAAATACCCACAAAAATTTTGACACAAGATATACCCTAGGAAACCCTCATTAAGGAAAAAACTCAGTGTCCAAAAGCATCCATCACCATGTATTATTCAACAAAAACATCATTGTAATACAACCATGGAAGCATTCAAAGCCATAGACACAACCACTTGCAATCTATGTGAACAACCATGAATCCACACATCCCATGCTATAATTCCAACCTTCACAAATGCTCCCTTGGTTAACCTATCAAGCCTTGTCTCACTCAACTCTTTCCTTCTTTTTCTTCCTTCTATCTTCTCGCTCACAACAACTACCATTGTGACTGCTTATACAGTAACAAGTCTCACAAAACCACCAAGTGGTATTACATAACCATGTGCTACCTAACCCATTGATCTGACATTTAATATTGAAAATTTAATTCTTTTCTCCAATATTAAATAATTACATGAAATATTGTCACAATGTTACAATACAAGTCATCAAGTATATCCCATGGAAATATTTACATGTTGCACATCCATCTAGGTACAACATCACATAATAAAATAAAATAAAATAATACAATATAACAATATTATGCAATGTGTGTAACATCCATTATCTCAAAAATATCCCACTTATTGTATACATTGCATAGGGTCAATCTATAGCCACATAAATGAACAAGGGAACAATCCCTCTTAGAACATCCACTATCATGGATCAAATTACACCATATGCTCCATCCTAATACTTGCAACAAAATCAAACTATTCAGCATCTCATACATGAATGATCTCACCTCCTATTATGCCATTACCACTTGACATATATAAAAGCCATCCAAAGAGAAAGCCACCCAACCCGTCGCATTAGAAGATCATAAAATCATGTAACAACTAAAATGTCAAACACCAAGGGTAAAAGTACAAAGTTGTTTCACCTTTCAACTGACTTATCAAAATGACTAAAGTTGAGTATTTCTATCTAAAAAAAAATTGTTTTTCAAACATATAATTTTCATAAAATTATTCTAGCAAAGTAATATATGGTCTCACACTTTTCCAATTGGAAATGTCTATCAAGTGCATGTTTTATACTAGTTAGTATACAATTACTAAAAAAATACAATTATTTCATAAAATTGACATTTCAATAACTCTTACTATATATTATGATATTTTTTTAATACCATATAAACACCATTTTATAGAGCTCAAAGTTGAGAATATTCTCATATAGAGTTCATAGTTTTCTATGTAGATACAATATATTGTGATTAAAAAAATTCTATAATTATGTATTTTAACACTCGAGAAGATATCAATTTTGAGAAAGAAAATAAATTCTAGAGGAGAGAGTTCTCTTCCAGAATCTATAATTTTTCTTTTGGTTGGAATAGATTTTTTTTGAAAAATCTGAAGGGACATGAAAACTATCAATTTGAATAAGTTGAAATTTGGATCATTTTAAAAGAGAAAATATAGGTCTATAGCCCATTGTTATTTTTTATTGTTCTAGCTACATATATTATTGATAAAATTATCTAAGATCAAAGGGAAATAAGTTTATTTCTATATACTTTTGGGGTGGGAACTAGACCCCTAATTTCCAACATGTTTTAGAAACTAAAATTTATCTTTAAAAAATATGAAAATATATAATTTCTTATTTGAAATAATTATTAAAAATTATAATCGTAAAATTTATCCATTTCTATACATTTCATTAGTTTACTTCATTTTAAAATTCTAAATAATATTACCAGTTTTATATCATTGACTGTTAACAACTACACTTTTGTTAGCCTTTTCCTTTGTATAAGGGTGATACAAGTTTGTGTTTTTACCTCCAGAAAAACTTGATCCAAAGGTAATCACATGTATCCATAATTTTCAAATATCCATAGTTGAAATAGCACCCACAACAAGTGCCAAACCCATCCAAGTATCCGTACCTCTAGAGGTATACCAAGTGAATCTCACATCATCAACATATCTAATTTGTAACTTACAATCACAAGCCTCAAGAGAAATACCTACCACATATATACCAAGAAGATTCCACTACAAAAGATAATTTCAAATCTATAACCAATCCAATTGCAATATCTCAAAGAAGTGAGTCCATGTAGTAACAAGTACATTCAGAACACATAAACCTCATAACAAATCTCCAATGCTCTCCCATGTTCTCCACAACCAAAAAAGAAAAGAGATAAAGAAATAACCATGTCATCTCTCACATGACATACATGATCACAAACTAGTGATCACAATCTATAACCAATCTCAAATCCAATGTAAGCAAAACCAAACATCTAGAAAGATAACCAAGACCAAAGAGAAACCATGCAAATCATAACTTGTATTATGTCCTACACACACCTCTAGATGTAAACCATGTGAGTATGATCTCTTCCATAAGACCCCAACCAAGAAGCCTCAATAATACCCAAACCATACCATAGAACTAATAATGGATGTAAGCCTCTCACAAGAAGATCAGACTCATAAACAATTCCTAAACCAAGGAATAACCATTCCCAATCCAAGTAATATGGCCAATATAAAACCACCTCCCAAACTCAACCAGCATAACAACATATGAAAATGGAGATAACTAATGCTAAACCATCTCTCAAATGAACCCTCTAGAACTAACTCATGTACCATAACTCAAGATCCATATCTATGAAAGACAAGCATAAACATAATGCACTTGAGAGAAAAAATGGGCTATACCTATCAAGTAGAAAACTATTGAGTAGACCAAGAGTGGGGAATGAAAATGCTCATCAAGAGAACCAAGTCTCCAACTAAGACTCATCTATGAACAATATCCTCTCAAGTTCATATCAAGTGAATGCCCCTTGGACTTCTTGCTAAAACCAAATAACTTTCCCAACAAATATTTCACTAATCCAAGAGAAATCAACATCACCACCATCTCTAAGTACCCATGAGTACCTATATACAATCAATCCATGCCAACTCCAAATTCAACATAAAAATATTATGAAATACCCAACTTATGACCAATGTACTCAATACCAAGAAACTAAACCAAGATCAATCTCAAAGTTCCAACCATGGCTTCAAGAACATAAACATGACAACATGATCTAAACCATCTCAATGTAAGAGATAACATGTCCCATATGAACCTACTATAACATGTCAAAACTCTAAATGTGTATCAAGAGTATACCATGACATAATAATGAAAATATTCTCACACAAAGGATAACATGTCAAATGAAAATATAAACCATACCTTTACCAAGAACCTCATTAGTCCTCAAGATGCAACCATCTCTACACACCATGAAGAAAACCATCTCCATATACCATGAAGAACCATCTTGACACAATAAGAAGAAAACCAAGAACCCCATGAGTCTTCAAGATCTCAGAATCTTCACACACCATGAAGATAACCAAGTGCACTGTGCAAATGTAAAAGATACTTCTACAACAATAAGATCTAAGACAAATGTCCAACATGTGAAAATAGTCAATAAATATATCAATGTGAAAAACTCCCACTCAACTATGGTATCAAGTAGTTCCCATGGCATCATAAAATCCATATCCTAAATAAAGATCCTCTAGGTCTACACTCACACAACCAAAGTATCAGTACCAAGTGAAACTAGTATATCAAAACCAAGAAGATATAAACCAATCCAAGAACTAATCCTGCACTATCACCCCATCATTGTCTCAAGCTCCCACTAAATCATTTATCCAAGCTATCTATGACATCATGATGAAAAACCATCCTCTAACCATGAGAATCAACCAAGACATCAAACCATCAAAGAACTCAAAGTGCACATGATGAGCTCCTCAAAAGAAACCAAAGAACCATGATCCTCAACTAAGAAGATATACCACCATAACCAAATTAGGAATCCAAACCAATTAACATAAAGGATGTATCTATATATCTAATCATCATGCAAAAATCCATGGCACCATGAGAACATCCATGGACTGAGCATCTAAACCTCAATATGTCCAACCTGTTAGCATAAAATAGTCAATCGCAATCCTCCACCATGACTATACCTAGTAACAACATCTCATCCCTTCCACATGAAGAAAAAATCAGCAAATCATGTCAGTTAGGGCATATACAACCCAAATCCAAGCCACCAATATGAATATGCATCAATAATGAAAGATTAATGGTCAAAGACAACCCATATCTAAGCCATATATGTAACATGTAAGTATAGACCCTTAGAACACTGCACAACTTGTAGACCAAACAAGTCATCATACATATCCAAGCCAAACACTATAACCATATCATTATGAGACCAATATGAAATATGAACTAAGTATACAATGAAATCAAATCTTAAATCTCCAAACATACAATCTCATAAACTCACAATACTACCATAGTCAATATAAACCATAAATTTTGCAGATTAATATGTTACCAAATAAATCATTCCAAACCTGGACTAAATCTAAACCAATGTTTAGAGCTCTCCAAGATCTTTCAGTTGATTACTCGAAGTCTAAAATTTGACTCTGTATGCCCAAGTTATGTCCTAATATGTGCTCAAATAACATCTAACTTTTAGGCTCTTGACACCTAACAAAATGTCAAAATCACAAAACCAAACCTACACCAAGTTGTAGTGCTCTAAATTATCTTTTTAATGCCTATAAGAAGTCTAAAATCTATATCTTGAGAGAAAGTTATGGCCATTTTACTAAGATAGACTTTTTACCATTTTCACTACAAATTTTATTTTTTTGTGACAACAATTTAGATAGGATTAAATTTGACAACCATTAGAGGTTGAAACTAAAAAACTCTTTCATTTTCTCTGAACATGGCCAAACTAGGGCATATTATATATAAAAATTTATAGAAATGTTGACCCGGATCCAATGGTGTGGTTTGTTTTTACCCAAAAGGTCATTTCTACAAGCTCCCCCTAAAACTTTCATTTGAATAAAACATTAAAAAAGACCATTTTGTCCAACAATTTCATATGCTTAAAATCTCCCAATATCCCATCATAAAAACAAATCCAAAACTCTTATATCTAGAATAAACAACTCATATATCTTGCCCTTTCTTTTATCCTCCCATGAATTCACATGGATTCAATCTAGAGTTACAATAATAAAGCCAAAGCTCTAATACAACTTGTATGGAAACTTGCAAAAAAGAAAATAACCATTTTTGCATAACCCATAATAGATCTAAAATAAATATGTAAATAAAATTCACATGAAAGAGAATAGAAAACATACCCATAGAAATTGTAACCCAAGATATACCCTATGAAACCCTCATTGAGGGAAAAATTCAGCCTCCAAAAACATCCATCACCATGTATTATTCAAAAAAAATATCACTCAATACAACCATGGATGCATTCGAAGCCATAGACATAATCAAGAAATCTATGTGAACAAGCATGAATCAACACATCTTATGCCATGCTTCCAACCTTCACAAATGCTCCCTTGGCTAACCTATCAAGCCTTGTCCCACTTGACTCTTTCCTATTTTTTTCCCCCCTTCTTCTTCTCACTCATAGCAACTACCCTTGTGGTTTCTTATATAGTAGCAAGTTCCACAAAATCACCCAATGGTAACATATAAACCATGTGCTACTTAACCCATTGACCCCACATTTAATATTGGAAATTTAATTGTTTTCCCCAGTATTAAATAATTACATAAAATATTATCACAATCTTACAATACAACTCATCAAGTATGTCCCATGGGAATCTTTACATGTTGCACTTCCAACTAGGTACAACATTGCATAATAAAATAAAATGATACAATATAACAATATTATGCAATATGTGCAACATCCATTATCTCAACATATATCATGCTAGGTCTAAGAATATAGAAATGCATGATCATTCATGGCTTTATTGAGAGTGCCAATATTGCACCTAAAATACAAGTGCCACCTCAAAAATTACCATAAAAAGTCTACAAAAGTCAAGGTCAATATGCTTTGACTAGTCAACAATAATAATATCCATTCAATTATATGTGTCTGTGCATTTATGTCTTCGTATGTATATATCTTTGTGTGTGTGTATGTATATATATGTATATATGTACTTATATATATGTTGGTGTAAATAAGTATTTACTATTTACACTTTACTTAAGTTTACTTAGGTTAATGTATATTGATATTAGTTGTCATGTTGACAACATAGTAATTTTCACTCCAATTGAGCACATGTTGTGTACTACATCTCTTTATGAGATACACCTTTACATGCTTATTCCTTCATTATTGCATGTACATTCATGCACAATGGAGGATAATCCACTCTTGGTGGACATGTACTTAGTTGGTATGCTTATCACTTTAATGACTCCTAGTCATATCAGTTGCCTATATATACAAGGCACTTGTATGATGTATTCATCCAATTATCTAATATCCAATCATCTAATATCCATTTTCATTTGATCATATTTTGTCTCTCTTGTGCTATCTCTGAGCTTCTAGATATTGGCATTTAATTCTTTCCTTAGGAAAATTCTTACATGCTATTAAAGCTATACCAAATTCTTACATGGTATCAAAGCCATAGGAGTTTCATTGCATAGCCATTGGAGAGATATTTTTGTAGGTCAAGATTGGAGCTTGTTATCGCAAATTAGATGTTGGCATCACATTCAAAAGGTCAAGAAACCCCTAAATTGACTTTTATTTCATCAAAATAAGACATCTAAGGTGAAATCTGGTCATTTGATTTTTGGAGGTGCAACGACGGTGATTCAGAAAAAAAATTACAAAAGTGATTTTCAAATAAGGATATCTCCCTCATATAGACTCCTTCTTTTGAGTAGTTTTTTCTTGTTTTGGGGTAGAATATCATGATCCATACATTGCTGCAAGTTGTTTGCAATCACTATTCCTAATTTTTTCTAAAAATTATAAATCTCAATTTTTGAAACTTCAATGGCTTAGTTCGGGCTCATTTGGACACATATTCAGGTGCTATTTTTTTGAAAGCACATGATTTTTTGTCTACTTTCTAGATCTAGAATCATTTTGGAGTAATTTTCATTAGACATAGTACTTTTAGTATTTTGTCATTTTTGGCCTATTTTGGTACTTGTAATTAGTTATATCCTTGAGAGGTCTTATGTCTTATCTTGCTGAGTCTCATATAGCTTCATATTTGTTTTTGTAACCATCAAAATCAAAAGTCCACTTTGGTTTATTTTGACAAGTGGCAGTTGTATACACACTAAGTAGAAAGTGCCAAAATCATCTATTCTAGGGAAATCTTTGATTGATGGATTAGGCAAGGGGGAGGGGGTAGGGGGGGATCTTGAGTGTTTGCACTTCTCATTCTTTTGTGTTCCCTTATTTTGCATCATGGGTTCTCCTAGGTTTCAACTTTTAACTCCACATAATTATGCTACATGAAAATTTAGAGCATGGAGTAAAATAATGGAAAAATATTTAATTGATTATGTTGATGGAACCATTGTTGCACCATTTGATCCTGATAAACTAAATGAATGGAATCATAACAATAAGGTTACTATTGGTACTTTGAGGAAGTATGTACATGAAGATCTTATCTTCCATATTGATAATTGTAAAATAGTAAAGGAAGCATGGGATAAGTTTGCTAGCTTATACACAAAAGTAGAAAATGCTAGGGGTTTTGAATTTGATGAAAATCTCATATCATTATATCCAAAGGAGTTTGAAACAATTCAAGACTATATCACCAAGGCACATGAACTAATTTCAATGGTTAAGGACTATGGAATTACCATAGAGGATGAAAAATTGATAATTTGATGAGAACAATTTTAACCTTAGGTTCATCCTTCACCATGCCTTTATTTGATTCCTTCATAGAGATGTTGATGGTAAAATAATCAAATTTTATGAGCATGGGGATTCTCAAGTCTTCAAAGTCCAAAGCATTGGTGGCTAGTAAAGGAAATCAAGGAAAAGGGTCTAACAAGAAGCAGATATCATGGAAAAAAAATTCACAACAAGAGAAAGAACACTCAACCTCCTCACCACAAGAGAACTCCAATAATAAGGGAAAATCATCCAAGAAGGAGTTTCTTACTTATGAATATTACAAGAAGAATGGACATGAAAAACATCATTGTTATAAGAAGTAAATTGATGAACTCAAGAATTTTATCAAGAAGAATCAAATTGGTCTACCATCAAGAATGACTACTTCACCCTCTTCATCACATTTAGATTTTGATAAAGGAAAGGATCATATGGGAAAATTTCAAGCCTTAGTAGCTACCTCAAGTCAAGATTTAGGTAGAAGGCTTCTAGATTTAGGGGCTTCTCATGATATGGCATCTTCACAATCTATGTTTCCATTATTTTATCTTTGTCATACTCCACCTATATTGATGGGAAATCATGCTTACATGATTTTTTTTGGGAAAGACAATATTGATAAAGGAGAGGTATACTTCAAAGATATGTTGTGTGTACCTCACCTAAGTCATAATCTTCTTTCCATCTATTAGCTCACTCATGGAGATAGAAGAAGGAATGTGGAATTCATACCTGATTCAATTTTTATCAAAGACTTGGAGACTAGAGAAATCATTGCTATAGGGGTGGTTGATCACACATATAGGCTATACTACTTTTTAGATTTTTCTCATGATGATGACAGTGATTTCTCAATATATTTTGATCACACTTCTGCTGTCGATTTAGACTTTGAGGAGAACTTTGGCTACTTGAACTTGGGTGTTCTTACATGTGATCAAGTTCTTGAGCCATCCATTGCTTCTCCTCCTAATAATATTCCATCTATTGATGTTATTGAGGATAGTTGTATTCATATAGCCATAGATTTAGTGCAATAGGATATTCATTGTCTTCCAGACTTAGTTCCATGGGATGATTACTTGATAGACATTTCTAGTTTGTTTATAGAGTCCTAGATTGTAGATTTGGGAGACACTATTGATGACATTCGTCTTCTCTTTGGTAAAGATGATACTTCATCAATTTTGTGAGGGAGCATGCTAACCCTCATCTTCATTCTCTACTTGATTACTCTTTTGAGGTTGACATGATGGTAGATCCTTTGATACAATAGTTGGAGGAGGTCACTTTCTTTTCAGAGGAGATATTTGAAACTTTGATACATGTTCTACATTCATCCTTAGTTGAGCCTAATTTTTCTTTTTTAGTAGAGTGGCATAGTATACATGATTTGGAGGAGGCACCTTTTAGTATTTACATTGAGACACTTGAGTATGTTTTAAAGATTTCATATATTTTGAGGTTTCCTCCTACAGATGGGAGAGGCTTCATTAATACACCTTTGGCTCTTTTTCTTCCTAAGGGTAGGAATGTTGTTCTACACTCATGGAGGAGTTTCTACATTGAGCCTTGTGTATCTACCATTGGTGTAAATTCTACATTGAGGGGGGGGTTACTTGGTCTATCTTCCTCTTCTTCTCTCTTATGGGGGGGATCTTTTCCTCACATGCGGTCTTCTCTCTCATTTTATTTTATTATACTTATCTCTTTTTTTGGAGGGGGGTTTTTCCCATCTAGTTTTCCCTCTTTCTCCACTTTATGAGAGATTGGATTGCATCTATCTTTTGCATTTGCATATTGTACAGGGGTACCTAACATGGCCTAGCAATTGGGACCCATCTTGCATTATTATCTAGTTTTTGTGTGCTTAAGTACATTACCCTAAGTTACACTTAAGGGGGGGTGTTGGTGTAAATAAGTATTTACTATTTACACTTTACTTTAGTTTACTTAGGTTAATGCATATTCATATTATTTGTCATGTAGACATCTAGAAGTTTGCATATTCATATGAGTTGTCATGTTGACAACATAGTAGTTTGCAACTCTAATTGAGCACATGTTGTCTACTACATCTCTTTATGAGATACACCTTTACATTCTCATCCTCTCATTGTTGCATGTACATTCATGTACAATGGAGTATAATACACTCTTGGAGGACATGTACTTAATTTGTATGCTTATCTCTTTGGTGACTCCTAGTCATATTACTTGCCTTTATATACAAGACACTTCTATGACGTGTTCACCTAATTATCTGATATCCAATCATCTGATATTCATTCTCATTTGATCATATCTTGTCTCTCTTGTGCTATCTCTTGAGCTTCTAGATCTTGACATGTCATTTTTGCCTTAGGAAAATTCTTACATGATATCAAAGCTATACAAAATTCTTACCAAATTCTTACAATATATGTATATATATGTATACATATGTATATGTGTCTGTGTATGTATATGTATATATAGTTATGTATGTATATAAATATATAGATATGTATATATCTATGTATGTAGATATATGTATACATATGTGTATATATATGTATGTATGATGTATATATGTATATATATATGTGTGTGTGTGTGTGTGTCTATGTGTTTGTGTGTGTGCATATATGTATGTATGTATATATACATATACAATTTATATATGTTATATATGTACATACATACATACATATATACACACATACATATAGACGTACATATATGCATACATACATACATCATACATACATTCATGCATATATCTATATATATAGTTACACACACACACACATGACAAACTAGTTGACTAGAGCTCTAGAAGGTGCTAGAGAACTCCAAAGGGCATGAATATTATAGGAGTTATTTTCCACCCTACCATGAATCTGGTAAGCTTCGCTAGAATTTTTCCTAACATGAAAAATACTCAAACTACCATTGACGAAGCGTATACAAGTAAGAGGACTAAAGAAAATTTACAATACAAAAAATATGTTCTATAAGTTTAAAGTAATAATATCATGTCATAAAATGAAAAACCTTTTATTCCATAAGTATTATAGGAGGAAGATATATGATTGCATTCCTTACATAAGACATATGATATAGAAAAAAATCATACTATAAAGTGGACACTTGTGTTATAATTACCATGAACAACAACCTAAGATCTATACCCTTTTAAATATGGAATAAGATAATATTTTAACAAGTATGCATGCATACCTTACTATTATCTCTTACATATTACTCTACAAGAATTAAATTCACATTCACATATATCTGGAAAAGAATATATCCTAGCCATAAAGAATATATCCTAGCTAACAGAATCACTTATGATAATAGGAATCAAGTAACCAACTCATGTATCAAACTCCTACACTTAACTCCATTCTTTCCTAAATTTCCATTTAAAGTTCACTAGCAATTTCATGTAAGCTGAAATACTAATTTTATATTTCAACATAATTTAAGATTTTTTTAATAGAAGATATTAAAAAATTAACTAAATCATAGCATAGTCACCCAAGAAGCTCACAACCATATTTCATGGAGTCTATTAATAAAAAAAAAAAGAATTTATTGAAAAATAGGCAACATTAAATTCTTTACACCCATGGTGGTTAGATCATAAGTGTTTTAGTAAAATGAAATGAGCCTAATAAATATCATCAATGAGCCAATAAGTATTTAGGGTGTGGTGACTTATATCAAGGGGTTTATAGTAAATGTGAAATAATTGCAAGATAAAAATAAAAAAAGGATGACACATGGTTAAATGCAAGAACTTCCATCATTCAAGAATGTAGATAAATGTCTCTTAGTGTATATCTAAATATACTGTAGAAAAAGTCACAAAATGATTTAGGTGTTTACAGAGAAATTGAATAATTAAAAATGAGGTATGCTTGTCATGAAGGAGGATCACTAAGAGGTTTTACTTTATATAGATTTAGGTAAATGTCTTAGAGGTAACATGAAATGTACATATTACCAAGACAGACTGTTTGTATTCTTTTAAAACCTTCTTTACATTTTTCCAAAGAGAATAGAATAAATAAAGAATAAAATACTTCTTATTCATCCCAAAAAAATGAACTTTGGGAATGAAAAAATAGAACTATAATAGAAATGACTAGATTTGTGCTTCACTTTAGAAAAAATAGTAGTTAAATTTTGGGATGAAGTATCTGATACTATTGTATCAATATTGAATAGATCACCTACTAAGAATGTTTGGAACATCACACCAAAATAGGTTTTGAGTGGAAGAAAGCCTACAATATCTCCATTTAGTGTATCCAATTTTAATGCATGTACTCATATTCCTAATGAAAGAAGGAAAAAACTTGAAAGAAAAATTATGAAGTTCATTATGGTTGGAAACAATGAGGAATCAAAAGTATGTAGGTTATACAATCATAAAATAAATAAAATTTGAATGATTTGATGAATATATTGAAATTAATCATCCCACTATGTTATCTCACTTTTCAATCTCAATTGAAGAAAATAATTCCACTTCTACTAATGATCAAAGTCAAGGTGTGAAATCTTATGTAGGAGAAATAGGAACACAAGTTGAAGAATCAAGTGAAAGTGATGATGAAAATGCCAAAAAAAAAAAAGTTGCATTCAAGAGATTTAATAAGAAGGTCCTAATAAGTATTTGGTACTTGTACTTTTATGACTTAAGCGATGTAGTTTCATACTCTAAACACAAATCAATAATCAAAAGGAGAATGAGAAATTGAAGAGGTTATGTAAGAGGAGTACAACCATTTTATAAAAAATATGATGCAAAAATTAACAACAATTCCAAAATGAAATAAGTTGGTAATTGTTGCAAGTGGACTTATCAAATAAACTTCACCTAAGATTTGGTTATTGAAAAATACAAATAAAGGTTAGTGGGTAATGGTTTATGAAAAAAGGAATAGCCTTTGCCTAAAGCTTTTCTCAAGTTACTAAAATGACTTCCATTCATATAATAGTTTTTTAAATATTAGACAATAGCCAATAAATATGGGAGGATGACCCCAAGTAACAAAAGGGCTAAATAATTAGCTAGAGATAACCTCCTAGTTATCTACGCTATGCCATATTTAAACTTAAAAGGAAAAAATGTATTGATAGCATAAATGATGGTATTATCAATCCTTAATCTAACATGCATAACAGACTATAAAATGTTTCTATTAAAGACATAAACATAAAAACTAAACCCTCGCAAGGTGTTAATTTCAAAGTAAGGTTCATAAAACCACACCCAAAAAAAAGCACTGGTACCATGGCTAGCTCCCCTCTTCCTTCTCTTCCTTGTCCTCTTTCTTTTCCTTAAGATCATCCTTGTCTATACCCTCCCCATCCACCTTGACTATTTTGTCTAGAATGGTCATTAGCCAATCCTCCACTAGAAACCCATTAATGGATTGGGTGGTCTTAGTAGCTTTGCCTAGGTCTTTCTCCTCCCTGTTAACCTACAAGAAGTATAAAGTTGTGGTTGCAAAAAGTATGACCTTGGTGGAAAACTCTACCAAAGTTTTGGATTTCTGGAAGATACTAGTTTGATTATCAGCAAGGTCCTTCATAGACTACTCTAGCTTTTCTAGTTTGGCTTCAGTGTGGTTGTGCTTCCATTTCTTTGTAGCATCTTTATTGGTTTTTCTCTTAGGGGGAGTTATATCCTACCCCCAACTTCTAGCTAGGGTAGCCTCCAAGGCATTAGAGATGTGGGAAGGACTAATATGCTTGTGGGTATGCTTATTATCCTGAGTCAATCTCTTCTTTTTCATAGGTTTGACCTCATTGTTAGATGATTCAGAGGTGGAATATTTCTTGGGGAGGGTCTTGAATTTTTCAATGATGGAGATGTTTATTAGTTCTCCTAGTACTTTGTGTGCCCTTCCTAGTATCTGAATCCAACTCCATGAGGCTGATTTTAAACTCAAGGTCCTTTTTTAACATTTGAGCTAGGGGTTTTCTTGAATTTCTTGTGGCTAGGGCCAAGGCATGGGTCCAAGGAGACTTGGGGGGTGATAGGGGCCAAAAGCTTAACCAAAAGAGGCATATTTTTGGCTGGGTGCTAGATATATAGTTTTTTCATAAGCCCTTGATGGATAAGGTAGAAAGTTTTACCCTCCTCATGTATTCTCTTTTCCTTATAAATTAAATCTTCTAGCGAATGTAATAACATAAATGGGAAGGAAATGTGGTAAAGATTCATGAAGTGATTCAAGATAGGGTAGTGCTAATAATAAATAATATAAAAATTTTCCTCCAAGGTGATATTGTCATGTCCCCTTTTCAAATAATTAAAAATAATAATCTTTTCTAAGGCAGGCAGGCCCAAAAAGGTGAGGTTTCAGAAAAAGGGGATAATATTTGGAAGCTAATGTACTAATAAATTAAAATTATTATTAAAATATATTTTAATTAACCCCTCTTGGACGTGAGTTAGGGTTATACCCTCTTTTAAGGGGTTTGGAGGCATTTTGGGCTGATTCCAGAACTTGATTTTTGCTCATTTCTTTGTTATTCTTCAGAGGCTGCCAAACCTGTGGAGAAGGAGACCCAATAATGGGATTTTGTAGGTTTATACGAAGGCTAAGGATGGGAGTTTGAAGCCATTCCATGTGCATGCTCATGCAGAGTTTGCCTTTGTGCTTCAAACAGTGTAGATTTGTGAGTTTTCGGGTGTGTTTTTTTGTAAGAGTTTGGTGTCTCCAGTTGAGTATTTCATATCAATTTCGGTTGCTATTGTATGTCAGACTTTTAGATGTTAAAATAGAGCTGAATATATTTATTTGGTCATGATTATACTTCTGTGATAGATTATTAGTGTTTTTGTGGTGTTTTCGGGCTATTCTATGTTGTTTTCGGGAGCCCAATGAGTATTATTTTATCGTCCGTTTGGGAGCTGTTGTGTAAATGTTATAAAGATCTGGAAATGTCATTTTGTAGGCTGTTATGCTTCTGAAATTTTTATAAGAATGTCCACTTTCAGATTTACTAATAATATGTGAAGCTGTAAAGTTTTTGGCACTATTTTCGGCATACCCGATTTGGGGTTTATTGAGAAATTGGTGGATCTTTGAAAGATTGGTTGTTTGACCTTAAAAATATGATTAGAGGCTTGAAATATCATGTAAATTTAGAAAGGGAAATTTTAGTGGTATCAGAGCTATGATCTTGCCAGCCTGAGGGTTTGTAGAAGTTTGCATGTCAGTTTTGAGAATTACTCAAATCTTGCATGTCAAAATTTATGGTTGCATGCTAATTCTAATCATTTGCATGTTAGTTCTTGGTGAATTTGGTGGTTGCATGTTGCTTCTAATCAGATGCATGTCAAAATCTATGGTTGCATGCTACTTCTAATCATTTGCATGTTAGTTCTTGGTGAATTTGGTAGTTGCATGTTGCTTCTAATCAGCTGCATGTCAAAATATATGGTTTCATGCTACTTCTAATCATTTTCATGTTAGTTCTTGGTGTTTGAAGAAGTTATAACCTATTGGGGTTACACTCTATGTTATCCAAAATGGACAACTATAGTACATAGTCTCAGAGGACACGATCTTGGACAATTGATATCCAGACTCAGAATAGTAAGAAGAATGGTTATTTAGATATTCAAGATAAACTTACGAAAATAAGCCATGATATGTCTAAATAGTTGGTTGAGCACCACCATATGATGAATGACATGTTGTCCAACCCAGCTAAGGTGGATAAGTTGACTGGATTTCTATTTGGTAAATTTTCTCACAGGATAGATGACACAATTACCAAGAATTTGCATGAGGAGTTTGAGAAACTAGCTTATAGCTAGGTAGAGGTCTCAGATTCTACTCTGCCAGAGGATGTAGTGGGTTTAGATGATTATTATGAGGATTTTGTTGTGCATGATGGTGAGATACCTGGTAGAGATGAGCAGACATTAAACCTGGTAGAGATGAGCAGACATTAAACATTCATGACTTTTCTGAGAAAGAGTACTAGGCACAGTTAGATGCTTCGTCACATGAGGTTGAGGCAGGTAGTACTTCACATGATTTGTCTAGCCAGCTGAAGGTGAACAAAGATAGTAATGTGACTTCGTTATCTCATCATGATAGGATGCGAGATATGATAGAGGATCACATTCAGATGATTCAGTTATAGGGTAGACACAAGGGAGTTCAAGAAAAGTCTTCTTGTGTTGACTTACAAGCAATTAGGGAAGGAATGGGAATGATGAAGTTGAGTTATTTACATCTTCTATTAGATCATGACCATCTTCTTAGCCTTGTTGGAGACTATTTAGATGCCTTGAGGAGTAAGGAGGAGGAAGTTGACAAGCTTTATCATGAGCTTGAGGACACTCGAGCTTCTTTGGTGAATACTCCATTGGCATTACAAGACTGGGAGAGACATGGGGATAAGCATGGCATGGAGTTGAGTTTCATTTCATCTTGCACTCCTGATACTCAGCTTTCTACAAATGGTAGATCATATGTGGTTGTTAATAATGTTGTGAGTTCATCTTGTATTCACATCCAAGATACAGGGACAATGTCAGACAGGTATGTGGAGTTAGTTGGTATTGGTCATATTACTCAGGTGAGGAGTTTTCTTAAGTTACCAGCTGATTATAGTTTATGAATATGGACTCGAGATTGTTATATTGGCATTTGGGATTCAGTTGACTGGAAATCTTTAAAACTTTTTGGTAGCAGTGATTGTTTGGGTGCTATCATGGATTTGATTAGCAGATTGCATGGTGTTGTCTTTTCTTGTGCCTGGAGCTTATCCAATATTGGTATTAGTTTTTACACACCAGTTTTGGGCTTTGTTCATATATCCAGTCGACTATTTTTGCTGGAATGTGTTGATGATCTTTCATATTTGGCAGTGTGTATAGATGAGTCTCAGGATCATATTGGCATTGATGACATCCAGGAGGATGCAATGGGCAGTTTTGAAGACTTAGTTTCCTTGGTGGTTTCTTTTGGTGCAGAGGAGTTGGATAGCAGTGTTATAGTTTTTGATACTTCATATGTTGATATGAGCTTTGGAGTTGATTCACATGATATGGATGGTAATACTCTAGAGACCAGAAACCTTGAGGATGCTCCTTTAGACAGTGCGTCAGAGGAGGTTTGTAGGATACAGTCTAGCCAGTTCCATCATGTGTCTAGTCAGTTGAGAGTTAGTGAGCAAGACATTGCTATCGCTTGCCAACATTTTGATGCTGCTCGTCAATTGTTATCAATTTATGGATGGGGTTCTCCTACTAGTGATGAGCAAGGAGGCAGTTATCTTTCCTTGATAGAGTTCCACTCTTTATGGGAGGCTATCCAAATTTTGAGACAGGATTATGTGCAGTTGGTAGCCGATAGAGATTATCTTATGGAGTGGGGCAGTACAGCATACGATGCATTGTTGGCCAAGGAAGATGAGGTGAGTGAGCTTACTCAGTAGCTTGAGGTGACTTCTGAGATTCTTGAGAGTACACAGTTGGCTTTCAAGAAGTCACAATTTCATTTGGCTAAGGTGAACATGGAGTTATAGCAACTATAGTCTTTACTAGATTCTGTACAGTCACAAGCTGTGGTGTCTGGTGATTCGAGGATGTCCATGGTCGAGATTGTAAAAGATAGTGGAGATGGGGATGCATCCATCCTTGATACTAACATTGGCATATTGGTTTCATCCCCACTAGAGTCAGGTTCAGTTGAGTTGGGTGCTGCAATAGACTGTTGTGGTATGCTTGACATGGTGGTGACCTCTAGTACTAAAGGCACAGAGACTAGAGATGTTGTATCAAAGACCATGTGTGATGTTGGTGAGCTGACGGTTGGCATGGTTCCTACTAGTAATACTACTCCCTTGGTGATGTCTTCAGAGGTAGTAGTTAGTTCCAACTTGGTTAGTGATCGATTGCAGTTAGTTACATCTGGATTGCAGCCTCAGCCACTGACTGAGATTGGCACATTCTATCAGCGTTACATTGTGAGGTATGCTCATCAATTTACCTTTGATGACCATGTTGATGAGATGATGATACAGAGATGTACTTTGGTTCCTAGTGCTTATCATCAATTATGGAATAGTTTGACACCTCGGGATGAGAGTCATGATGGGCACGAGATGGTGATAGGTTCTACAATTGACAGCTTGATAATACATGACTTAGAGTAGGAGTTTTGGAGTGATGCTTTAGTGAGTGTTGTTATTGATTCTACTCCTTTGGCTATGACATCTCCTGACTTAGCTGGTGATCAGTCATAGTGGGTTGTATCACTTGTTCATGGTGACCTATTGACTGAGGTTGGTTTTCTTTATCAACATTATATTGTAGGGTATATACATCAGTTATCATTTGATCCTTGTGTTGAGAAGTTGATGGCAGGAAAATTTGGTTTAGGTTCCATTTCTTACTGTTTATCTTGTGATGGATTTTCACCATTAGGGGTGCATGGGAGTTATGGTTATCAGACAGTGGACGGTGATTTGCAGAGTTGTGTTGACTACAGGAGTTGTACAGTGTGTGGATTCTCCATACTTGGTACAGTTTCATTCAGGAGCATTCACCATTGTTGCAGAGTCAGATTGTACATTCTGTATAGGCCAGTGGGATGTGTTAATGGTATTTACTATGTTGGTTGTTTCATTTATCCACTTTACTTGGGTTTTGATGTTCTAAGAGTTTGTGTCTCGTGGGCTTCTGATTGTGGAAGTTGTGATTTTGGAGTTTGGTTGAGCAGTAATTGTCAGTTTGATTATGGATTCCTCTTGGTTATATTGCAGAGGATATTGGAGGAGCCTGTGTTAATTGACAATAGTATAGTTCATGACTACATTTGGGATCCAGGTGGATTGATTGGTTTATTTTTCAGCCATTTCTTGATGACAAGCAATATTTGGAAGGGGAGGACTTGTCATGTCCCCTTTTCAAATAATTAAAAATAATAATCTTCTCTAAGGTAGGCAGGCCCAAAAAGGTGAAGTTTTGGAAAAAGGGGATAATATTTGGAAGCTAATGGACTAATAAATGAAAATTATTATTAAAATATGTTTTAATCAACCCCTCTTGGACGTGAGTTAGGTTTATGCCCTCTTTTAAGGGGTTTGGAGGCATTTTGTGCTGATTCCAGAACTTGATTTTTGCTCATTTCTTTGTTATTCTTCAGAGGCTGCCAAACTTGTGGAGAAGGATACCCAAGAACAAGAGTTTTTAGGTTTCTAGGAAGGCTAAGGATAGTATTTTGAAGCCATTCCATGTGCATGCTCATGCAGAGTTTTCCTTTGTGTTGAACAGTGCAGATTTGTGGGTTTTCGGGTGTGTTTTTTGTAAGAGTTTGGTGTCTCCATTTGAGTATTTCATATCAATTTGGGTTTCTTCCATATGTAAGACTTTTAGATGTTAAAATAGATCTGAATATATTTATTTTTTCATTATTATACTTTTGCAATAGATTATTAGTGTTATTGTGGTGTTTCTGGGCTATTCTATGTTGTTTTCGGGAGCCCGATGAGCATTGTTTTTATCCTCCGTTTGGGAGCTGTTGTGTAAATGTTATACAGATCTAGAAATGTCATTTTGTAGTCTGTTATGCTTCTGAAATTTCTATAAGAATGTCCACTTTCAGATTTACTAATAATATGTGAAGCTGTGAAGTTTTTGGCACTATTTCCGGCATACCCGATTTGGGGTTTATTGAGAAATTGGTGGATCTTTGAAAGATTGGTTGTTTGATCTTAAAGATCTGATTAGAGGCTTTAAATATCATGTAAATTCAGAAAGGGACATTTCATATATGTTTCATGATTGCATAGAAGATGGCATCCCAAGGCTTAGGTATGGCATCCATTGAAAATCCTCTACACATTCAGATTGGTTCCTTGAGTTTGAAAAATTTATGCAAGCTAGCTTCCTTGTTAACCTTAGCCTACCTCCACCATTTCTTTCTTTCCATAGTAAAATATTCTGCCCTTGCAATTATTTCCTTAGTTATGTGAAATTTCATACCATTAATAGTCACCTTTCTATCTTTTCAAGTCAGGAAGAACTACACCAAGATAATCACATCATGTTTTACCATACCCTTCATGTATGGTAATACACTACCTTCCTGCACATTGACCATTTCCACCTCATTTCCATGGATACCTACCTCCATGCACACTAGTTCAATGTGATCTCTAACACCCATGTCTTCTCCTAGATTGACCACCAATTCTTTAGATGCCATAGCCTTATTGCACATATGGGCTACAAATTTCACTAGTTTTCAAATGGATGTAAAAAGTTCATTTATTCATTATGATCTATAAGAAGAAATTTATATGCAACAACCGTAACGATTTGATGAATTTGGTGAAGACAATTTGGCATGTGGATAAAAATAAATATTTTTTAATAGTCTTAAGAAAGTGCCAAGGCCATGATACTCCATAATAAATGAGAGCTTCATAGATATAGGGTTTGAAAGAAGTACAACTAATCTAGATGGGTATGTGAAATGTAGTGATAATAAATTTTTTATTTCTATATTATAGGTGGATGAATTGATTGTTATAGAAGATCACACACTAAATAATGAAATAATGAACTATCAACTGAACAAATCTTTTGAAATAATTGATAAAGGATTAATGCATTGTTTCTTATGTATATAGGTTTGAAAAGAATAAGAATTGTGCTTTCTTAAAAAAAAATTGTATTGTTGTATTAAGAAAATTTAATATGAGTGATCATAAACCATCTACTACAATAGGTGAAGTGGGTTAAAAACTAAATTTGAACTCTACTAAAAAGAAGGTAGGTAGAAAACTTTACAGATACCTTGTGAGCAATATTTTTATCTTACAATGACTAGACCAAATATTGCATATGTGGTGCATATTATATTCAAGTACATTAAAAAGAATATTAAAAGGTATGAAGGGTACTTATCAACTCAACATTGAATAAAAGTATGGAGGAGAGTTTACTCTATTTGGATATACATATTTTGAGTATGACAATAGAAAACTGACTTTAGGATAAATATTTTGTCTTTGAATAGGACCAATTTAATGGAGTGGGAAAAAAAATTTAACAGTTTCATTTTGATCTACTAAGACTAAATATATTGGTTCATCAAGGACACTCATAATACATTGTGAATTAGACAGCTATTCAAAAAAATATAGCATCCACAAGATTCTAACACTATTTAATTTAATCACAATCAAAGTACTATTAGGCTAGAAAAAAAATTTGCTTGGTCCAAACATATAAAAGCACACAATCATTCATGACTTGATTGAGAAACATTTGGTAGAGCTACAATTTTATCAAACAAAAAATCAAATTGCTAATTATCCATTATAAATTTGTCAAACTGAGAGACTTTTTATAGGTTCACAATAGGTTAAGATCTATTACATGGCCCAGAATAATTTTCTTGCCAATAGTAAGGACAATCTAGAATTCTCTCTAAATAATCATAACATTGTTGACTTCTCTTTTCTTGCTATAATTTTTGTAGAACTTTGTAGATGACTATGGAAATTTTATAAATATAGCAGCCTCTTTCTTATTCTAAATGAAAGAAAATTATGATGCTCTTTATAATGTTCTCAATGTTGAAAAAGTATTTAGTTTCTGATTTATTGTACATTTATACTCTTGCCCTATTTGTAGGGTTATTTTTAGATTGCTCATCAACACTTCTCCATAAGTATATCAATAAATGCTATTAGCTATTAGAACACTTCACCCCATCATATTTCAAAATGGCAAACATAGGGATACCAAAGTTTTATTTGATTGACTAGCAAAAGGGCATTGTAAGGAAAGAGGGGATATAATTTTGTTATCTATCTCACTCTAATTATGATTAATGGCCATCTCTGAGTCAAAATTGGCATCTGTAATGTGATATAAATTAGTAAATGAGAAAGTATTGTCACTGTCCCCCCAAAAAAATTGACTAATGTTGTGAAGTACATGCATGCTTATTCTTTTCTCTTTTCTCATTTTCTAAAATTGGATTGTTGAACTTTTTAGATCTCATTTTATATCATTTTTTTTTTTGCTTTGCAAGGGTTTCATGCATTATTTAAGTTTCCTTGCATAAAACTCTCTATCTAAGCTCTCCTTCTATGTTTACTACCTATCAAACCACATTTTTTGTAGGGATTTTTAGGCTAGTTTATAATGGCCCTAGCTAGTGGTGACCCAGTTGTTGATATTGGTGTTCATGTTGCTGCTTCGAAAAGCCATGATGCCTCCATCAAATCAATGTCCTCACAAATTCATCATAATGGTCTTTCACAAGGTAATCCTAGTATTATCCTTCCTTTGCAAGAATTTGATGTTGCTTTTGATTGGCTAGAATAACATTCCTTGATAGTGTATTTTGCTGGTAGGGCTCCTCGTGAAGCTATGCTCTAAGGATGGGTTAACAAGAGCTAGAATCCTCATGGAGTCCACCTTGAAACTATACAAAACCTTACCAAAGGTTTTTATTTTTATTTTTCCAACCCCTCTTAGACAAACATGGCTTTTAAGAATGACCCTTAGTTAGTGTGTTCCTCCCTACCAGTTTCTCAAATGTTGTCAAGAGACTTCATCGTCTCTAATGACAAAAAGCTTAGGGTTTCTATGTGGGTTCAATTACCAAGTTTTAACTTACCATGTTGGCCATTTATTAAGTTCAATTACAATACTCTTAGAAAAGTTATTACCAAGGAACATGAAAAGGTTTTCAATGGATGCCCTCAAAAATGTGTGTGCATTGAGGTTTATCTCTCCAATGATCTCAAGGATTCTATGGAGATACATATTAGTTCTAAAACCTTCTCTTAGAAGGTTCTCTATTTGAACCTACCCAACACCTTTTATAGGTGTGAGCCAATAGAGCCCAAGATTAGGGATTGTCCTTTAGCAGTGCCCAAGATTAAACCCTGACCTAAGGAGGCCCCTGCCAAACCAATAAAAGGAAAACAAAAGGAGGAATGGGCTAATGTTGGGCTCAAGGGAAAGACTCCCTTAGCTCCTAAATAGTCATATGCTACTATCATTTAGGTTCCTCCTTTTGCAATAGGAGTGAAAACTCCAACCATTGTAGGGTCAATAGTAATTTTTCTAGAATCAAACCCTATTATTTCTTAGGTTTATAATCCTGGTAATTCACAGGGGATCAAGGTGGTCACAAGGACTACCACTTCTATTATGGTTTTCACTCTATCTACTACATCCACCATTATGAATTAGAATGTGCAGCATTTGTCACAGTCCTCCTAGACGCGCTAAGAAACTAGAGGAAAATGACAGGCTATCAATCGAGTGGAGTTTCCTTCTGGCTTCAACCATGTTTTAACTTTCTTGTAAAATAGTTACTCCTCTCTTGAGGATGAGGAATATATGAAAGAATTAAATCATGATTTTTTTTTATCATGGAACATGTGAGGTCTTACAAACCTCTCAAGAAAGTACTGTGTCAGGGACACCCATCATAGACTTGGTAATTTAGATTTTCTTTGCATGCAAGAGGTTAAAATTTCTAGTTTCATGCTTTCCTCTACATGTCATGTCATTTGTCTAGATGGTATTATGTTTTCCTCTCAACATGAAACTAGTAGTGCTGGTGTAGTTACTCCTCTATCACGTTGTCTTCATTCTGCTATTATTTTGCATGGTTTTGGCCCCATGCACAAAATAAATTGGCCTTTTCTTTCTATCAATAATTATTCTCTTGGAGTAGTTAGTGTTTATGCTTCCTATGATGTTGTTGAAAGATCTCAATTGTGGGGTTGGATGGCTGACAACTTGCCTCTAGCTACTTGGGTTATGTGTGGTGATTTCAATATGGCTGAGCTGGCCTCTAACAAAGATGACATTTTTCCTTTTCACTGGACACCTAGGGAAAGGGAATCCTAGTACTACATGCATATTAAATTGGGCCTTTATAATCCCAATACTAACTACTGCCAGCATAGTGGG
Organism: Cupressus sempervirens; assembly: GCA_028749045.1. Taxonomy (NCBI): domain Eukaryota; kingdom Viridiplantae; phylum Streptophyta; class Pinopsida; order Cupressales; family Cupressaceae; genus Cupressus; species Cupressus sempervirens. The sequence continues at coordinate 34,817,925 of CM053788.1, forward strand.
ATCTGGCACACTTGGTCTAACTTTCAAGCTAGCTTTGACCACATTTTGAAATGTCTTGATCATGCCATGATTACTAAACAATATTTTTTCTCCTTCTATTAGGATTGAGATGTACCTATCATTCCTTTACTAGATGTGATGTTATTAGACCACTTTCCCATTTATTTTACCATTTCTTCTCACACAATTGTTAGAACATAGTTTTTCCTCAATACATCAATGTTGACGCATGCTTTCACTATTGCTCATATCCTACATGTCTAGAATTTGGAGCCACATATGTGTTCTTAGATAGGCTGGATTCAATGGTAGAATGATGTTGTTACCAGAATTATTATATTTTTGTGCATCTATGGGTGGCAGTTCATAGTTTTTAGACAATAATCTTATGAATCCACTATAATGACTCTCAAGAAATCTTCTAAAGCTCTCACCATTAGCCCTTTTGATGTTGATTTGCAAATCTAGCTTGCCAAGATTCATCACGATAAGAATATTGTGGATAATTATATTGCTCAAGGGGCCCAAATCAAAACTTTCCTCCATTAGTTGGAGGTTTGTGATAAGGCTTCTAAAAAATTCTTCTAGGCTCTTCGAGTTGATCATGCAAATTTTGGGATTAAAAAGATCAAATAGGGAAATTCTATTCTTTCTAGTCTCCTTGACATCTTGTAAACTTTTGTTCACCAATATGAAAATGTTTTTGCTTTGTAGGGAAATTTGATTTGTTAGGAGGAAGCCCTCATTAAGTGTATTTCTATTCCTCTAAACTACTTATTGGTCATGCAATAGGCCTTCTATGAGCAACTCCTCACCATTTGAGACCTCAAGGAGGTGGTCTTCTCCATGGTTGATGACAAATGCCCTTGGTGTGATGAGTTTCCCTATGAATTTTACAAACACCTTTGGGAGTTGATTGGTCCTGACTTGCACAAAGTTTATCTTGAAGCCTATCATTCCAAGAGTCTAGGAGATATTATCATTAAAAAAAAATCAAATTCATACCTAAATCTAGTGATCCTAAGGATATATAACTGGTGTCCCATCACTTTTCTTAATGTGTCTTATAAGATTATTGCTAAGGCAATTTCTCTTAAAATTTTCCATTTCTTGCCATTAATTATGTGGCCAGAACAAACTAGCTTTATTAAGTCCAAGTATATTCTTGACAACATCATTGCTATCTAGGAAGGCATGGAGTAGGTTCGCAAATCCAACCAATTGTCTGTGTTTTTTGAAAATTTATTTTGCTAAAGCTTATGATCGAATTAAATGGCCTTTTATCTTGGCTATGCTTCAAGCTCTTCGTTTTGGTCCCAAGTTTCTTCAATCTATGGAGATGCTTTTTGGTCATGTTAATGTTTGTATTACTATCAATAGCTCTCAATCTAAAGCCTTTAGGATCTTTCATTCCATCTGACAGGATTGCCCTATGGCTCTAGCTTTATATGTTCTTACTACTGAAGGGTTTGCTTGCTAGCTCACTCTATTTCTTCTAGTTTGGTTCATGGCATCTCCTTGCCAGATTCCTCATCTTAGTTTTTCAATGGAAACTTTTTTGATGATTCCTTTCTCACATGAGGGGAACATCATGAATGCCTTGCAATTCCTAGACACCTTTTTTCAAGCTTCTAGTTTTGTTATTCAATGGCACAAAATGCTCTGTTATAGGCAATCTTTTCTTTCAGCTCCACCATGGGTTGACTAGTTTGAATGGAAATGGGTCACTCACAGTGAGATCTTTCACATTTTGGGCATTCCCTTTTCCTTTCAAGATCTGCCAATTGATATGTGAAATGTTGTGCTTGTTAAAATTGAAAGAAGCTTGACTATTATCTTACTAAACCCATTTCTGTTGTGGAGAAATTTTAGATTTGTTCAAAGCTCCTAGTGGATATACATGTTTATTATTCTTCCTATTAGGCTCCTTCCAAAGCTTCTTATTTGAAATTAGAGCAACTGCTCTATGAATTTCTTTAGGCTTTCGGTTTTGACCATCAGGGATTTTACAAAGTGGCTTAGGAATTTTTTTGTCTCCCCAAAGAGTTTGGAAGACTTGGCCTTCTTTCCACATAGAAGAAAGGCCTTTCTCTTTGTTCCAAATGGATTATACATGCCATTACTGAAATTAAATCTTTGAATATCTTGGTTTAGCATTGCATTTCTAAATTTGTTTTCCTATTAAAAGACCTACATGGAAGGTGATTGGCTTTCAAACCCTTCTCATAATATGGGAACTTGTGCACATACAGTGATCTTTTGTTATCAAGAGCATATGAAAAGCTTGGAAACTATTAAGCCTTGGCTTTATCGGTCTGGTGATGGGTTCCATGATGGGCTCTCTTTGAATCAATAGAGAACTTGGTGGTCTCCACTGTTTGCCTTCCAGGGTGTTCCTCCAGCCAAGACTCAAGGTGCTAGTGTTCTAAATTTTTTTAAACATGGCATCAAAACACCTTAAAACTATTTTACAAGGTCTCTATTGTATATGAGCAATGTTAGTATGCTAATAGAAACCAAATTTAAATAAAGCTTCTACAAACTAAACAAAATTCATAAACTTCAAGATAGACTAAGATGAACTCTCAATTGAGAATATGAGCCATTAATGGGCTCTCTCAATGAGAAGCTCTCTTGTTGAGTGGCTTTGTCTAAATAGATAGGATGTATGCTCAAGCTTATGCTTCAAAAAAGGGCTTCAAATGGAGTTGGAATTTGGGTGTGAGTGTATAGTTTTGATGTAAAATGGCTTCTTAAAATGGTATTATGACTTTACTTCATGGATTTTGTAATTTTGCAAAGGGGAAGGATCCAGATTATAGGCAAGAGGCTTGAGGGATCAAGGGCTAAGATGCAAGGATGGGAAAAAGCTTATGGAGGGCTCAGATTGCATGAGAGGAGAGCACATGGATTGTGCTTCCTTACAACCAATCAGGGAGTGACACATGTCATAGGGTGAGAGGATGGAGGAAAGGGGAAGGGTGATTCAACAAAGGAGGCTCAAGGGATAAAATCTTCATAAAGACCCTCACAATGGCTTCTAAGAGCAATGAAAGGTCTTTGGAAGAGTCATTTATGGCCTAATGGGCTTCATAAAGTTTTCTGGTTGGGATATTTTGAGGGAGATGAGAGAGATTTTGACTTGGGCTTGATTAGGAAGGTTTTAAGCTTTCTTAGGATTGTGCAAATGATTAGAGGATGGATTAGGATGGTTTAAGATTAGCTTAGGGATAGGCAAGTGGATGGCATTTAATGAGGGTGGGTGAAGGAGGAGATATTTGTTAACTTTGGCTTGGGTTAGTAAGTCTTAACCCATGTTTAGGGAATGTGACAAGGTTAGGAGGGGATTAGGATTAGGTTTAAAGAAATCTTCTAGAAGAGTCTAGACTTTGGATGAGGATAAAGACTTTCTAGAATAGTCTAGAACGTCCTAGGATGAGGATGAAGACTTTCTAGAAGAGTCTAGAACTTCTTAGGATGATGATAAATTAGATTTTTAGGAAATAAATAAAGTTTTATTTATTTCAAGGGTTTAGGTTGAGGAGATATTTATTAAAAAATATTTAATAAACATGAGGATTAATATTTAATCTTAATTAAATATTTTGAGTTGGGATTAGGGGTAGGAAATGTTGGGATTAGCCTTTAATCAAAATTAAAGAAGGATTAGAAAATTTTGGAAGAGGTTAGTGGTCTTAAGGAAATTGGCCAAGTTTTGGGCAAAAAATAATTTTTTTTATTTATTTTGGGTTTTTTGGTCAATTTATTAATTAAATAATTAATAAATAAAGAAATAATGTTTAAATAAGATTTAAACATTTTTGGGAGGGATTCCTTAATTAAATATTTTTAATTAAGATAAAGGGATTTAATGGCATAAAAATAAATAAATAAAATAATTAATTAATTAATTAATAAATGATGATGTCATCAAGAATTTTTTCAGAAAATAAAAATACTTTATTTTCTAAAGGATTTAGGTGTCTACGTTTTGCCCCTCTTTGATGTGATGCCGCAAGTGGCATGGCATCAAAGGTAAGAAAATAAGATGCCCAAGGCTAGAGCAGAAGAGGAGAGAATGGACTACGAGATGCCCCCTCAAGAAGGCGGCGAGGAGAGAAAGCGAGGCTTGACAACTTCTTGAAAAGTACAAGAATTTGAGATGAGCAAGGAGACTCAGATTGGCTTAAGAGAAGAGGTTTAGTTAGCTCAAACTCTCACTACAGAAGAATGATAAAGGGAGAATCAGAGGCACAAGAGGAAGCAAGCTTAAGATCTCAGGGATTGTAGAGGATGAAGGAGAAGAGCACTTAAAAAGGAATCTAGGATAGGGAGATGGATGATGGGATGATAAAGCTGATGCAACAAGATTTCAAAGAGTCAAATTGGTGGAAGATGGGTTTCGAAGATCCCTAGGACTAGGATTGTGGAGCTCAAAAGATGAGGCTTGGTGGATTGATTGGATTGGTGGATCCCTAAGACTAGGATTGTGGATCCCTAAAGCTAAAAGTGATGATTGATTCTGAGAGATACTAATGCATAAGCTAGGGTAGGAGAGACAAATGCTGGATATGGATGGGGGATAATGGAGATGAAGGGAAACCATTGAAGCTTTTTTGAGCAAGTAGATACTTCAAAGAGAAGTACCACCATGTAGTTGAGCACTAGATTTGCTATAGAACTATTGGTTAATTCCCAAGGTTACCAAGAACATCAAAGCCTTTTCACGAACTGTCCAGAGGATTGACGGACTGACTCAAAACAAACACGCAAGGATTGCCCCAGCATCACACATGATTCTCAGAGGAAGCATCATGGAAACAACACTGGGTAACCCACAAGTAGAAAAGGAAAGAAAAATAAAAGACCTGATCAAAACCTTATGCTTAGATTGCCCCATTCGCAGTATACCATGATATGGAAGATCGTGGCAACCTTGAGGAGGGAACAAAAAGATTTCTTGGAAAAGATAACTCAAGACCCAAAGGGAAGATTCCAAATCAAAAGAAAGCAAAAATCCAAAAGAGAACCATTTACCAATGAGATGGGTAGGACGAGGTACTAACGGACCAAGATCAGACATGAGGAAAGCTATATCCTACAAGGATCTCTCGGAGAGCACCTAAGCTAATGGATTTTGGATGAGTGATGCATCTAGCAAGCTAAACTAAGAAGGATAACACTTTGGTGATAGGAGATCTAGCTAAAGGATGCATTGGAATAGCTAACCAAGGGTTGTGCGATGTGTGCAAGATGCTGATCAAGGAGGAACTAACACAAAAGTTCGATAGATACAATGGTACTAAGCTAAAGAGGATGTACAAGCTGACAGACCAAGATATGTTACAAATGTACAAGGTTGTTCATGTTTTGGTTTTGTGAGATGGAAATGTTGGTGAAGGGTGGAATGTCTGTAATAGTTGATAGGTGGATAGGTAGATGGTTTGTGAAAAGCTTAAGTGAAAATGGGGTTCTTTGTGTGCATGTGATAGGATACAAGCTAGGATACAAGATTATTTACAAGCTGGAATATGGTACAAGCTTTGGACAAGATGTGGATATACAGGCTATGATACAAGGGATGATACAAGATTTACAAGGTATAATACAAGCTCTGATACAAGATTTACAAGTTGAGGTACAAGATTTATAAGCTGTACAAGGAGGTATTTACAAGCTTCATTGGATTTTGGATATTTGGTTGGAACATCAAGGGAACAAGTAGGCGTTTTGTGGGATGGTGGGTGGATGGATGAGGGATATGATAGTGATAGATAATGGATTAGTCTTAGTACACAAGGTGCCTAAATTACCAAGTTTTCACCAAGGTACCTATCCAAGGCGCTTGAATTGCAAACTTTTCACCATTGGATGCTTATTTCTCTTTACTATTTTATTTTTATTTTTCAAAAGCTGGGTATACAAGGAATCTTCAAGCATAGAACTTCTTGAGATGAATGATGTTAGTAGGACCATTCAAGAGTTCTCCTTCTAGTGTAGATAGTTGATAGGCTCTGGAGCCAAAGGATGCAGTGACAACATAAGGACCAAGCCATGTAGGTTCAAACTTGTCTTTCTTTTCTCGAATATCTTGGACTTTCATATTCTCTTTGAGGACCATGTCGCCTGGCTGAAAGTGTCATGGGAGCACCTTCTTTTTCAAATTCCTTTTGAGATGAGTTTGATAGACTATGAGATGATCATAGGCTTGTTGTTTCTTCTTGTCTAAGAGATCTAGTTGGGTGAGCCGAGCTACTCTGTATTCATCATCTGATATTTGCCCTTGCAAAGATGTGCACAAGGAGGGAAGTTCAACCTCGATGGGTAGTACTACTTTAGCACCATAGACTAGGGAATATGGAGCTGTGCCTGTGGATGTATGGAAGGAGGTTCAATAGGCCCATAGGGCTAGATTTATTTGTAGGTGACAATCGTGATCAGAATCATTGACAACTTTCTTTAGGATCTTGAGGAGGGTTTTGTTAGTTGCCTCTACCTGGCTGTTACCTTGTGGGAAATATGGGCTAGAAAAGTGGTGATGGATGTGGAGGGAAGTGCATAATTCTTCCATGTTGATATTTTCAAAGTTACTTCCATGGTCGGTGAAGATGGTGGATGGGATGTTGAAGTGGCAAACAATGTCGTACAAGATGAACTTGGAGACCTGAACTCATGTAGCTAAGACTAGGGAGACTGCTTCCACCCACTTAGTCAAATAGTATGTAGCTATTATTATCCATTTATGTCCATCAGATGAGAGAGGTGTGATAGTTCCAACTAGATCAAGGCCCCAATAAGTGAAAGACCAAGGTGGTGCAATAGGCTGTAGATCCTATGCTGGAGCGTGCACAAGATTTGCATGTTGCTGACATGGGAGACACTTTCTGACAAAGTCACAGGATTCTTCTTCAATGGTAGGCCAATAGTAGCCTACTTTAAGGATTTGTTGCACTAGGAAAATACCACTCATGTGGGCACTGCAAAGTTTGGAATGTACTTTTAACACCATTGTAGCCTCATTTTTATGTAAACATCGAGAGAGAGTATCATGATAACTTGACGATATAGGTTATTGGCTATGATAACATAGGGGCATAATTTTTGGATGAGGTTCTAGCGTTGGGTACGTGTGAGGTGAAGGGATATGATACCATCATTAAGGTAAGCGTGAATCTCATGGTACCAAGGGGATTGGGGACCAACCAAGATACAAATACAGTTTGAATCCTCATTCACATAGGCGGGTGTGAGGAGCTGCTCGACTAAAAACTCATACTATGTAGCTACTTGGGGAATTTCCAAGTGCGAGCCGATAGTAGCCATAGCATCTAGTGCTTTGTTCTGCATTCGAGGTACTTGTGTAAACTAAAGCTTTGTAAAATGCTAGGTTAGTTGATCAACTAGCTCTTTGTAGGGTAATAGCTTTTCATCTTTGGTTTGATATTCATTTAGGGCTTGCTTGATGATGAGCTGAGAATTGCCAAAGATTTGTAACTTAGTGATCTTCCATTCTATAGCTATCTTTAATCCTGCTATGAGAGCCTCATATTCAGCTATATTGTTGGTGCTAAGGAATTGTAGCTTGAAGGCTTTTGGAATGTAATCTCCTTGAGGTGTGACCAACAATATTCCTATCCCTGATCCATGAGATTTGTATGAGCCATCAAAATAAAGTTTCCATGGGGGTTGTTCTTCAATTAGACATATATGCTCATCTAGAAATTCTATGATCAAAGGATATGCATCTATTAGAGGTGCATCAGTGAGGTGATCTGTTATAGCTTACCCTTTGATTTCCTTTTTGTCCATGTACTGGATATCAAATTTGCTAAGGAGCATAACCCATTTGACCAAATGGCCTATAAGTGCTATTCTGGAGAGCATATACTTGAGAGGATCGATCTTGGAGACTAGTTAGATGGTATGACTTAGCATGTAGTGGCAAAGATTTTGAGTTGAGAAAACAACTACCAAACAAGATTTTTCCATAGGAGTATAATTGAGTTCGTAACCAACTAGGGTTCTACTGATGTAGTAGATGGCTCTTTCTCTATCGTAGTCATCAAGCTGTGCTAGAAGTGCCCCTAGAGCAGTAGGCGTTGCTGATATGTACAAGATCAAGGGACGAACAAGAACTGATGGAACCAAGATAGGGGGATTGATGAGATACTACTTGAGTTGATCGAAGCTGCATTGACATAAAGGATCCCACTTGAAGTTTTCATCCTTCTTCAGTAAATGTGCAAATGGTGTACACTTATCTTCAAACTGGGAGATGAAGCGCCAGATGGATTGAAGCTTTCCTTGAAGAGAGAGAAGTTGTCACAGTGTCTGGGGAGGAGGCATGTCTAAGATAGCCTTGACCTTCTTGGGGTCAATCTCTATACCTCGTTTAGAAACTATAAAGCCTAGAAGCTTGCCAGATGTGACCCCAAAAACACATTTCTTGGGATTCAACATGAGATGATATTTGGCTAACCTATCAAAGACTTTCTTCTAGTCAGCAAGATGATCCATGAAGGTGTGAGATTTAACCAAGATATCATCCACATAATCCTCCAAAATGCTATGAATAAGATCATGAAAAATGGCTGTCATATCTCTTTGATAGGTAGCCCCAGCATTCTTTAGGCCAAAAGGCATCATGTTGTAACAAAAGGTTCCCCAAGGGGTAGTGAATGTTGTCTTATGCTGATCCTCTTCTGCTATCTTGATTTGATTGTACTCTAAAAATCCATCCATGAGGGACAAAATTTCATGTCTAGCTATAAGATCTAAATTCATATCTATGTTGGGCAAGGGAAAATCATCTTTTGGACAAGCTTTGTTAAGATATCTGAAATCAGTGCAAATTCTAATGTCACCAAAAGGTTTAGTGATGGAGACCATGTTGGAGATCCACTATGAGTAGTCGATAGGTTAGATAACCTTAGCAGCTAACATTCTTTCTAATTCAGCTTTGACCATTAATGCCACCTTGGGGTGCATTTTTCTAAGCTTTTGTCTGATGGGTTTGATCTTTGGATCGACTACAAGATGATGAACTACAAGCTTTGGATCTAGCCCTGGCATGTCCTGATATGACCATGCAAATTGGCCAATGTTCTCTCCTAAGACCTCAAAGAGGAGATCATCTTGGTCTTGTGATAGGGATGCAACAATGTGAACAAGTCAGGGGATATCTGAAGAACCAATGTTGACTTCTCTAGTATCCTTAATTAGAATAGAAGACACCTCTGGTCGATTATCTTGAGGAGGCAATGCTAAATCCTCATGTTCTGCTTGTGACTCTAGATTTTCTTGCTAAGGGGTTCTCTTTTCTGCCTTAGCTAGTCCCGGATTTACCCTGGTTCCAGTTTTGGGTGTATTAGAACTAGGTTGGGGATTTCCTCCAAAATACCCTTTGGGATCTAGCTTATAGATATATTATGAGTCTGGCTTTGTTTTCTTGTGAGGTGTTTCAGCTCCCATGAATCTCAGAAGCACTTCCTCTAATGTGAACTCATCAATGTGTATGATGCTTGGTTGGTCCCAATCTATGAGTTGTGGATCGGCGAGTGGTAGGTCAATGAAATGGATGGATAGTTCTTCGAGAACAGAGTCTCTGAGGGAGATTTGGTCTAGGATATCATCGTAGGCTCTCTTTTCAACTTCCTTAGGAATGTCTTCAGTTTCGACAAGGTTGCGGTGAATGTTCGAAAAAGCATGACCGTTTTCATTGGTGCCCCCAGTTGTGGGTATGCCAAAGCCAAAACCTGACTTTGTTTTCCACTGGTGTGCTTTGATGGGGCACTGCATGCCTCTTTCTTTTAGTCCTAGACCACCACCTTGATAGTTCCATTCGTTAGTGATGAGCTTATGTTCTTGGGGATACTTTTGGCTGAAGTGATCAAGGCATGCTTGATTTCTTGGAGGTGCATCCTTATGTAACCAATTGTTGATATCTAGAGTGAGCTCCTCATGAAGAGGGATTTTTGAGGATACAAAGGTTGTTGGGCCAAACTTTTTGTAACGAGGAGGTGGAATCTCCTTAGCTTTGTGATATGTCGGTCACCCATGAGTGTGTGGATCAAGTGGGAGTGCCTCGATAGCAAATGCATGTGACAAACTATACTCTCCACAAACTTTGTTATTGATCTTCATGGTAGATAGGGTGGAGGCAAGGATGGTTTCTGGGTCATTACAAGTGTGGGATGAGCTGGCGATGGCTGTGCCGATATCAATTCCAGGGTAATGGTTTGTATATGAGGCTTCAACCACATTGCAATAAGCAAAGGGTTCTAGATCGGCATGGATGGTTACCTCAGTGCCTTGACGCAAAAATTTGATGCACTGATGGTAAGTGGATGGAATGGCTTTCATGGCATGAATCCATGGGTGACCAAGGAGGATGTTGAATGGTAGGTTTAGATCAATAACATGGCAGAGTGTTTCTTGGATGACTGGCCCAACCTTGATTAGCAGCAAAATAGTTCCTTCTGTGGTTCTTTCCAAGTTGTCATAAGCTTTGTTGGTAATAACTTCACTAATGATATCTGCCTTAGTATACCCAGTGTTGGCGCTCAAAATTGCGTGGTCAATTTTGAGAACCATTGAAAAAATCAAGCCCTTAAATGCTTTTAAATGAGATTGTATTTGGTTGTCAGTCTGAGGCCTAAGAGGTGTTTAATATTTCTAACACCTTTCATTTAGTGCGTCTATGTGTTCTATGAAGTTAAACTAACATTTTGAACCATTCTGCGAAGTCCCATTTTGAGCTAGTGTCAAAATTTGCAATTCTGCCCAAGTGTGAAATAGCGATCAGAGGCCCAATTTGCATCTGAATATCTTTTACCTTGGAATGTGTCATGACTAGAAACTTTGGGAATGTTTAGTATGCATAACAAAGAACCTAGGTTTCAATTTTCAAGTCATTTCAAATCCGTTTGACTAGGTTTTGCACCCCACAAAGTTGGTCATTTACTGTTTTATGCATTTGACTAGTTGTTCACAATTCTGGGGAGCCCTGTTCGACCAATCATATCTTTGACCCAGTTGACCCAAATGAAAAAATTATTTTTGCATCATGTTTCAAGGGTTAGACACTTCATATTTTCAAATTTTGAGGTCATGAAGAATCCATTTGATCAATTTGCTAACATGATTAAAATCCCAGTTTGCATTGTTTTGTTACAGCTAAGGTATCCAGATTGATTCGCACCCCTGTTCGGCATGTTATAACTTTGATCTTGTGATTGGTAAGCCTAAGTGGATTGTACCATCATGTTGTGTCCTAAAAATCCTTGAATTATGCCAATTCTCAAGTCATGATGAATCCATTTGCATACTTTCATATGTCCGTACATTTGCCAAAAATTACTTTTTGACATATTTGCCAGTTTAAAATTTCCAAGTGCCTATTTTTGGAAATTCGCCAAATGTGCCCTGTGATTCTTCATGAGGCCAAAACAGGGAATTATATTCTCTTCATGGCAAAGAACTTATATCCTAGTTTTCAGAACCCCAAGTGATCAATTACCCAGTTTTATAATGCCAAACTCGAGCCCAGTTTATGTTTTTTAACATTGTTTGCCTGCAGGGTAATTGAAGTATGGATGTTCGGCAATTAAAATCTTTTTACTGGAAAATTGTAATGTTCTAAGAATTTTTAGTGTGATAGAGTGTGCAAGATTGAACACTCATGCCGATTTTTGTGGCCTGGTTACTTGATTGAGTTAGTTATTACAGCCACCTGGCGAGCCTCCAGACACAAATTTCACACTAGTGCGAGAATGATTAAAATGGAATTTTAAAGTGGAGTTCCCGTGATTGTTCTAATTCCAGTCATTACATTGCAATCAAGGGAAGAATATGAGGATGTCAGTTGTTTGTACGGCAAAAAAATTTTAGCCAGACCCACTTTGGAGTCCGACTAGTTTCTTCATGCATGGATGATTGTGAATATTAAATGAATATTATCATAATTCAAATTATGATAATGCATCATCGAAGTTCTCAAATGAAATGAAAGAGTTTCTACTTGATGAAAATGTGAAGACTAATAAAAAAATGAATTTTATATTATGGGAGCATTCTCTATCTCAAATATTACAATGCCGGTTTGTGCTCAACCCAACTCAAATGTCTTACTTTTGTTTTAATCAAAAGAAGCCACCTTCTCTACATAGAAATCAAAACACAAAACAAATTATGTGGTAAAGAGAACAGTAAAAGGAGTTGCCAATTGTATGATACCATACCTTTCCAAAAAGACAGAGGAAAACATTGTCAGTAGAAGGAGAGCCGCTTTGGAGTTTGTTTTGGGCAGAGGCAAAGCTACATCAAATGAGCAATCACGATATGTAAGAAACTACTGCACAAATACAGAGCAAAGTGTGACATAGACATAATGGCTAATTAAGGTATAGATGATGATAACGTTTTCAATATTGACTGCTGTGTGGAAGGTTGTTTGGTGAGCAGCAGGAACAAACCAGTCAGAGTTTGAACAGTCCCACGCATTGGAGAAAAGAGTAGCTTACTAGTAACTCATGCCATTTGGTAAGAAAGACCAATGCCAAGCAGCGTATAGAAGCTGCTATCCATGAAGGAAATCTTCACCTGCAAGAACACAACACCCACACTAGTCAAAAGAAGCTATGTCATGCAGAGGAAGCCGCCCATGAAATCCAACACAGCATGATAAAGGAAGTCAGCATGAAGATGAGAACACACCAAGTCAAAATCAAATCACCTCACACATCAACAATTAAAAGAAATGCTGGAGAAAGGATAAATAGTCGATGCCATCTGCAAACAAAGAAGTCACCACCAACAAAAAATGAGTAGCCCACATATTAAAATAGAAATCGATGGATGTACAAGCCCATTCACAAAGAAAACTCCACATTAAAAAAAAAAAATCAGCCCGTGGATATGGAGAAAACGTAGGAGCAACATCCACATTTTTAAAAATGATGGTAGCCAGCAACGTCAAAAAGAAAATGTCATCACAGAGCAAACATTAAAAAACTTTATCCCACATTTGCAAAACAAATAGTACTTTATGTGTTTAAATAGAAAAGTGCTTAGCATATGTAATGTCTTGAAGACATAGAGTCTTTTGTGGACATAAAAGGTTTCTTGTGGTGAACCCGTGCGTCAGTGGATGCCACTTGGAGGTGCGATGTCAGTAGGTCACATGAAGCAATATTTTAATCGAAGCTGCGCCCGCGATGACATGGCGCCAAAACTCAAATCACAGCAGATTGCGCCACGTGGCCGCATCCAACAGCGTGTGCATCCCCGCATTATGAAGTTGTAGGTAGTTAAGTAATGCGGGGAAGCACATTTCTGACAAGTGGTAGGAGGGTCCACTCAACGATGACGGGGCAGGTGACATGGCTTGGCCAGGGGTGAGGTAAGTGGATGATTAAGCAATCGGTCAACCAATCAGGGGCCGCCATGTGGCAACCCAAGTGGCGCACAAAAAAGCATAGAAAAAAATTGAAATGCAAAAATAATAATTTTAAATTATTATTTCCGAAAAATGGATGCACGTCAGATTTTTTGAAAATCAAATGGGTTTTATTCTAAAGTTTGACTTTAGACTATTTAAAATTTTTCAAAAATTAAAATTTTAAAGATGTGCAACCTGAACTTTCAACCAGAGAGGCAATTTTCAAATGAAGATTTAGCGGGTTCCCGATAAGAAAAACATGGACTCCAATATACCGTCGAAACTGGGAAAAGACGAACTATCCAATTCCGGAGTCAATTTTTGCACAGGTAGTAGCTGGTTCAAGCTATAGGAAGTTTTCTTTTAGGTACCTGAATTGCAACCGTTTTTAGACCAGGAAGTTTAGTTGTGATTTTTGGCAAGTTAATAGCTTGAATAAGCATAAAAGACAAGTAGAATTCAGTTGGGGGCATCTTTGAGTCAGTTAAAGCAAGTTTTATCAGCATTTTGATGCAAATCAGATATTTAGCAAATAAGGGATTTCATCATTCAAGAGGGGAGATTTTGCAAATTAGTTACAAGGCAATGATGAAATCAAATCAGATGAAGATGGAGAAGGAAGGACAAAGTTTTCAGTTGCCAGAAGATTGAATTTCAAGTGGACTCTTGTCATTTTTAGAACAGATTAGGGAATTCTCTCTCTTCTATATCTTTTTTTCTTTTTTCCATTGTATTGGTTCCAGTTTTCTGGGAAGAAAAAGTTCATTGCTGTGATACCATTAGGGATTCAAGTTTTTGCACTGTGAGACCATTGGTTCCAGTATTTTGACATGTTTCCATGACTGTGACACCATTTTCTTCAGTAGAACTCTCATGTGAACAACAGTTGTAGAGATAATATAGATGGTTCTGAGATATTAGGTTGTTTCATGTTTTAATTTTATGCATCTGAATGTATAGTTTCAAGGAAATGAATACATATGAGCAATAATTTCATTAGTTTTGTTTTGGTTCTTGTCTCCTGTCTCAGCAAGCTGTAAGTCTTATGTGATTTTGGAACAAAGATTTGAGACCCATTTGCATCCCTTCAGGTTGTATGTTTGATGTATTTTTCTGTTGGACCAAAGGGCCAAGTAAATGTTCGATATGTTTGAACAAGGTTACTGGTTATTTGAGAAGGAGGTTTTGTGAGAATGAGACCTGAATGAACACTGATATCTGAATCACAAGGTGGTTGGATAGATCTGATGTCTGGGTATAAGAGATACATCCTGATGTCACAGATGTATGTTTTGAATTCATGAAATTGCCCAATGGATTAGGCACTGATCAGTTATAGGATCACTATTTATACTATTGCATTTTTGAGGTTTTGTTGAATCAACATCTTTAATCAAATGAATTTCCCTTTAATGTTGAAGAGCTATAAACAGAATGCCCTCACTCAGCTTATGAATATCCTAGATCTGCATTTAGCTACTGTAGATTGATGTTATCTCATGAGTTAATAGGAGAAATAAGGGTTTTATCTACTTCATATTAGATTCAGTGTATGCTTTGACAACTGGTACCATATAAGGAATCTATAGGTTCACCCGCCTAGGTTTTGCAGAGCCTAAAGTGTAGAAGGACTATAGCCTTATAATTGGCCTGGTGTCTGAATGGATGTGTTGATAATGGGAGTTAGCTGCCCCTAGATGCATTTTGTTCTCATCAGGGTAATTGGAAATGGGTAACATTTTCAAACACCAACACCCAGCTTGTTTTATGAATTTTAGGGTGCAAATATTCAAGGCTGATCCATTATCTATCATTACTCTTTTTACGGAAAAATTGGATACCATGATGGATATGCGAAGCAGAAGGGTGTGATCTGGATTCTCAGTAGCGTTAATATCTGAAGGGACACAGGATTCTATGAGAGCATTGTCAAGGATGCTTTTGTATATAGGACTGGTGTGGAGAATGTCTAAAATGGAGATTTGGGCTGGCATGTTCTCAAGGTGTTTCAAGATATTGTACTGGCTTTTTGATGGAGCTGATGGTGCTAGTGAAACTGGTGGACCAGCGATGTTAAATCATGCTCTTCTAGTGGTGACTGCACACTCATTGCTTGGGCCTTGGATATTGATAACATTGACAGAAGGCTCTTTTTCAGATATACAACCGATGAGGCTACCATAGTCTATGTAGGATGAAGTGTGGTCATTGTTCTTCCCATGCTGTTGGTTTGGCTATCGGTTTTTGGTGTTGTTGTTGTTGGTTTGGATAGGTGTTTTTCCAAGATTTTAGTTGTTGTGAGGAGGAAAAGCATTTTGATAGATCTGTAAGCCTGCATTGGGAGAGGTTTGGGCACTAATGGTGATTTCTTTCCGATCAATGAGGTCCTGCACATAATCTTTCAGTTTCATGCATTTGAGGGTAGTGTGACCTTTTACCCTATGAAATTTGTAGTACTCATTAACTCATTATCTTTGTACCATGTAGCTTTGGATTGACCTAGGTCAATTTTCTGGGTAGGAGGAAATTTGATGAGGTTTTCCTTAGTCAATTTCTCAAAAATGATATCCAATGGCTCACCAAGGGGTGTATAATTTTTAGGTGCAGGTTGGAATCTAGGTTTTTTCCCTGCAGCTACATTGATGGCATTAGCTTGATTGCTAGACCCTTGGAAGTTGGGTCTTGGATTGTGGTTTTGATAGCTTTGGTTATTCTGCTGTTGGTAGTTGATAGCTTGTTGATTGTTTGGTTGATATGGTGGGTTGGACTGGTTTTGACAAGGACCAACAATATTCACATGTCTGGTGTCAGTGACGCCATCTGTTGCAACGTGCTTGTTTTTGTTCCAATACCTAGACTTGTCATTTGAATGTGTTTGGTTTTGGTTGGCTTCCTTGTAAATTTTTACCACACCATCTTTAATGAGTCCTTGCTCAAGGATCATTCCTTTCTCGTTGATATCTTTGTAGGTCTACAAATAGTTCATGGTCATGTGGTGAGCCAAGCTGGGATGAGCATTATCAGTAAACATTTTCACCAAATGATGCTCTGGCAAGGTGCAAGATATGTGGGTGGTAAGAGTTTTCCATCTTTGTAGATATTCGGGAAGGCTTTCTCCACCTTTTTTCTTAGTGTGGACAAGATCAACTACTGATAGCTCTATTTCAACAAGATGGGCATATTGGGCTACAAATGCCTCAGACAATTCAGCAAAGTTTTTAATTGTGCCATATGGGATTCTATAAAACCATTCAAGAGCTGGTCTGGCCAAGCTTTTGGGAAAGAGACGCAAGAGGAAGACGTCACCGTATGCCACTTCTTGGCAGTGCATGTAAAATTCTTTGATATGTGTGACAGGGTCTCCTTTTCCTCTAAATTTGTCAAACTTGGGTATCTCAAAGTGTTTGGGAAATGGTGTCATGGTAATGGTCTGTCAAATGGGTAAGGACACACATTCTCAAACTTGAAGGTTTTAGGATCATTTCCCTACTAGATGTTCTTCAAAGCTGTCTTCATGGCTTCCCATTCTGAATTAATGGGTGATGGTTGGGGTGCCCCAAATGTAGGAGTGCCATGAGGTAGGTATGTGCTAGATGGGGCAATGGAATATGGATGGCTTTGAGGTATGGGCTGGTAGGGATTGTACATGGCTTGGGGAACTGAATGTTGGATGATGGATTGCTAAGGTGGAGGGGGCACATATTGCTGCATGTGTTGTGAGGTTTCCTGTTGATATTGGATTTGAGGTTGGGATTGAAGGACATAAGCTGGCCATGGGATAAATGGATTGCTTTGTGGAGGTAAGGTATAAGATGGTTGTAAAGCTTGGGGAAAGGATCGGGGAGCTTGTGGAACTTGACTTTGGATTTGAGGAGTTTGACCAATATATGTGGGTTGTGCCCCCATTTTGAAAGGTATCTGCATGGCAAAAGAGGCCAAGTAATTGGTGGTTGGTGGTGGTGGATTTCCTCCTAGAAGTGGCATAGAAAAATAGTTAGTAATAAGAGGTAATGGATTAGTTGGTGGTGGAGGTGGTGGGAATTGAAAGCTTGGAAATGGAACTGATGGGGTTTGATAGCTTGGTGGCTGGATTTGAAAGCTTGGTACAGTGGTGGTAGGAGCTTGGGTCACTTGAGAGCTTGGAAAAACATTGGTAGTAGCTTATGGGGTTTGATAGGTTTGTCAAGTGAGGGTAGTAGCTTGTGGGTTTGTGGATGATGGCACTGAGCTCCAAGGACCTAGTGGAAATCATGTAATTGTGCTTGGAGCTGAGGTAAACAAGCTAGGGGTGATGAAAGGTTGATTACTTGACCCCATGGATGGCATCCAGGTTGTATATTGCTGAGGTTGGCCAAAGATGCTAGCACTGATTTGGGAGATGGGTGGATTTGGAAGCCTGGGTTGGAGAGCAGCAGCAAAAATAGTGAAGGGAGTGAATGATGAGGTGTTTTGGGAAAAGGGGGTTTGGGATGGAGTGGTATGAACAAATGGTGGAGTGGTGGTGGCTGGATTGGCTTGTGGAAGGAAGATTTCAACTTGAGTGGAGGCTGGTATGTTTGGGTCTGTTGGATCATATGGGGTGGGTTGAGGCTCTTCTTTAGGGACATATTGAGGATAATTTGAATCATAAGAGCCTATGGGTGGTGGGAGTTGTCCAAACAATGGGTGAGATGGATCTAATAAGGGAGGAGGTCCTCCAAAGTCGAAGGCTCCTATATTGTCCCTTCGAAAGTTAGCCATGATTGTTTCTTTGTTCTTGTCTATAATGGCATTCACCAATACTACATTTCCTGGTTGATTCATGAAAGCTTCAATGTTAGTAGGTGATGGTATAGTGTTCTTTGGGCTGAAGGATGGTTGAGTGCTCAAGGGGAGTGATGCTGTTTGATCCAAATGATAGGGCTCCATTGTTTCCTTCTTCTTCTTGGCTAAGCGAGTGACGGGTGGCATGAAAATGTTCCTAGGGATGAGATGCAACAATGTTGATGGATGCAAAAGGCAAAGGCTTTTCTATGCAAATGATTTCTTAGGTTGAGGCAAAGCTATATGACAAAACCTAAGGAGGATTGGGTTGGGGATTCTAACTTCAAAGATATGTTGCCAAATTATGAAAGGTCTGCTTTCCTATGTGCAAGCTTGGTGGTGATTGTTTAAACTTAAGGATAGACTGATGATCCTTTAGGAAGAACATGAGATTGACCACTTGTGGATCCCAACCTTTAGCTCAAGGTGATGAGGGATAACAAGTGACAAAGCTAGATTACCCTAGACAAAGCTCTATCAAAGGGATAACCTAGGTGAGATTGGTGGATTTGGAAGATGTTAGGAATGGCAAAATTTTGGCAAGGTGACAACAATTATGAAGGCTTGGATGTGAAGTTTTTGGATTTCTGGCTAGATGGTTTTGTTCTAAATGAGATGGATGAGCTAAAATGCTTAAGGGGGTGACTAAGGATGGCTGGCTTACCTACAAGGATGATTCTAAAGTGAAGCTTATGCAAGAAGATGTGGAGAAACAAGGGGGTCTAATCATAGAAATCATTCCTAGTTGGTAAGGCATAAGCAGGGTTAACTCCTGGATGTTGGTTAAGTTGGATGGTGTGATCTAACTAGGCATCTTGAAGGGCTTCGTCGATAGCTTTTTCCTCTACTTTGTGGAGTTTGGTAGTTCGAGGGCTTGGTGTTAGTTCCTTTCTCTTGGCTGAAAGTTCTTGGTATGCTTGTGATGGCTTGAGTTTGGCTTTGTGAAACTTTTTTTTGTGTTTGAGTTGTTCTGACATGAATTCCTGAATCTGCTTGACTTTGAGAGATCTCGGTTGTTTTGCTTCTACTTGTTCAACTTTTGGAATAGGCAGTGACTACACTAAGTATGCCCTAAGCTAGGATTGACCAAGTTTGGAAAACATTCATTCAACAAATAACAAATCAAGCAATAGATAGGAACAACCAGATAGAAGTTTTTTGATTTTCAGAATATGATACTTGTGCCAAGGAGTGTGTATGTTTTACAAATGTTTCGATCAGTCACTTCAAACACATTAACACCCTAGATGGTTGTCTACAAAGATGACAGTTGGTTTAGCTAGGGAGTCCTCGATATACACAAGGTATGTGAGGCCCAAATCCATAGATGAAAACAAAAAGATGTCACACAACCAAGAGGAGCGGTAACCCACTTCTCCTCTTTCACTTCTCAAGGGTATAAAGTTCCTTGAGGCTTAGCCCAAGTGACAAAATCTTAATTCCAAGAGAGGTGTCTTTGGATTCACCTCCCAATCTTTATACTCTGTTGGAACACAGGAGTTGAGGTCGTCCAAGGGGTGATGAAATCCCCAAGCAGGCCTCCTAAAAAGAGAAACAAGGTTTTGGATCCTAGTCTTATGCACCCAAGATAGGCTTGAAAGATGACAAGGGGAGAGAAGATTTGGATGACCTTGGGCTAAAAGACAAAATTTTTTTCCAACTGACGCTTAATTTTTTTGATCTAGACCTTGCAAACACACATGTTTAGTATGCAAATGTTCAATTCTAACTTGAAGCGTTAACAAAAGTAAAATCAATCGAAGAATGCAAACAAGAAGAAGAGTTAGGGTCAACAAGAAAGTAAACCTGCATGCCCGGAGGCCCTCCACGTCAAGTATCGATTAATTTCCTTTAAGGCATTCAAGATTGAGTGTGAGTTTATTTTAAGCCCAAAAAGAAAGATCTGTAAAACTCAGTTTCAAGCGCGCACCTGGAGGCCCTCCACGTCAAGAGTTGTTCAATTTTAATGTCCAAATGAAGTGTTAGTGAGCCTAATGTGCATTTAAAGAATTTTTTAAGTTATAAAAACTAATAAAAACACAAGTAAGTGAAGTTTGATCTTTGTGGAGCACTTAACACCCTCTTAGGTGGACCCATCCCCATAGATGGCACTGAGATTGCAACCAATGGTTAAATTGATGGGTGATTAAAGAGGGTGAGTCCAACTACAAACTCACTTAAAACATCTTTATTTGGTTTTTATAATTTAGGAAGTTCCTAGAATGTAGATTCTTTTTATGCCCCAAAAATTGAAGAGTGAGATATTGCAATGGTTAGTTGATCTTTTGTATTCAAGATTGAGTTTGTTTGTTTTAAGCATGCATTTCAAGAAAGATTGATTTTAATCCATGGCATTCAAGATTATGTTTGAGCAACATTCATTCAAAGGAAACAATTTTAAACATTCAAGTTCATTTTAGCAACATGCGTTCAAAGACAAGTATTTAAACATTCAAGTTTTTTCCTTTGAGCATTCAAGATTGAGATTTTGTGTGTTGTTTTAAGAACTTTGAAGTGCTTTGTTTTAACCTTAGATCATTCAAGATTATTTTGGACTCAAAAGTGAAAATGACTCTTTGGACTTTGATTTTCATTCAAGATTTTGTGTTCTAGTTTGCATGTTTTAAGCCCAAAAATGATATTCCTAGATTGTTTTGATGCATGAAAAACCTAGGAAACATTCAAGATTTTGCAACAAGACATTTGTTTGGAACAAATAACAAAGATTTTAGGACAATTTTGGCAACCATTTAGGACTCTTAGTTTTCATGAGATTTTTAAAAGAACTTTAAAATATTTGCAAATGAGGTTCATTTTATCCTTGATTGATGCTTTGAGTTTGATTTAGATTTTAGTGTGCACTTAGTGTTGATTTTGAACCTTTTAAAATGGAAACTTGAAGTTCTTTTTAAATTTCCAAAAATAAAGTGTTCCTAAGTTTGCATGAATGCATCTAAAACTTTGATGTTGCAAGGATGAAAATGATTGGATTGGTTTAGTTTCACTTGTTAAAAGATTTTTTATTTTTTTGCAAATTTTTAGTTTTTAATGGATTTAAGTATGATTTGGAGGTTCATCTCAAGCAGTAAAAAGAAGTGTGTATGATTTTGCTTCCTTAAAAAAAAATGGCCAAGATCTCCCACAAGAAGAAGAAGAAGAAGTAGATGGAATAAGAAGAATATAGATAAGAAGAGCAAGAAGAATTCCAAGTGCTTTGTCTACCTATAAGTTTGAAAAATCTACAAACACTATGAGATAGACTATGAGTTCCTTTGTCTTCTTCATGCTCATGTGGACCTACAAAACCAATTTATACAATCCTACCAATCACAAAAATAAGCAATATTAGCCAAAATTAGCAAATGACATACAAAACTTGACTAAAAAAGTTAATGAAGATGACCCATGAGGGGTCCCACTGGGCATGCCAAAATGTATATGAGCAATGTTAGTATGCTAATAGAAACCAAATTTAAATAAAGCTTCTACAAACCAAAAAAAATTGATAAACTTCAAGATAGACTAAGATAAACTCTCAATTGAGAATATGAGCCATTAATGGGCTCTCTCAATGAGAAGCTCTCTTATTGAGTGGCTTTGTCTAAATAGATAGGATGTATGCTCAAGCTTATGCTTCAAAAAAGGGTTTCAAATGGAGTTGGAATTTGGGTGTGAGTGTATGGTTTTGATGTAAAATGGCTTCTTAAAATGGCATTATTTTTTTTTCAAAAAGAGGGGTAAAAATTTATTAAGACAGAAAGGAAGGATCCAATTTATAGGCAAGAGGCTTGA
Organism: Cupressus sempervirens; assembly: GCA_028749045.1. Taxonomy (NCBI): domain Eukaryota; kingdom Viridiplantae; phylum Streptophyta; class Pinopsida; order Cupressales; family Cupressaceae; genus Cupressus; species Cupressus sempervirens. Next base: position 34,839,958 of record CM053788.1, read on the forward strand.
GGGATCAAGGGCTAGGATGCAAGGGAAAAAACTTATGGAGGGCTCAGATTGCATGAGAGGAGAGCACATGGATTGTGCTTCTTTACAGCCAATCAGGAAGTGACACATGTCACAGGGTGAGAGGATGGAGGAAAGGAGAAGGATGAGTCAACAAAGGAGGTTCAAGGGATAAAATCTTCATAAAGACCCTCATAATGGCTTGTAAGAGCAATGAAAGGGCTTTGGAAGAGTTATTTATGGCCTAGTGGGCTTCATAAAATTTTATGATTGGAATATTTTGAGGGAGATGAGAGGAATTTCGACTTGGGCTTGATTAGGAAGGCTTTAAGCTTGCTTAGGATTGTGCAAATGATTAGAGGATGGATTAGGATGGTTTAAGATTAGCTTAGGGATAGGCAAGTGGATGGCATTTAACGAGGGTGGGTGAAGGAGGAGATATTTGTTAACTTTGGCTTGGGTTAGTAAGTCTTAACCCATGTTTAGGGAATGTGACAAGGTTAGGAGGGGATTAGGATTAGGTTTAAAGACATCTTCTAGAAGAGTCTAGACTTTGGATGAGAATAATGACTTTCTAGAATAGTCTAGAACTTCCTAGGATGAGGATGAAGACTTTCTAGAAGAGTCTAGAACTTTTTAGGATGAGGATAAATTAGATTTTTAGGAAATAAATAAAGTTTTATTTATTTCAAGGGTTTGGGTTGAGGAGATATTTATTAAAACTTTTTTAATAAACATGAGGATTAATATTTAATCTTAATTAAATATTTTGAGTTGGGATTAGGTGTAGGAAATGTTGGGATTAGCCTTTAATCAAAATTAAAGAAGGATTAGAAGATTTTGGAAAAGGTTAGTGGTCTTAAGGAAATTGGCTAAGTTTTGGGCAAAAAATAAATTTTTTATTTATTTTGGATTTTTTGGTCAATTTATTAATTAAATAATTAATAAACAAAGAAATAATGTTTAAATAAGATTTAAACATTTTTGGGAGGGATTCTTTAATTAAATATTTGTAATTAAGAGAAAGGGATTTAATGGCATAAAAATAAATTAATAAATAATTAATAAATGATGATGTCATCAGAATTTTTTTCAGAAAATAAAAATACTTTATTTTCTAAAGGATTTAGGTGTCTACATCTACGAGTCTTACATCTTGGAAAGATATGCAAGTCTAGTTCCATCTTGCCCATTCAAATTGACAAACCTTTGATCTATTTCTTTTTACAATTCTAGATCACTTAATTGACAAGGTGGGTATTCAGTCTGTTTGACCTTGGCGGATAGATTGGAAGTGGTATCCTACCACTCCATTCACTAGTTGCAAACCAATTTTTGGGTATCAATGGCTTCCTCCCCATTTTTTGATGGTGGATACTCTCAACCATCACTGGCATCTGGTGTTTTCCCTTTCTCAGTAGAGAAAGCATTTTGACACTATATGGAGTGCCATTACTAATCCCAAGATTGCCCATTTTTCTTGGTGTTTGGTCTTTCAAGGTCTTCCCCTTGGGCTTTGGCTCAAGAATATTGAGATTCTAAATCCTCAGTGTCTATTTTGTGGGCAACCAGAGTCTTTTTTGCATATTTTTTGGTTCTATAGACATGCCCAAAACTATTGGCACTAGATTCACGAATTCTTTAAGTCATTTCAGCTAGAACCTTTTTCCTAGCATATGGTTCTGTTGGGTGACTTCCCTAGGTTCCCTAGGCAATTTACCCAATTCTAGCATACCTTTAGGATGGAGATTTTATTTATTTTATGGAAAAATAAGAATGATGTTCTTTTCACTCATAGTTTTCTTGACATAAATGTTGCTATGTACACTAAAGCATGCATTTTTAATAATGTAGTGATGCAGATTCATGTCCAAGCCAATAAGGTGACTTTGCAGATGGCCCATCTTTATGATCTAATCAATCATTTGGGTAATGCTCCCTATATAGTTGCTAGAGTGCCTGCTAATGCCTCGACATATCACATTCTTCCCAAGGACCATTGCCAGGGGCGCAACTCTTCTTCCTATCAATCTCACACGCCACACTTGTAGGCATCCTGCCACCACTCTCCTAGTGGTGGCAATGGTGGTTGGCATTGCTGCTTAGCTTCTCTACTTCGTCGTGGCTCTAGTTGGTCCCCAAGTCTGGTGGTTCTCCCTCCTAGTGCCCCTCATGTGGTTTTCGGAAAATGACCTTTTCTCCTGGAATTGGCTACTTCACCCTCACAAGTTGATACAATGGCTAAAGACTAGACCCTTGATGATATTGCTAATGGCTGGACTATTCTCAAACTGCCTGCGAATCCCACAGATGAAAGGGATTTCCATGATCATAATGAACCAACCCCCTTCAGTTGGTACTGCTTTGGTAGCCTAAGGGGTTTCTTAATATTTATTTTTATGAATAGTTGTTGATTCTGGCTTTGGTGGTGTAAACTCTTGTGAGGTGATCTTATATCCCCTAGCCCTTTTTTGTGAATTGTAACTAATATATTATTTTTTAATAGAAAAGGACTATTCATAAAAAAAATTGATGGTTGAAGGGCTCATTTATAACCTTTTAATAAAAATCTAAACAAACCATTGGCATCTCTTCCTGATTCAAACATCCAATCTGGTCAAAATGGATGATATGTCTGAAATTTTATCCATTATCACTTATCACTATCCAAATCCATTTTTAAACATGGCCAAGTAGCCGCCCAATGATAGAACATGACGTCTTTCAGAACTTCAACGTATTCACCTTGCTCATTTTATATACATTTATTCCACGTACTCAATGTAGTGTTGATGAGGAGGTCATTATGCACGTTTTGTTCTCTCTGCCTTCATCAAAGTGTTACTTCATCACATCTGTGGAGACAAATTTTTTGAATATTGATAGCATTGCACATTTTGATTTGAAAAGGAATAGGAGAGATCAATGCTTCACAGTTCAGAAAGTCGTCTTCCTAGCTTTTGGTTTTACTTGATCACAAACTATTCGACCGCGTAATATCTAAAAAGTATTCAGTGGAAAAATTAACTACTTTCAGATTTGAAATAGAGCCTTTCATTTCACACGAGAGGTGAAATTCTGAACTATTCATGGAAGTTTGCAGGATCACTGTCTAAAATTTGCAAATTTTGTTTTGTTATGTTGGGTATTGATCAATGTTATTTCAAGTTTAATGACCAGGAAAGAAGTTTAAAGGAAGATTCAACTTTGATGAAACATAATGACAAGCTCTGTGGGGGAAAATGTTTCAATTTTGGAAGCTTCAAAGCTGGGTGGGAATGCTGATCAGGGATTTCCAACTGGTTTTTCTACAGATAATCTGTAAGATGGTGCCCGTTCAGATAATCTAGGGTTTTTGGGTGGGGGAAGATATTCCCTCCCTACCCAAGGAAAAGGTGGTTTATGTCCTCTCTCAACTAGAATAGCTCTAGGAAGATAGGCATGGAACCTGTATTGGATTATACCACAAAACTTGGTTGATCTGTGGATGTTGTGGAAATATTACAATGAAGCATAGATAATAATCTTTGCATGCTTGTACTCCTCGACGTTTCATGGTCCCTCTAGAAGGAATGAAATAATAGGGTGTTTAATATGAAGAAAAACCTTTCCAAATGATGGCTAATCAGATCAAGAATTTTTATTTTTTCAAAATTATAGTTCAAAAAGTTGGATTTCAATGAAGGAGAAATTTTTTTTTCTGAAGGAACAAATGGGAGGAAGAGATCAAAGAAACAAGGAACAATGCTAGATGGGACAATCCCCCACCTAGTTGGATCAAAATGAATTTTGATATAGGGGCTAAGGGTAATCCAGGCCTGATTGGATGTGGTGCAATATTAAGGGATCAATAATGTAATTTGATTAAAGCAATGGCTATTCCATAAGGATACCAAACCAACCACATGTCTAAAGCAATGTGTCTTCTTAATAGGTTTAATTTGGCAAGAAATTTCAAACCTAAGGGCCCATTTGGTAGCTGGAATTAGAATGGAATTGGCATTCGGAATTCTAAAAAAATTCTAATCCATTGTTTGGGTCCGCACAATGGGAATTGGAATTGGAAAAAAGTGGAATCCGATATCCCCATTTGACCCCCAAAACAAGGATTCCAAATTCCTTCAAATACTTGTTATTTGGAATTCCCGTTTTAATTCTCATTTTTTGAAAATGAGGATTTCAACTAAAGTAAAATTTGATTGGGTTTGACTTCCAGATGCCCATTTGGGGGCACTTTTTTTTGCACTAATTTTTGAAATTTAATTTTTTTAAATGGGGAAAAAAATTTCTGCTATTACTTGCTCATATATTTTCCATTGTTGAGTAATTTATCAAGCTTTTTCCGCTTGATCCGCCTCAATAGTTACTGCAAAAAAGTTTGGTGAAATAACTTTTTCACATACATTGTTTCTCAGTCAAATGAATTGTATGCAAGACAAAAACAATCTACTCTATTGATTTTTTATCTGGCGTAAAAGTGTTTCCAGGTAAGATTTCGTAAAAATTTAATATAAAAATTTAGACTTTGCACCTATGAGTTTGAATGTTGTGATGATCAATTTTTTTATTGGATCTCTACAAATATATATATTTTTAATGGGATGTTTCTGACTCTTATTTCATCAATTCTTGTGATTTAGATTCATTCAATGAGACTTGAACAATATACATATTTCATATCAGTAATTATGTGAATTATAATCAATGGTATTTTTTTTATAGAGCAAGTCATAAAAGTTTTAGTATCCATTAGTACAATCTCGTCCTCATCCATTATGATAATTTTTACTTTCAACATAACTTAATTTTTTTATACTTGTTAAAAATGTTTGGACTTCAACAAACCAAATAAGTATTGAATTTTTTTGCATGATGATAATGCTACAGCTGGATGATAATATTTTTCATGTTATTTTGGCTAGTATTCCAATTCCACAATGTGCAACCAAACGGAAGAAATCTATATTCTCACATTGAATTCTTGGTCAACCAAACAGTCCCAAATTGGATTCCCTAATCATAATCTAGATTCCAAGTTCTAGAATCTCAAAGCCAACATTCTGAATGCCAATGCTTAATTTATATTCCAGCAACCAAACGGGCCCTAAAGGAATACGGATTGAAGACAATTCCCTTAATATTCTTAATTGTATATCAAAAGGTATTTCTCCTTCATGGACAATAGAAAATATGATAAAGGATGTTAAAGCCCTTTTAATTTTTCTGAAAATGTTTATATTTACCATTTATACAAAGAGGCGAACAAATTTTCTGACTCACTTGCTAATGTGGTGGTGATTAAGGGGGCTTCTTCTTTTTGGAACCACAAGATTTTTTTTAATCATGAATATAAGGTTCTTATTCAGTATGAAAAGATATTTAGCAAAAGCCGTAATATGTTATGTAATCTTGTACATCACAAAAGATTTTTGGGAAACAAAGAGTAATTATTGTGAGTTAAGCTTGAGCTAGAATAGTGTGGTTATTATTAATGTGTATGCTTTATGGGTCTTTTTACTCAATTTTCATCTCATTGAGGCTCTAGTTTTTTTCTTCTTCTCTATAATTTTTACTAAGTGTTTAGCTCTACAAATTATGCAAATGGGTGAGAAAGTAAGGAAGAGGGAACCCACTAACTATGACAAGTGGAGAAAAGAAAAAGAGGTGTGGGATAAACTAGTTAAGGGAGGGATCATGCTATATATGGAATTCCTGAAACCTAAGATACTTGATATGATGAAAGTTTTCTTTAATGCTAGAACAATGGAAAGGTTAACCTGGGGGGAAAGAAGTTGAAACTCGATGTTGGAATAAAGGCCAAAATTATAGGGCTAAGTTCTCAAGGTAATTATTTCTTCTAGGACCCAGTGTATTCTGAATTCATAGTTATTAAATTCCCTAAGTAATTTAAATGTGAGGAGGCTATTTTTATGACTTCTTCTATTAAGTTTCTTTGGTGTCATGATCATTGTAATTATAGAGCATATTACTCTAGAGAGGAGGTACAACAAGACCCATCCTTACCATTATGTCTTACTCAACCATTTCCATTATAAGAAAACCTGTGCGTTTCCCTTTTTATTTTCTTAGTTTTCTATCTTTGAGCATAAATTCCTTAAGGTTAACCCTAATAATCCCATAATGCATGAGGGTTTGATGAGATTGATTCATTCCTATGTCAAAAAAATTGTCCTAGATCAAATCCCAAAGAAAATAACTATTAGAAATATGGAGTGAAGGGAGAAAATGGGGAAGGGTAATAGAATTTTGGGGGATGTCAAGGTTGACATAACTAGTGTCAAGAAAATGAAGATATCTAAGGTGAAAGAAGATTTTTTATCAGGCAATATGGATGGTAGTAATAATGAAGGGGAGGAAGAGGACAATGTAGGGAAGGAAAATGTAGAGATGGAAATAAACATTTTTGGGGAGGAAGAAGAAAATTTAGAATGTGTGGAAGGCTATTATGAGGAGGTTTGGAGACTCTATCTTTGTTGGTGTCTTGGTATAATGTTCTTCCCCCCTTGGCTGAAAAAGGTAAAGATTATCAAATCAATTATGGTGAGATAAGTATCTCATTTTCCCTTATAAACAATAATATAGATTTAAATTCTCAGAATAAAAATAGTGAGAATGATGATGAATCAAGGGAAGTTGTAAGACTAGTTGAGTGTGATGAGACTATTGACCATGATATATTCAATTTCCCTCCTAAAGTTGAGACCAAGGGTTTTGAATGTCAGTCTAAGAAATTTGATTAAGACTTATGTGAGAAGAAGGAAATGAGGAAGGAAAGAATCCCTATGCCCTATAGAAGGGAACTCAATGTCAAACTTGTATAAGATGGAATTAAATACTTTCCTCTTGACCTCCTTATGGAGTTTTGGAGACTACAAACACCATCTTTCTTTATTCCCTCAGACTAGATAAATTGTCCTTCCACTATATTAATGTTTTGAATCTCAAGTGTAGTGCTTAAGAGGGGAAAATAAGAGAATTGGAGATCAAGAGTGGTCAAAAGGATAACAAGAAAGAGTAGTATGAGAATTAGGAGGCCTTAGATGATTTAAGAAACAAGATTTCCTAGATGGAGTATAGTACAAAGGATGTGCTTGCAACGTATCATGGTTTACTTGACTCTTTTGTTGAATTGTTGAATAGGATTTTGAATCTCATAAATAAGGGGAAAGAAATTAACCTAGTCCTAGATTCGAAAGAAATAGAAAAGGATAATGAAGAGGCTAGAATAGGAAAAAGGATGCACTCTAATGTAAAAATGAAATAGAATAAGGAGCTTCGAACTGACTAAAGCAACATAAATAAAGATATAGAATGGGTTAAAGGAATTCATCATGAGTTGAAAGAAAGGACTAAATATTTGGCATAAGGAACTTTCCTTTTTGTTGGTCTTTTTTTATTTCTTTGTCTTTGTTGTTTTAGCTATGTAGTTAGCTAGCTTTTGTTCATCTAAATTTTAGTGTTGGTCTTTTCTTGGTTTGGCTGGTTGTAATTTTGGATGTGTCTGCTAGGAAGAACATTATTTTGTTTAAGGAATTAATTCTTTCATTTTAATGTATAACATTAGGGGTTTTAGATCTCGTATTAAAAAAATGTTTTAGCTTTAAACAAAAACTTATGGAATGTCTACCAAAAGGAATATTGTGTAGAGAAAAAAATACATTACATTTGATTCATATTGGTTTAATGCATCCCTTTAAATAGTACCTTTGTAAAAGTACAAAGCTATGTCACCTTTCAGTCTGATTTATCAAAACGATTGAATTTGAGTATTTCTATCCAAAAATCAATTTTGTTTAAATATATGATCTAGATAAATCCATTCTAGATAAGTTATATATGGTCTCATACTTTTCCAATTGAAAATGTCTATAAAATGCATGTTTTATACTAGTTTGTATCCAATTACTAAAGATATAAAATTATTTCAAAAAGTTGACATTTCAATAACTCTTAGTATTTTTTATGATAATTTTTTTATAACACATAAACACCATTTTATAGAGCTCAATATCAAGAATATTCTCATATAGAGTTTATAGCATTTTAATTAGATATAGTATATTGTAATTAAAAAAATTATACAAGTACGTATTTAAACACTCGAAAAGATGTCAATTTTGAGAAAGAAAAAAAATATTAAATCATATTAATTTTTTTTAAAAATGATATCACATTCTAGATGAGAGAGTCCTCTTTAAGAATGTATAATTTTGCTTTTGGTTAGAATATATTTGTTTTCAAAAATGTGGTGGGAGATGAAAACTATTGATTTCAGGTGAGTTGAAATTTGAATCATTATACAAGAGAAAATATAGGTCTAAAGTCAATTTTTATATTTGATTGTTCTAGCTATATATGTTATCTATAACATGGCATGAGTTCAATTGGAAATAATTTTATTTCCATATAGTTTTGTGGTGGGAAATAAACCCCTAATTTTAAGCATTTTTTAGCAACTAAAAAATCATCTATAAAAATTAGAAAAATATATCAATTCTTATTCCAAACAATTAGTGAAATACATAATCCTAAACTTCATCAATATCTACACATTTCATTAGTTTACTTCATTTTCAAATTCTACATAATAATAGCAGTTTTATGTCATTGAAGGTGAACAGTTATACTTTTGTTAGCGTTTTCCTTTACAAAAGGGTGAAATAGGTTTGTGCTTTTACCCACCTGTAATTCTAGAAATCAACTTTATGTCACTTTCATAGGTGACTATACTAGAAAAAAATGGGTATAATCTCTATGATGTAAGGATGATGTATTTTATAAGTTTATAGGGTTTAAATAGTTGTCTAAAAAGTAAAGCGTAAAATGGCTAAAAATAATAAGAAAAGATAAATGGAATAATTATATGAGTAAATCCCTCTTAGATTTTCATGAAGAGCATGGAATAAATAAAGAATCAAATATTTCTTATTCACCCCCCCAAAAAATAAGAATTATGAAAGAAAAAATAGAACTTAATAGAAATGACTATATGTATGTTTTTCTCTAGAAAAATAGCAAACATACTAGAAAACCTATAACACCAAGATAGTTGAATAGAAAACCAATGAAGATAGTTCTAAATGTCTAACACCAAGAGAGGCATTGAGTTAATGAATCCTACAATGTCTCCTTTTAGAGTGTTCAATTGTAATGCATATCCCAACATTCCTAATGTATGGAAAAAAAAGATTTTAAAGAAAAAGTGATAATTAAATAATGATTGGATATACTAAGGATTCAAAGAGATATAGGTTATACAATCATAAAATTAATGAGATTAGTATCAAAATAAATCTACAATTTGATGAATATATTGAAATTAATCATCCTTCTAGTCTATCTTACTTTTTCAATCTTAATTGAAGAAAACAAGTTCGCTAAACTACTAATGAGCAATATCAAGGTGTGCAATCATATGTAGGACGAGATGGGAAACAACTTGAAGAATTAATTTAAAGCGATAATGAAGACACAAAGAAAAATTAAAGCAACTTGACACTTTAAAGGCACAACAAGATGAAAAAGAAAAAGATAAATGGGAAGTATCTATGCAAGAAAGGTACAACCCTTTGAGAAATGGAATCTTGAAACTATCAACACTTCCAAAAGTAAACAATTTGGTTGGTTGTAAATGGACTTGTAGAACAAAACTCATATCAGGTGGAGTTATTAAAAAACACAAATAAAGGATAGGGGCTAAAGGTTTCTCACAAACAAAAGGTACAACCTATACTGAAATCTTTTCTCTAGTTGCTAAAATAATATCTATCTGTATATTAGTTTCTTTAACTAAAACTATTGTTGGAACATTTTTTAAATGGATATAAAAAGTGCATTTTGACGTGGTGATGTAAAGATTAAAATTATATGCGACAACCACCATGATTTGATAAATTTTGTAAAGAATATTTTGGTGTGTAGCTTAAGAAAATCATTATATAGTCTTAAGAAAGAACCAAGGGCATGGTACTCCATAGTAAAATAGTACTTCGTAGATTCAAGGTTCAAAGAAGTAAAGTTAATCCAAATTTGTATGCAGATTCTACTGATAATGCATTTTTTAGTATTGTATTATTTATGGATGACTCTATTACTATAGTAGATCATGCACATGATATTGATATAATCCTAAATGATCTTAAAGAAACATTTTGGTATAAATGATCTTGGATTAATGCCTTGATTCTTGCATACAAAATTTTTAAAAGAAGGAAGGATTATGCTTTCTCAAACAAAAAATGATCTTGTTGTATTAAAAAAATGCAACATAATGATTGCAAACTATCTACTAAATCACTTAAAGTTGGATAGAAACTAATTGCTAACTCTACTAAAAAGAAGATGGATAAAAAATTGCACAAATAGGTTGTTGTAAAGATTTTCAATGTTACTATAACTAAGCTTGTTATTGCATATGAATATGTATTCTATTTGAAACATCCACACATTGACCATTATAATGAAGCTAAAAGAAAATTAAAATATATGAAGGGTAATTATAAACGTGGAATTGAATACAAGTATGTAGGAGATACTACAGTATTTTGGATATATAGATGTTGAGTAGCAAGAAGTAATCAATGTAGTTGTTTTCATCTACAGAGGTTGAATATATTTTTTCATGGAGGAGAAGTCAAGAAATATTATGTATTAGATGACTACTTGAAGGAACATGCCATGCACAAGATTCCCCCACTATTATATTTAATGACAATCAAAGTTTTCTATCAAGCTAGTAAAATATCTTTATATCATGCTAGGTCTAATTAGATACAAGTGCAAGATCATTGATGACTTGATTGAGAGTTTAAAGACCACATCTACAAAATAAGTGACACATCAACAATTATCTTTAAAAACTCTACATAAGTCAAGGTCAATATTATTTGACTAGTCAACAATAATATCATCCATTTAATTATGTATATGTGTGTATGTGTGCACGCACATGTGGGTGTATGTATACACTCACACATAAACAAAAACAACTTATAAAAGAAAATTTAAAAATAAGATCCAACAACTAACCTAGTTTACTCAAGAGACCATTAGTTAGTTGCAAGACTATCAGTATATTCTGAACATAGTAAACTAGCTAACCAGAGCTCTAGAGACTGCTCACAAACTCAAAATGGAGAAAATATTACAAAAGTTATTGTCCACCCTAAATTGAATGTGGTAAGCTTCTCTAGAATCTTTCCTAACATGAAAATACCCAACCTACCATCAAGGAGGTCTATACAACTAAAGTAAGAGGAGTAATGTAATTATGCAATACAATATATATGTTCTAAAAAATTAAAGTAATAATATAATGTCATAAAATGAACAACCTTTTACTCCATTAGTATTTAAGGAGGAAGACATACGATTGAATTCATTACATATGACATATGTTGTAGAAAAAATTAATATTACGAAGCAAACACTTGTACTAATTAATACCATGACCAACAACCTAAGATCTATACCCTTTCAAATAAAGAATAATAAGATTTTAACAAGTGTACATACCTTACCACTATCTCTTACATATTACTCTAAGAGAACTCAATTCATAATGACATATACTAGGAGAAACATATATCCTAGCTATTAGATTCATGTATGATAATAGGAATCAACTGACTCTTATATCAAATGCCTATGCTTAGCTCAATTTTTTCCCATATTGCTATTTAAAGTTCACTAGCAATTTCATGTAAGCTTCAAAAAACTAATTTTATATTTCAACATAATTTATTGATAAGATTTTTAAAATAGAATACATAAAACATTAACTAAATTGTAGAATAGTGTTCTATGAAGTTCACAACCATATTTCATTGAGTCCATAAAAAAATGAAATCTACAGAGAAATAGCCAACATTAAAATTTCTACACCAATGGTAGTCAAATCATAGGCTCTCAGTTGGTGGTTAGAGTGTCAAATGTAATTGGTATAAAAAAAAATGAGGAGGATTTTCTTTGCTCTAGTAGGGTTTCATGTGATCTTTGAGTTTCCTTGCAAATGGCTCTTTGTTTGAGCTTTCCTTTTGGGTTTTCCACCTATCAAACCACATTTATTGATGGAGTTTTTAGGCTAGTTTGCAATGGCCCCATCTAGTGGTGAGCTAGTTGTTGATATTGGAGTTCATGATACTACTTGAAAAAGCCATAGCACCTCCATAGAACAAACATCCTTGCAAATTTTTCCTACAGGTCTTTCACAAGGAAATCGTGATATTATCTTTCCTTTGCAAGAATTTGATGCTAGTTGTGATTGGTTAGATAAACATATCTTAATATACTATTTTGTTGGTAGTTCTCATCCTAAAGCTATGCTTTGAGAATAGGTTAACAAGAGCTGGACTCCTCATGGAGTCTACCTTGACATTGTGTAAAACCTACCCAAAGATTTTTTTAATTTTATTTTGCCAACCCATCATAGGCAGATGTAGTTTTTAGCAATGGTGCTTGGTCTGTGCATTCTTCCCTGCTTGTTTTTCAAAGATAGTTGAGAGATTTCATTTTCTATGACAATAAAAAGCTTAGGGTTCCTTTGTGGGTGGATTTCCTAGGTTTACCCTTTCCATGTTGACCCTTTATTGAGTCCATTTCCAATACTCTTGGAAACATTATTACAAAGAAACATGAATTTTTTTTCAATACTTGTCCTCAGAAACCTATTTGCATTGAGGTTGATCTCTCCAAGGATCTTAAGGATTATATGGAGATAAAGATTGGTACCCAAACCTTCTCTTAGAATGTGCTTTATTTGAACCTACTTAACACTTATTATAGGTGCTAGTCAATGAAACAAAAGATTAGGGATCGCCCTTTGGTTGTGCCCAAGGTTAAATCCCCACCTAAAAAGGCTCTTGTCAAACTAGCAGAAGGGAAGAAAATAGAATAATGGACTACTATTGGGTGCAAGGGCAAGACTCCCTTGGCTCCCAAATAGTCATATGTGACTATCATTTCAGTTCCTCTTTTTTCAATAGGAGCACAAACCCCAACCATTGTAGGAATGCAAGCAATTTTTTCATAACCAAACCCTAGTGTTTCATAGGTTTCAAACCCTACCTCATAGGGGATTAAGGTGGCTACTAGGGCTAACACCTCAATTGTGATTCGCACACCTCTAACTACTTCCTCGACTATGACCTAGAATGTGTAGCATTCTCATAGTCCTCCCATACATGTTGAGAAACCAAAGGAGAAACATTGGACCATCAGTCCAAAGGATTTTCCTTCTAGCTTTAACCAAGATTCAACTTTTTTGCAGAACAAAAAATCCTCTCTTGAGGATGAGGAAGTTATGGAAGAATTTTAATGAATTTTTTATCATGGAATGTGTGAGGTCTTACTAACCTCTCCAAAAAGTATTATGTCAAGGATAACATCATAGACCTAGTAATTTAGATTTTCTCTATATGTAAGAGGTTAAGATCTCTAGTTCCATGCTTTCTTCTAGATGTCATGTCATTTGATCGGATGGCATTATGTTTTCCTCTCAACACGATTTAGGAACAGGTGGTGTAGTGACTCCTCTATCACCTCATCTTCATTGTGCTATTATTTAGCATGGTTCTAACCGTATGGACATAATCATTTGGATTTTTCTTTCTATTAACAATCATTCTTTTGGAGTTGTTAATATTTATTCTTCCAATGATGCTATGGAAAGATATCAATTGTGGGGCTAGATGGTTGACAACTTGCTTCCAGCTACTTGGGTTATGTGTGGTGACTTCAATATGGTTGAACTAGCCTCTGACAAAGATGACATTTTTCCTTTTCACTGGACAATTGGGGAAATGGAAGCCTAGTATTACATGCATAATAAATTGGGCCTTTTTTATCCCAATACTAACTATGACCAACGTAGTCAGGTTTGGCACACTTAGTCCAGCTTTCAAGCTAGCTCTAATTGAATTCTCAAATATCTTGATCATACCATGATTACTACACAATCTTTTTTTTCCTTTTCTCAGGATCAAGGTTTACCTATCATTCCTTTGCTAGATGTGATGTTATTAGACCACTATCCCATTTATTTTTCTATTTCATGGCACACAGCTATCCAACGAGTTGTCAGGACTCAATTTTTCCTCAATACATCAAGGCTAATGCATGCTTCCATTATTGCTCACACCCTACTTGTCTAAAATTTTGAGCCAAGTCCACATTTTTAGATAGGGTGGGTTTAGTGGTGGAATGATGCCATTACTAGAACTGCTCAATTTTTGCACATGTATGGGTGGCAATTGGTAGTTTTCAGAAAGTGGTATTATAAATCCAGTACCATTGCTCTTAAGAAAGCTTCTAAGGCTCTCACCCTTAACCCTTTTGATGTTGATTTGAAAATTTAACATGCCAAATAGCACCATGAAAAATAGGTTGCAGATAATTATGCTACTCGAGGTGCCCAAATCAAAGCTCACCTCCATTGGTTGAAGGTTGGTGATAAAGCTTCGGAGGAGTTCTTTCAGGCTCTCTGAGCCTGGCATACCAATTTTGGGATTTAAAAAAAAATCAAACAAGGCATTTCTATTCTCTCTAGTCTCCTTGACATCCTTCAAGATTTTTTTCACCATTACAAAAATGTGTTCTCTTTGTAGGGTTTAGTTGCTCAGGAAGAAGCCCTTAGTAAGTTTATTTCTGTTACTCCAAACCACCTAGCAGTTGAGCAGTGAGCTTTCTATGAGAAGCTTCTCACCATCTAAGACCTTAAAGAGGTGGTTTTCTTCATGCCTGATGAAAATTCCTCCAAGTGTGATGGTTTTCCATGTGAATTTTACAAACATGTCGAGGAGTATATTGGTCCTAACCTACACAAATTTTATTGTGAAGCCTACTATTCTAAAAGTCTAGGAGCTATTATCAACAAAGGAAACATCAAATTCATATCTAAAGTTGGTGGTCCTAAGGATATTTGTAACTAGTGACCCATTACCATTCTTATAGTGTCCTATAAGATTATTGCTAAGGCAATTTCTGTTAAAATTTTCCATCTTCTTCCTTTAATTATGCGACCAGAGAAAATTGGCTTTATCAAATCTAGGTATACTCTTGACAACATCATTGCTATTTGGGAAGGTATGGAGTGGGCTCCCAAGTCCAATCAGTTTTCTATTTCTTTTTAAATTGATTTTTCTAAATCCTATGATCATATTGAATGGCGTTTCATTTTGGCCTATGCTTCAGGCTCTTGGTTTCAGTGCCAATTTTTTGTAGTTTATGGAGATGCCTTTTAGAGATACTAATGCTTGCATTACTATCAATAACTCTCAATCTAATAGCTTTGGGCTTTTTCATTCCATTAGGCAGGGTTTCTCTCTAGGTCTACCATTATATGTTCTTGCTACTAAAAGGTTTGGTTACTTCCTAGCCCACTTCATATCTTCAGGTTTGGTTCATGACATTTCTTTGCTAGATTACTCTTCCTAGTTGGTCGATGGTCATTTTGTTGATGATTCTTTTCTCACTCTTTTAGAGGATGAAGAAAACATCAATAATGCCTTGAATTTCCTTGACATTGTTTGTCAAGCCTCTGGCTCTACTATTCCACCCTAGCTTAACAAGTTTGAATAGAAATGGGTCACACATGGAGAAATTTTCTTCTTTTTGGGCATTCGCTTTTCCTTTCAATATTTACTAGTGGATCTATGGAACACTATGCTTGCCAAGGTCATGAAGAAGCTAAACTATTGGCTTTCAAAATAACTTTCTCTTGCGATAAAATTTCACATTTTCTCTAAAGTACTAGCTACTATGCATGTTTATTTTTATTCCTATTGGTCTTCTTCTAAAGTCTCTTATCAAAAATTTGAGCTTCTGATGTGTGATTTTCTTTGGGCCTCTAGTTCCAATCATCATGGCTTGCACAAAGTTGATTGGGACTTTTGTTGTCTCCCCAAAGAGTCTGGAGGCCTTGGCCTTCTCTACACATAGAAGCAAGGCCTTGCTCCTTGTGTAAAATGGATTATTTGTTGCATCACTAGAGATGAAGCTTGGGAGATTTTGGTTTGACATTGCATTTTGTTTTGGTTTCCTATTAACATACCTACATGGAAGGGAATTGACTTTCAAACCCATCTCATTATGTGAGAACCCATGCACATATAGGTCTCTTTTCTTATCAAGAGCATATGGAAAGCTTGGGAATTTATTAAGCCTTGCCTTCACTGGTCTGGTGATGAGTTTAGTGATGGGCTCTATTTGAACCAGTAGAATATTTGGTGGTCTTCTCTATTTTCCATCCAAGGTATTCACCTAGCCAAGACTCAAGGTGCTAGTGCTTTACATTTTTTCAAATGTTGCATCAAGACTCCTCAAGACCTTTTCTGTAAAGTCTCCATGAGTCTTAGATCTTGGGAAGATATGAAAGTCCAATTCCATCTTGCCTATTCAAATCGACATACTTTTGACTTGTTCCTTTCTACAATTCCAAGTCACTTAATTCATAGAGTGGGTATCCAGTCTGTTTGACCTTGGTGGACTGACTAGAAGTGGTATCCTTCCACTCCTTTCACCATCTATGAGCCAAGGTTGGGATATTGATGTCTTTGTCCCAATCTACCGATGGTGGATACCCTCAATTAGTGATTGCATTTGCAATCTTCACTTTCATAATGGAGAAAGTGCTTTGACACTATTTAGAATGCCATTACAGAACCCAAGGTTACTCATTTTTCTTAGATCCTAGCTTTTCAAGGTCTTCCCCTTGAGCCTCAGCTTAAGCATATTGGGGTTTTGGATACTCGGTGTCCATTTTGTGGCCAACTAGAGTCTTTCCTACATATTTTGTAGTTTTGTAGATATGCTCAAAATTATTGGCATTAGATTCATGATTTTTTAGGCTGTTTTATCATGAACCCTTTTCTTGACATATGGTTATTTTGGGTGATTCACCCAGAATCCCTTGAAAATTTATCCATATTTGGAATACTTTCAAGATGGAGATATTGTTCACTCTGTGGAAAGATAGAAATGTTATTCTTTTTACTCATAGTTTTCTTGATATAAATATTGCTATGTACACTAAAGCGTGAATTTGTAATAATGTAATGATGCAAATCGAAGTGCAATCTACAAAGATGGTTCTCGAGGTAGCCCTCCTTAAAGAGCTTCTTAATCACTAGGGCAATGTTCCTTATATGATTGCCAAAGTACCTCCAGATGCCTCGGTTAATACCACACTGCCTAGAGGTTACCATCGGAGGTGTAGTTCATTGGGCCATCACTAGCAACATGTTGCATTTACAAGCTTCCCACCACCACTCACCTAGTGGTGGTGATGGTGGTTGGCATTGCTACTTGGTCTTCCTACCCTATGGTGGCATAGGCTGGTGCCCAGGCTTGGTGGCTCCTCCTCCTAGTCATTAGCAAGTGGTTTATGGAAAGTGGTTGTTTCACCTAGAATTGGCCATCTCACCTCCACGACCTAATACCAAGGATGTTGACCAAGCCCCTAATGATGTTGCCGATGATTGGATTATTGCCAACTCACCTACCAATCCCAAGGATGACTGGGGATTTAAAGATCAAGATGAACCACCCCCCTCAACTGGCACTGCTTTAGCTTCCTAAGGGTTGCTATTTTTTTTTTGATGAGTAGGTTTTGATTCTGGGTTCAACTATGTGAACTCTCACTAGGCGATGTTATATCTCCTGACCCTTTCTTTTGAATTGTAATCTTAGTATATTATTTATTAATAGAAAAGGAAAATTCATCAAAAACAAATCAGTCTTTCTAGTAAAATAAAATTAGCCTAACAAACATTTCTCTTGTTCAAAGTGTAAAATATCAAGGATAATAAGCAACAATGATAAATTTAAATATCACAAATAATCAATCAATGAGTAGTTAGGATGTGTTACTAATTGGTAAATTACATCAAGGAGTTGATAATAAAAGTGAAATAGTTCCAAGATGAAGATAAAACAAAGGATGATATACATGGTTACATACAACAATTTCTGCAATTCAAGAATATAGAAAAATGTCTCTCGGTGTATATATATAAATAAATTATTGATAAAGTTCCAAAATAATTTAGGTGTTCACACATGAATTGAATTATTAAAAATCAGATATGTTGGTCATGAAGGAGGATCATTGAGAGCTTGTACCTTTTATATATTCATAGGAATGTCTAATCGATAAACTAAAATGTATATATTACCAAGAGGGGGACATGGTATAATTTTTAAATGTACTTTATATTATTACCAAGAGGGGACATAGTATAATTTTTAAATGTACTTTATATTATTTATTTTTTAGTTTTCTAGATAGTCACTACCTACATTCGTTTTAGTTTATCGCTTAGGCGTTGGCACAAATGTATATAAGATACAACCTCTTAATGATCCTTCATGAGAGAAATTGTAAGGATCCACCAAATAAGGAGCAGAAAAAATAAAACGGAAATGCATGAGGGAAAGTAGAGAAAAATAAAGAGAGTACATGCATTTACCAAACCTTGGCACCATCGGAACCCTATTCAATCTCCCAAAATACGAAGAGTAATATGCTGAAGTTAAGGAAACCTACACATGCTTGGAAGTACCACCAAGAAAAGGACTAAAGTGGGAGATGGAAGATGGTAATAATCCATCGCAAATAACTTGATGCTCATTTATATGGCATTTTAACTAGAGAAGGCAAATTTGAAAAGAGAAATTATGGGAAATTGTAGTCCACGACTAAATTTATCAATGCCCTCCCAAATATTTGTTGGCTTGGTCAATTCTTCTCGTAAATAAAAGAAGGTGTATGACAATGACTTGAAACTAATAGTGCACTCCCACCGGCTCCACCATAGAAAAATAATTACCATTTTTCTTCTACCCATTGATTCTACTACTACCAACTTCTAGAGAAGAAATTTCAAGGAAAATGATTTAAATCAATTAAAAGGTACCAAAATAATTGTGGATTGTCCATGATAGAGAGAGAGATGAAAAGAAAACTAATAGCTAAAACTACTACTCCCCATTATCTTGTCCCTGTCTCTTATTACCAATTAAATAATGTGGATGTAGATTTCAATCTCCCAATTATTGGTTCATTCTCCAATTGTCAGATAGTTGCAATAATTTCCACCATTTGTAATAGTTGCATTCAAGAATAATTTCCAAGAGAAACACATAGTATAATTTTTAAACTTGCTTGGTGTTGTTTATTTTTTAGTTTGCTAGATAGTCACTACTTACATTCATTTTAGTTTATCGCTTAGATATTTCCATTAATGTATATAAGGTACAACCTCTTAGTGATCCTCCATGAGAGAAATTGTAAGGATCCACAAAATAAGGACTGGAAAACATAACAAGAAAATGCATGAAAGAAAGTAGAGAAAAATACAAAAAGAGTGCATGCTTTTACCAAATCCAGGCACCATCTGAATCCCATTTGATCTCACAAAATAAGAAGAGTAATTTGCTAAAGTCAAGGAAACTTGCACATACTAGGAAGTACTATCAAGAAAAGAACTAGAATGGAGGATGGAAGATGGTAACAATCTACTACACATAACTTGCTACCCATTTAGATGGCATTTTAACTAGACAAGGTTAATTTAAAAAGAGAAATTATGGGAAATTGTAATCCACAACTAAATTTATCAATGTGCTCCAAAATATTTTTTGGCTTGGTTAATTCTTCTCGTAAAGAAAAAAGGGTGTATGGTGATGACTTGAAACTAATAGTGCACTCCCATCGCTTCCACCAAAGACCAATTATTGCCAATTTTCTTCTACCCATTGATTATACTATTTATAGTTTCTAGAGAAGAAATTTCAAGGAAAATAATTTAAATAAATTAAAGGGTAACAAAATAATTGTGGATTTTCCATGATTGTGTGTGTGTGTGTGTGTGTGTGTGTGTGTGTGTGTGTGTGTGAGAGAGAGAGAGAGAGAGAGAGTAGATATCTGAAACTACTACTCCCCAATATCTCATCCCAATCTATTTTTACCAATTAAATGTCCATGTAGATTTCAAACTTTCAATTATCAGTTCATTCCCCAATTATCAAATACTAGAAAGAATTTCCATTGAAAATTCCATTTGTAATAGTTGCATTAAAGAATAATTTATAATCAATTTTATAAAAGTTATAATTTTGGACAAAATAGAGGTTATAATAAGAATTCCAATTTATTCAACTTATGGAACAATAGGTTGTGACATCCTCCCCTATTATAAAATGCATCTCCTAATGCACTGACATTGAAATCATACCCAAGGATATCACAATGTCAAGATTATTCATCTAACTTTCATAGTACAATATTCGAATTAATGCATGCACTTACATATAGATGCTATCATATAATCAAAAAGATTGAAAATTTTATTTTCTGAAATGAAACTATATTTTCATTTGAAATGTCTTATAATAACATTAACACACAACTTTTCAAAGATATAGATACACAAACTCTTGAAGTAAATCATTATAAAAACTCTTTCTACGTGAATATGTGAATTCCATTACTGCCCTATAGATTTACAAGGTAAGACTACCTCTCTCAGACAATATTCCCATTATCTCATTATGTATTATTCCCTCTATTGATTTAAAGGTACAACACCAAAATATCAATCCATGTTATATCATAACTCAAATATTTCCTTACATCAATGATTCTCAAAATTAAGTTGCATACTACATTAAAATTTGATGCTATCACACACATAGTTGTGCTTTCTTACCATACCTTGGCATAACATGGATTCAACCATACTAGTAGATACTTCATATCTAGTTGGAGTGTGGTTCTCATACATATACACTCGTAAAAGTTTTAATTCATTTACAATATCAATAGCTCAAGAAGATAATGGTTCAATTCCAAATATGAAGAATAATTTTTTTTCTTTAAACCTATCTTTAATCACATCTTAATCACAAGTCATCAAAATAATCAATCATACATACCATCTAACATGTGGTTCTCGCTAAGTGAGTAAAGTTTCTAGGTATGCTCATCAGTCACATGTAAAAGATTGATGAATCCACTTTTCCATTTATGTGACACAAGCCTTCATGACCATCTCAAAACCATAATATTTTAAAAGAAAGTGTATGTCAATAAATGTTACATATTAACATAAATACATATTTATATTTTTATCTATATGTAGATGCTTAGTCCACACAAAAGCACAAGATGTGATATAACCTTCTCCCTATTTAATTATTCATTGCTGAGAGATAAAGACAATACATTAAAAAAAATGGTTGGTGCACTTTCCTGCCTTGTCATGAAGCCTTACACTTCTTTGGGATCCTAACTAACATGTAAAATTGCCAACCCTATAATGCCAATAAGTCTCAACAAAATACAAAAGGTAAGAGGTATCTAGTGGAGCTATGAAACATACCACTTTTCACATATGTCTAAGTAGATCTAATCACATATGTGGAAAGGAGATGGCACATGGGAAAGGATATCAAAAGAATATGCACATATTTTTGGCCAAAGCATTTTAGCAGCAGATTTATACTAGCAAGTAGAGTGAAAATGAAAAGCATTGCTTCTACCCTTTCCTGTCTATCTACATTTGACACCCATCACTGGAAGGTAAGCTTCCCAAATCTCATATAGAAAATGATAAAAATTTAATGCAAGAGGAAGAATGAAAT